>CM041781.1:288247001-288847001 GCA_023374045.1 Limonium bicolor
ATCTTCTATGAAATGGCGAATACTTGCAGCTCTTCAAACAGATTGCTACAAAATCGTTCCCTTTGATTAAAGGGAGTAAATGGTATAGTAAGAATACAAACTCCAGCAGAGAATATATAGCTTATTTATGACTGAACTTTGCTAAAGAGCCATTCCCTGAGGAGGTTGCAGTATGTCGCTGTACTTCAGAGACACCATCACTACTCTCGAAAAAAGCATAATGTAAAGCCTTCACACATCTTTCTGCTTCGTCATCATTCACTATCAATGATATGTTCACCTGTTCGTACAGCCACAACATACAATCACACAAAAACTTTATGCCAAATGGTACTAAACATGAATATGTCTACTTTAATGATGTAGTAGCCAGTCCAACACACAAGAACCAAACCTTGGAAGCCCCCTGGGATATCATCTGAACATTCACTTTGTTAGCCCTCAGAACACGAAAAACCTGTCAAGGTGCAGCAGCTACTAGGTTACAAGAGCGAGTAGGACCCCAGGCTATACAAGCCCCCAACAGGTTAAGACATATATTGCAGACAAGTAGTCATATGAAGCTAAAAGAAGTACTATCAACCTTCTCCAGGATCAGAGACGAGTACTGAACATTTCCAATAAGAGAGATAATTGATCTTTTCTGCAAGAGATTCACAACTGCTATCTTTTTCAGCTCCTCCACCACATGATCGAGCTCCTGCTTTCGTAGTAATAAAGAGAATAGGCTACTCAGTTCAAGCCTTGACTAAATGAAGAATGAAAACCAGATCCAGGGGATTTGGAAGCGCATACACAACTGGCAGTGCACATTCTAAATGACCCAGCATGAGTCACCAGAAACATGCGGAATTTCTTCATACCTGCTGAATCAATTCTCTGCTCCAAAGTTTTGATGGATCAAGTGTCAGTGATATACTGACTTCACTAGTGGCAACAACATCCACTGAGATACCCAAATCTTCAAATGTTGCAAAAACCTGAATGGAGATATTAGATTAAAAAAATGGGGAAACATGTACCTAAACACAAAATGAGAGAAAATACACTCAATCCAATGGGCAACATGACCTGTCTGACCTTAGCAAGAAAACCAAACTGACCAGCATTCGTGTACTGACTATATCCAACATGGTAACATTCCGCTTTAGGACAATGCTAGTTAGCACAACCTGTGAAATTTCAAGGAAAATATCTCAATGGTTGTTCCAAGAAAAATTAAGTGCCACTGAGAGAGAAAAAAACCTCATCCATATCTCTAGACTTCCTTATTAGCGTCCCTGGTGCTGTTGGGTTGTAAGAGTTCTTGACTCTCACAGGAATATCACTCTCCCGCGCAGGTTTCATGGATTGAGGATGCAGGACCTATCATATCAAATGAAGCAGCAGAGAGCTAAAGAAAACTAAAAACTGGCATAAATACACTTGTCATTCTCATCTAGCATACTTAATTCCTCTGCCGCGCCCAAGAGAATAATATTGTATGATATGGTTGACATGAACTTTTATTTTCATTTCACGAATGCACGGCTTGAGCATGTTAAGGACCAAAAAATTAAGAGTGGACATGATTACAATTAGTTTACAAGTAGGAGTCCCAACAATACTAACCTGGGCACCAAAATAGGCAAGTTCGGCTGCCTCTTCAAATGTCAGATTAGGTACAGGCTGAGCACAAGGATGAATTGTTGGATCACAAGTTAGAACACCGTCAACATCTTTCCAAACCTGCACAGAAGGAATTAATGAAAATCAATATAGTGATGATATTTTAGCAAAATTCAGTACTACGCACAGCATATATCAGGAAATAAACGCACCTGTATTTCACGTAAGCCCAGTGCTTTACCTATAGTAGTGGCTGTTAAATCACTGCCACCCCTTCCCAATGTAGTCACAGCCCCAGATTTGCAAGCCTACCATGGAAACATGAAAGAGCACAAAAAAAGGTATGCTCTCAGATAATGTGTCCAAGCAAAAAAAAAAAGAGAATTGTGATAAGCAACGTCCTTAGAAAAAACCTTTCCTAGGAAACCAGTGACTATGGGTATAGCAGGGATCCTTCATCCAATCATCATGCAATCTCTTAGCTACTGCTGGGTATGTTGCATCCAAGATGTCTGCATTAGTGAAGTCATCTGTAGTAATAATGCCGAGTTCGAATGCATCGTACTGCACAATACCAAGCACCACACATTTAATAACATATAATAGTGCCGCACAGACAAGTTGAATCTAGCACATAGATTCTTGAGCTAGCTTTACTCAGATGAGAATTCTCAATGAGAGATACTAGTAGAACTTTCAAAACATCAAAAGAATTTAAGCTTCAATGTTAATGAAGGACAGCAGCCCTTATTTGTCATCCCATCACCTTAGACCAACTACAGATCACTTATATTCCTAGATCCCATTGATGTAGACTTCGCAGAGTTCTACAAACTTTGGAAATAAAAACATATTGAGCTTGATATATATCCTTGTCTAGATAGGCATTAGATGCAGGTGGTCTTCTTGCCTTACATGAAAGAGGCAGATTTCATAATAAATTTCTGCCACTAAAACGTCCATAGAATTGAAACATGAAAGTTATTGTCCTATATTATAAATAAACAGTCCCCAAATAAAATCAGAGAGCATACCCAGCCCACGTGGAAATGGTAACAGAAGAATGCCGTGCCAATGGCAACTTTGTAACATGAGTAAGAAACTTACTTGGCGTGCTTTGAGACCAACTTTGTTCATATAGGCTGTAATAATTCTGGTGGACATGCACTCTCCGAAGGACACTAAATAGTCCTTTGTGCGTGGAGTCAGCTCCTTCATCCTAGCAATTGCCTTCAGAAGCTGCTCCAATTCCTCCAAATGCCCTGTGAATTGATAATTAGAGAAGCCAAGATAGAACAGATTACTGCTTTATCTACAAAACACTGATAGCACATGAGAAGCATGAGCAGAGGATTCCTATTAAATCAGAGGGTCTAGGATAACTCAAACACATACGGAAGTACTGGATAACGAGCGTATAAACACGTGAAGCAATAAATATAGCTCAGCAAGGCAAAAGGAAAGCACTTTAAGCTTGCAGATTCGTCCTTACCAGATACAACAGATGGATCAACACCGAGCTCCTCCACGGTACTGATAGACAAACAAACAGATGCCAGTATTAGAACGGAAAGAAAATGAGAAAACGAGCGGAGACGAACGCCAATTCGGAACAAATAGCTTGTCAAATAATATACTATTTTTTACGCTTTTGGTGGGTGGGTTTAGAGTTTAATTACCGCAGATGGAGATCCTGGATAAGACTCAGCTCAATGATGTCAGACGCTTTCGACACGCCACAGCTCACTGCTTTCTCTCCGGCCTAATTCAAGCAATAGAACTCTCAGGATCGGATTTAAACTCGGTGAAAAAGAAATGAAAGAAGACAGATGAACCAGAGAGAGAGAGACATTGATAAGATTGTTTGTTGTCTTGCCCATGGCGGAGAGGACAATGACAGGCCTCTCCTCTGGGAAGCTCCGGACCAGATCAACCACTTCTCTCATCCGTGCAGCTGAAGCGACAGAAGACCCGCCAAACTTCATCACAATCGACAACTTCTCCTCGACGGAAACATGGGTCTGTTTGGCCAGCACGGGGTTACCCCTTTCTCGGCAGCTGATCTGGAGAACCCTATTCCGATTACACAAATTGCTAGCAGCCGGAGCGCAGACGTGAGCGGGTAGAACGGGCGCAGTGTCGAATTTGACATAATTTGGTCTAAAGGCAAACAAAGATTTGGACATGAACCTGCGGTTAGGAGCCGCCGCGATGTCATGGAAATGCAGCGAAGAGAAATAAGAAGCCATGATCGAATGGCAAGTGAATAAATAAGAACAGATTCAGAAAAGTGAGCTTTGAGAACGATCCGGAGAGGTCGACGAATTGGGAAGAGGTCGCAACGATTGCAACCTCTCTTCCTTCAAAAGAATCTTTAGGGTTGGCGGCGGCGGCGGCAACGCCCCGCGTAGAATTAGATATCGCAGTTCACTAGTGAAGGTCGTCAACTAGTCAGACTCAAAAGTTGAGGTTCCCGCCTCGACTCCAGTCAGCCCCCTTATAAATGATGATCTCCACTAGAATAATAATTGAAGATATGAGACTGAGAGGTCACAATTTGCTCGTAGGAGGTATAATGCTCCATGATCGACGCTCGACAATAACGTTCTACAGAGCATGAAAAATTGGTCAGTTCCTGCCGACAAAAATGTATTTCATATCATCATATTCATATGATATGACGAATAAAACCGGGTGTGTATACAATATTCAGGACAGAACAACTATGGTGGAGATCCATCAATTTTTTTATGGTGGAAAGTATGTACATGCTCTATCATCCGTTACACTTATTGGCGGGGAGAATTGCATCACGGCAAACTTGTATAGGGGTGGCAAGACGCGTCCCGTTTATTAAAAGGGTTGACCCGTCCAACTCAATTAACTAATCGTGTCTAATTTAAAACTCAAATCCGTATATATTAGATTCAAACCTAGTCTGTTTAGTTATATAAGAAAATAATTTGACTAATTAACATTAGTTTTGTCATATTATGATATTATTAACTTTACTTTAAATTAAAATTAATTTTTAATATTTGTATATCTTATTTAATTAAATTTTAATAGAAAATAATTAAACTATACTTTATAATATATTTATTTAATATAAATTACTTAAACGGATTAGCGGGTTACATATGTTAAACTCAAACCCGACACGGTTATTAAACGAGTCGCATTCGGGTTGACCCGTTTGTTTAATCGTGTCAAATTTTAAAAGTAAAACCCACTAACTTCGTATCGGGTTCGTATTGGTCAAACGGGTCGTGTTGAAATTGTCACCCCTAAACATGGAGGTTTTTAAAATTTATATCCGGCAAAAGAATTGAGATTATTTTTTTAGTTTTAATAGTCACTAAAAGCACTTATCTTTTTTTTTTTATCAAAAATGGTTATTGAAGGATTTTTTTCTAGAGAGACAATAGGCACTACCATCAAAGTGCAACATGCACTCTTTTCGTGACTGACTCCTATCTGCATCTTACTCATGTAGCCATGTAGGTAAGTAAGTGGCTTATTTGATTACTACATAGACCGTGAACCGGTGATGACGGATGGTTTCTTGATTTCTCCTCTGCTGGTAATTTTTGCTCCTCAACACTGGTAGAGATTGATGAACGTCATGGTGCCCCTTCCTCCTCTGAATTTAGTGGAAAGCCTCCTTTTATTTTCTTCGTGAATTAATAGAATAGGCTGATCAAGACCACGTAGAGGATTCATCATCATAATGTTCCTCTAACAGCAACATAGGATGAACTTAAGCTCATTGGGAATTGTATGAGTCTTATATTTTTCTATTTTTGGCAAAGGCGGTAGTTGCTATAGAACTACAAATGCGATTGTGATGGGACCACGTTAGTAGGGCTGAGGGTAGTTTTGGAAATAATTAGTGGTTATCCCTTGGCTATGCGTTTAAAGAAATGGTAGCTCTAGCTTAGGACATGAAGAGAATACTCATTTTTTGCCTCTTAGAGGAATAGGCAAGGTTATTCTCTGATTAAGCAAAATTCATCCTTATTTTGTCTTTCCTTTTCTTATCTTGTTACCTTATCTCTTCATTTCCAGATTTAGGTTTCATCAGATTGTCATTAATCCACCACATCTCTAATCCTTTTAACAAAGGTGTACTCAACAATGAAGTCGTTCCCTTGCTCTATTTGGAAGATTAGTCTTAGGAGAACAAAGAATTGAAGACCATTCATTTGCTTAAACCTATTTCATAGTTTATTCCTCGAAATCATGTAATGCATGGCCAAGGGTATCGGGTTATCCACAATAAAACAAGATTAAACAATTCTACACATATAAAAAATGATCTAATTTGCAGGGGACTGCATTCCAAATTAACATCCAAGCAAAGAAAAGGCTTATGGGAGCCATTTTGCATTTCTTTAATTTTTGAAGCGCTCTTAGCTCCAAACTGTATTTGGAATATGATGGATTAATTAGTTCTACCAGTGAGGTGATATCATGAGGCAGCAATATAAGCTCCAGATTTTGTGGAATGCACCTCTATGAACTATCATGGTTCGATTCGAAGAATCAAGTTTGCTCAATAATAGAGCAACTTTAATGTTGTCTGTTTTCCAGAAAAGGAAAAAGATGTTCACATTTCAAGACAGGATCTCAAAATGTTTCCCAAATTATGCCCACTGATGAGTAGCTTCCGAGAAGTCTTTATTCTAACACGGTGACTAATTAAGGGTAAACTTATCATACTTCTTCTTAAGATGCTTGCATATCTTTCGAATAACAATTAAAAGAAAAGGAGGGAGCAGTAGTAAAAGATACTCTTCTATTCCGTCACTTTCAGTGTTTTTACTTTCTCACTACTGTGAAAAATCTTGGCTCGTGCGTCTGCTTTGAACTCTTGTTATGAGTCATTCTCAGGCATTAGAAGAAAAAAAAAATCAAAGAACCATTGTGTGATGGGGTGAATTTTTTTTCCTTGCAAGGGGCCTGGAACAACATCAACTAAATAGTGTAAACTATAATTGGAAGTTACACAGAAAGCAAGTAATACAGAAAGCCTCTCTGCTCTGGTTCTAAGTCGCTCCACCAAAAGTCAGGTGCTTGCGAGCCTGCTCTAGGGGGGCTTGAGTAATCCCATCAGAGTTGTCCGTGGAATACACGGCATGCATTTATATATATATATATACATAATTGAGGTCAGAACTGATGGCAGGAAGTACACATAAAATCAGAAGGCCTTGATTTAAGAATTGCCCAGCCGTGGAAGAGAAGCTAGCATGTTTGGCCTCATTCAAAGTCAACTTCTTTGCGTGAGGCTTCCCATAGCCGGCGCTCAATCCCTAGCTTCCTTAGCTCCATCAAGCCTTGCTCAACTGTTCATCAGACAGTCAACAAAACGTAATTAGATTCTTTATCCCCTAGACTTTGGTGAATGTTTTCGTATGCATGCAGCTCGTTCATTGTCTCTCAAAAACTATCAACCTACTACAAAAAAATATATCATCCTACTAACCTATACATAGATGCATATGCAGCACGATTAAATTAGAAAAGAGAGATAAGAACTTGATCAGAAGAGTCACGGAAAATGGTCAATAGCTCCACCTATCAGGGGAAAGAGAAACTTCGACAAAGAAAAAAAAAACAGAGAAACCAGTTAGTACCATAAACTGCATCATGGGAAGTTGGAGCATGCAAGCTTCGGTCAATCCAAAACTGAAGCCTTTTTCTAGCAATATCCTCCTCAATGCTGAGAGCTAGAGCTCGCCTCCAAAAGTATGTCAACCACGCCTGAACAACCAATCAAACACGCAATCAAAAAGGGTAGTAAGCACAGTTTACATACCACTATAAACAGTGATATATGTAACTCTAACTGAAGAATATAGTTTAAATTTAAATTTGCTTAAATTAAAGTCGGTTTTTTTTTAGAACACACCAGATGTAAAACCGTGGAAATAGGTTAGTAGAAGGCAAGGAAAATAAGGTAAGGCGAGCAAACCTCTTTGAAAAGTATGTCTTCAGACTCCTCCACGCTTAATTCTGTACACAAAATATTCATACGCATCAGCCAGATGCATTGCGTTCAAGTCCCCCATGATACTGGAGCACGACAAAATTCTATATGCAAACTCCGCAATGCATTAGCATAGTTTAACCAAAAGGCTCCATTCAACGGTAGATTCTTTTAAAAGAATGATACTTTACAAATATATGTAATTTGAGAATAAGCTAAAAATAGATGAACCACACTTTTTGACCCAACAGGATACATTCGTTAATTACTTGTGGCCTAGTTCGTTCGAGGCTGATGACTTTTTATCAGCTTTTGTGAGAGGATATATAGTAAATAACTGAATGCACTCTTCACGACTGGCTGGGGTTTTGAGAGTATATACTTAAAACCTTTTTATCAACATCATCATTGACCCAGACTATTCACTTAACCTACAATCATTATTACCAAACCCATCTACTACAAATACAGTCAAACCTAGGAATACCCCCTAATGGCAGCATAGGAGGTTAAATCTAGTTCAACTTGCCCTGTCTGAAAGAGATTGGTTATATATGCCGTAACTATAACCTCCCCATGCAAAGATAGAGCATGATACAAGATTCAAAATTCCTAAATTCCACCAAGTCCAACTATTTCAATGCTAATGCTATAATATACAAAGGGGTCATTCTATTTTAACCTGTAAAAACACACCGGAAAAACATAAAGTAACACCAACTCAAAGTGTTTGATATTTCTAGTGACTAGAATCAAGATTGGTCCAAGAGAAAACCAGACATAAACTTGAACAAAATTGCGTACCAAAGGCCTCCATATACTTGAACTCCCTAGGAGATTTAAGATCTGCATTGACATGAGGAAGAAATAAGTGATAATTGAGATACATATTTCTGTTCAGTCTCTCTATAACTCTACCACTACAATGCACACAGTCACGTCCCACAGTTATCACTTTGCATAATCAGGATAAGCAACAAAGCAAACATCACAATCTCATGAAACATGAAAAGAAGGGAGTGAAAAAAATTTCTAGAAAGCAAAGCTAAAAACAGGACCGAATGAGAAAAGGAAAGATAACTGACCACAGAGAAGTACTAAAACAATAGGGAAAGTAGCAGTCAAATTATAGGTCAACGAACTATAGAAAACATAAAACAATTAGGCCCCATAAGAGTCTCACTAAGGGTATCAAAAAAAATGGCAAGACTGCCCGGGACACAAATAAAAACATACAGGGAAGGACAATATTTTAGATCAAGGAGTGCCATCCGGGCTTATGTATACTCAAAAAGGAAAGATTAACGTACAGAACTTTCTGAAAAACAGTCTGCTTTACATCAGACGCATGATAGACCAGGGAACTGACAGGTAGAGAAGATACACACCTGAGATTGAAGCTCTTGCAGAATGTAGACGTCGATGCTGCATTAGGACAAATGTAACCATATCCTCGACCTAGCAAAAAGAATAGATGAAAATGAATCTATCATGCAAATCAGCCCTTCCTAAGTTTGCAATAGAAGAATCAACAAAGCCCATCAGCATCAAAAACCAGACGTTGAGTAAGGATCAAACATTGAGCTTGAAGGATACCTTCAAGGAAGCAAGTTCCATTAGGCCCATTTCAACTGAGAGCATGCTTTCTATTATTGCTTCTCCTGAGAGATCATTAAAGTCTTGGACAAGTTTGATTCTGCTTTCAGATGCGTCATCTGCTTCAGGATACAAAAAAATGAAACATAAATTTAGCCCAGGAGATCCCATAAAATAATAATCTGCTAAGCAACCAAGAATAAGTTAAATTTCAAACCTTTTTCTAGACTTTCCTCTTTGGCCTTTTGACCTGCAGACACCACAATTTCAAAAGGAAGGGGAGCTAATGATGACCAATATTCAGACTTTGTCACGGCAATATCAGCGTATATACCTGTACAGAAAGGAAATAGTTAATATTATAATACAAGGGTACAAACGCATGTTTATAGGGTGAAGATTTCATATTGTGGCTTAATACTCTATGAAGATAAAAGAAATAAGTAGAGTTAGGGAAACGGCAGAGATGAGAATCTATTGGCCGATCTACATCAAGAGAGAGAGAGAAAAGAGAGAGAGTGATGGTGGATGACAATGTTTGTATTACCATATTCAGCTGCTAAACCCCAATACCGTGCAAGCCAACACCTTTTGAGAACAACTTCTTCCTGTCAAGTTAGCGTGTCAGATAAAAACTCAGTTAACTCTGAAGCAAAAGTAATGGAGTACATCCGACTGATAGACAGACCATTTCTTTCTGGGTCAAAACCATCCTTTGCATCATCGAATTCAGTGATTCAATCTCGGACTGAGTTCCTTGAAGTCGCCCAGACGCTGTTGCTACCTCATCCTCCTTTGCTTTCTGACTCAAGAAGTATACAAGTGAATGAACTTACCAGAATGAAAATTGTCAGAGATGAGGGATATCAAAAGAAACAGAATTAAATTCATCATGAAAGATGCTAACGTTTAGTATGTTACCTTTATTTCAGACCGAAGAGCAGCAACTTCTGCGTCTACATGACTATTAGATTCTTTTGCATCCCTTAGAGCAGCCTGTCAATAAAAAGCGCACTGCAGTCAGATCACCAGACCATCTACTTTGAGAAATGAAATAGAAAATTGAAGTGGAAGCAAAAAATGATTGAAAATGAGATACAGTAGATATTTTTTTAGCACACTTGGGGAAATAACAAGATTAAAAAGTGGAAACAATACGACATTATATACTTCAATCAAATAAGAAAGATGATAATTGGATACTGAAGAATGCTCATTATATACAAGATGGAACATTTGGAGCTTGTCGATACCTCTCTTTGGCGCAAAGCAGCTTCTTTTCTGCATGTAAACAATATGCAGTCAGAATACTTTTATTGAAAGCTAATACAGGCAGCCTAGTCATATGTCTGATATATACCGGCTCAACAACTTGGCATCCAGAGAGACTCCTTCACCCAAAGAAGCAACCTGACACGTAAGGAGAATGAAAAGAAAACACTTAGGCAAACAAATAGCAGATTTGCAACCAGATTTGAGAATATATTTTTGTCAATATATAGGTGGGATGTGTGATCCTCTGATGACCAGCTACTAAAGGATAATCAAATATAGCAGTTACAGAATCGACAGGCCCGGTGCTGCAGATACTTGCATCACTGTTCTTACAACCTACAATGCTTGTTTGAGTGGTTTTTTTGTGTGTTTTCGAGGGGGTAAAGAAGTTGATTATCAAAACTTTTGTCAATGTGAGGTGCAATATAAGAGAATTGGAGTGAGTAAAGTAACATTCAATAAAGACAGCGCTGACCTTTCATGAAAGAAGCCTTTGGGTGGAGCATCTCTCTCAGGCCCAAAAGTAGCATTCAATAAATGGACAAGACAATAGACCCATTCAAACATTCATATAACGGACCTTGTTATATTTTGGCCAAGTTGTCACATGCAAGATGCGCCTTGATGCGATCTAGTTAGATGGGTTATGTGTAATGCAACAATGCACGGGCATCACGGACACACACACAGTTGCATAATGAAAATTTAAGGATCAAGATAAACATACGCGTGACATATTTATGTAAATCAGAACTTTAACTGATAAAACACGTGTACTTTAGTGATAATGAGCCCAATATAAATATTAAAGGCACGAGGTTAGGATCACATATTTCTACCAATTTCACACACATATACTATGACAAGATTAACTAGCTTAACCATACATAATCATCCATTTTTCTAGACACGGATAAACATTGATAACACCTCCACAAAGATCATATTTCACACAGTAAGCAGGGCCATCTATGATTAGACAATTATCAACGGTCCACAAAAAAGGATCAGACTAGTCAAAAGCTAAGAGTCTTTTGAGGCTAAGCCTAAGGATAAGTACTAATGGATAAGTTTAAGACATTTGCACAACTTTTATTATTAAAACCCAGGATAAACCTGACTTTGAGGTTTCTGTCCCAGATGCATATGATGTGCATGATCGAGAAGCGGTAGCATGGTGGAAGAATCAGATTCGTATCATGGACAGCACCTGGCATCATGCATCAGATGTGTCCTACTGAACGCATTAAGCATAATGCTTGATGCGAGCATTTGTAAACTTGGCATTTGGAAGCATAAATAAGCAAGAATTCTTTTAACAAAGTTTGCATGCCAGGAAATATGCCTTAAACTACTACTTATTGCTATAAACACAAGCAGAAAATCACAAGGATTTGAAGTTCTGACAGCGGATATAAGAGGTGAAACCTGTTTCTCAAGCTCTTTAACTCTTGCCTCGGCTTCCTTGCACTTCTCTTCTTCTATCTTGAGCTGCAGAATATAAGTTAGAGGCTAAGAAATAGTAAGTTATACACAAACGTTATGCATGCAACAATAGCCATAAAAAGCAGACAACAAAAACAAACCTGTTCACGGATTTTGTCTTTCTCCTCATGCAGCATATCAAGCTGGACATATACATATACAATATTGAGCACGACAAGTCAGATGAAATATCACATTATTCATGAAGAAATACGGTTATTTGAGAATCCCGCACCTAGACTTTCAGAGCTTGAAAAACAAAGCGCAACATAAATGAGAATACAACAGGTTGGCAAACATACTTCGTCGCAAAGTGTAGAATCTTCTTGCTGATTTCTCACAGACTTTGTAGTGTTCTGTCCCACCTCAGCTAAGAACCTGCAGCATGAGACAGTCAAGATAGACAAATTCACACAAGATAAAAAGGCTTTTTACATCAAAACACTTTAGACACACCATCAATCATTCAATGCAACAAGAAAATTCGTCAAAAGATACAGTCATCTTTAGCGTCTTCTTTTTTATGGAAGTTGCAGTTGTAATAAGCCAAGTCTCACCTCTAAAGGTGGGAACACTGTGATTGGTTTATAAAAAAAGAAAACTTAAAAGCTAAGATCACAAACTTGAAGAGGCTAGTTTTCATACTTATAAAGCTTGGGATTTAGGAGCTAAGTTATTGGACAATGACCTACAGTGAGCATGAGATATAGTACCAGAGCTGACTGGGACCATACACCTACCGAAAGGGGTCCTTTACGATGTCAGCCCACAGTAAGAATACTGTGTTCTTTGAGTGAGGTTAATACTCAATTTACTCACAGAAAGATGGAGAACAATGTGCTTCAATGGAATGCTGTTACAACTTCATAGAGGGGTATGATGGAGATGAAAGTAGCATTTGACCAAGGTCCTCAGGAGGATAAATACATGTAGCAGCCTTCATATGCCAGCTATTACAAAATCAACCATAGCTTCTATCACTCACACTTCTATTATTGTCAACTTGATCATGTGAGATTGAATAGTACATATGCCTACTCACTTTTCAGTTAGTAAGAAACGTATATTTTATGACATGAATGTATGTGTCAAACTACAAAAGTGAACTGATATGAGGAAGGCTTCACAATATTAGCAATAGGAATCCTTGCGGTGCAACCTTAACTTTAGAGACGTCTACGTGCAGGCACAAAAGGCAAGTTCCCTTAGAAGTCTGGTACATGAGAGTGCCTGTTAAGTGACAAGCACAGCTTTTCCGACCCAAATCATTGCCAGAAAATACAAGTAATCCCTTTTGTGCAATGCTCTACAAACTTAAATTAAGCAACATTATTGCACCAGCCTCGACACTGATCTGATTATTCAAGCATCAAAAATAGACTAAAATACACTGATGGCATCAAACAATCCTAATTTCCAACACTCATAAATGGTGGTAAAGCAATGGAATTCTATTCACAGAGAAATCCAAAATTTTGACCAAGAAAAAGCAATCTTTCACCTCTCCTTCGACCTCATGGTAGACGAGTCTAGCGGTGGCAAGGAGGACTGACTTCTCAAGTGATTCACCCTGGGAGGAACCGTCGTAGATGTTGAAGAGTTTGACACAGCAGGTCCTTCCATTAGATTTCGAGCGAGCAGATGTTACTTCCCCGGCACCAATCCCAGATAACTGGGAGAGAAAAAGAAACGGTGTCATTCAGGAGAAACGATCTAGCAGAAAACAGTTAATTTATCGTAGACGTGCACAAAAACACACAAGCAGAAGCCAGGAATCCTTAAAGGATTTCTACTTTAATCGTCCTCGGACCAAAATTTATAAATGACACAGAAGTATAGAGAAGTACACCCCTGTGCTAGCAGATCACAGGACCGGGGTAATAAAATTGAGAATGAAAACGAGATCAAGGCCAATACATCAATTCGAACCCAGATCTCTAAGCAGCGGGTGAAAATTATCAAAACTCACAACAGGAGAAGAGTTTGAACTGATCCTGGCAGTTGGAATTGCAGGCTTGGCGTTGCGGCCATTGCTGACGCCGCGTCTGGGCAATGCAGGAGATGCAAAGCCGCTGCGGAACGCAAAATCACCACCACCATCAACTTCTTCATCATCATCATCCTCATCATCATCGGTGGTTCGAGAAGCCATTACCTGAGCAAGGCGTTGGGCGGCGGCCTTGGCCGCGTAGTTTTGAGTGCGCTTGACGTTGGAGATGGCGGTGGTAGAAGCAGAACGAGCATGGTGGTGGGAACGGGCCGGGGAAAGAGACCCGGCATTGGAAGACTGAGTGGCTAGACGACGGCTGTAGATCGGACTCTCAGTGCGCGTAACGGTATCCATCTCCTTCTGCGCGGTCTGAATCTGCAGCTGTCGGTTGCTAGATTATCCGGGAGTATATACAGACTACAGTCCAGTGCGGAAGAAATGGGTTTACTCTAGCCCGTGCGCAGTCATGAGAATTCAGGAATGAGAGGAGAGGAGAGGTCCGGTTCACCGTTCACCTACTACCACGGGGTAGTGGCTTTGCACTTTCGGCATTGGCATCGGAGTTTGCTCGCTCACTAGGAAAAATATCCAAAAAAACACACCTCTACAGAAATATATCCTTATTAGTCTTAGTCAAAAATTAATTACTAATAACATTTCCGAGTCAACTACAGAAGTTGAAATCGTGTCTAGAAGTACTATTTCAGTTAATCTCGTATCACATCGGACGCTGACTCAGCGGGACGGAAGAAGACTAATATCGTCTTTACAAAAGCACATTTTCTGAAATCGTCTTTCCAGAAGAGGACTTCTTCATTAATATTTTGGGCGCGCCTATTACTATTGAAAACGTCTCTTGAAGAGATTATTTTTGGATTCATAGACCAGGTTGGACGTTTTTTTTAAACAGATGAAATCGTCTCTTTTCTATTAAAATCAATATGAAATCGTTTTTTAAGAGACGATTTCATTTGTTTACAAGACTTGGAAATTTTCCATGTGTTGGAACACCACAGTTGATCAACACACAACCTGTACATATAAGAACTTCCACACAATAGTGATATTTAGAACCACTCCATCAAAGACGTAACATTACAGAACCAAAAGAAACGTAAACCAAATATAACACTTTATAAGATAGAATACATAGACAATAGTTATACAATCCCTAACTCCAAATGTTTACAAAAAGTAACAAATTACAAACATACATCATCTACGTCTACGGCGTACATAAGTCCTAGACCCACTGGGTGTAGGATCCTCAACCACTGATGCAAGAGTAGGATCAAGGCAGGACCACTAAGGTCCCATACATCATGATGATATCGGGAATCTCTATCCCTAAGAGGTTTGTAGGTGTAGAAGTAGAACCCAAACAAGGTCTGCAGCCGGTGTCGAATAATCAACGTCCATGCTCGTCCCAACACCAGAAGATGAGGCCCCGTGAAAGCCGGAGCTGCTCTCATATTATGCAAATCCAGTGGTGTCGACCTGCTGTGTAGGAACATTGTCGACATGAGATATGGGCTTGCTACCAGTGATGTCGAGTGCATCACCCTCCTGATGATGGTCTGGCTCCATAGCTCGACCGCGTGCACGTCCTCTTCCTCGACCACGCACACAACGACCTCTTCCTCTTCCACCCTGATCCGCATGGACATTTGCATCTTAATCGGCAGGGGAATTTGTTGTGGCCGTTGGAGGACATAATATGTGTTGTTGTACTCGTTTCTCATGACTCGTAGTCTAGTGAGAGCGTCATCGACTTGCATCGCCTCCAGCATACCGATGACCTCATTTTTGGTCTCCCCCTACACCACAATTCTACAAATGAATTCGTTAAAATAATATGTCCTGATATTAAAATAAAACAAGTCAAGTCAAGTTTACTCACCATATATCCCAACAAATGTAACACCCCTACCGGTAATCATACCATTAACCTCATATCCCGTCTCAATTACCAACCATAATGCAGCGGAATTCAATCTACAACCGGGGGTGGTACAATGCCGCTAGTCACCCACGTGACTAGCTAGGCCAAATCCAAACTCAAATACAACAACAATTACAATATCGGTCTGATGGGCCTTTACCGAGTACACTATACAAATCATACTTCCATTACTTAATCGAATTTAAACCAAATACAACTCCAATCCCATATTATACACTACAACTTCAAATTACGATCTATACCGAGTATCTACAATGCCCAAGTCTTTCCGTGCTTAGCTGTCGGTCTCTTACAGTGATCATATTCGCTTCGGGTACCTGCACACTAAAAACGTTCCCCCTAGGGGGTCAGCTTACGCTGAATATGACTTCCGCATACCCCGCATACTAGCGAGGGTACGCCGACTATTGGTCGAGAGCATGCGGTTCATTTTATCACAAACAGCATGCATACCACATACATTATATATGTACATTCACAATCAAGTTCAACATTGAACATAAGCACTAACACACACATCAAGGGGGTTAGTTTAATATATTCTTTAATTAGGCTTGAGGGTTTATACCTCACCATGCCTTACTCAATTACTCATGTTCTACCCGCTCTCTTGGGTACTCTTACTCACAATCTCAACAAGGTCTACAACACTCAACTCAATTCTCCACTCAACTCAAATTCTCAAGTCCCACAAGTCACAACTCAATTCTCAACGCTCACATACTCGATTCAATACTCATTACTCAATACACAATACTCAATACTCAAGTTCCCAAGTCAATACTCAATGCCCAAGGTATATGTTAAGTCGATCTCATGACCTCCGGGCAGGGTCATACACAAGACCCACCACCGGGCTCAAATACAAATAGGGCTATACAGTTAGCTCCTCAAATACTCAAATGTCCGGTTCACTACCGGACTACTCAATTCCCAAAACTCCACTCTCGGAGTCAATTCATGATCTCAAAGATTAGCCTAGAAGTATCTCTCTCGATAGCATCTAATGGCTTAGGGAATTCCTCAACGTCTAGTATTCTAAGATTTAAGGTTTCAACCAACTTATTGAATACTCTCATGTTCGGGACATTGCTCATGTTAGTCGGTTCCTCTCATTGGGGCTCGACTATATTTCTAAGGGGTTTGGTGATCCCTTACCATTCATTACTTTACTCAAGGTTCGCATTTCGAATAACTTTCCAATCCTCTAGTTAGAGGTTACTCATATACTTCCACTAATATTTATCGTGTGGATTTAGTTGTTTTGGTTCTCTAACCATTATCGGGAGGTTGCTACTCCCGTATGTTTTCTCGCGTTCTGTGTGTTCGTAGGTTTAGGTTACCGCGTAAAGGTTCAATAGTTGTAGTGTGTTTCCACCATTTTATTAGTTCGCACTTGACTCCCTCTACGAGTCTCTACTCACACAAGACTCAACTATGAGTCGCACAACCAAACACAATCAAGCAATTCATTCCCAATCCACATTTCATGAATTATACAAACTTTAATTACAGGGATACAATCCAACCACAAGCGATACAATGCAAACACAAGAGAGTACACACAATCCGATTCGTGCATTTATCTTGTTAGGTGATCACACAATCAAACAAGCACACAGATCGGGGTAACCAAGTTAGGATACAGAGCATGAGGAAATCATACCTTTCACCGGGGTTTATCTTTACCGGGGGTTCTCATGTTATTTGGCTCACACTTGTTCCTCGAATCTTATTCTCAAACCACTAATTACATGTCAAATGGTTCAATTATTATTAAGGCATTACGGTATGCACATAAACACTACTCCCGTACTTACCCCGTTATCCCGTTATTTCGGTTTAACTTAATGTTCTTAAACTCACAACTTACTCACTCACTTCCAACACTTGTTTATACTTCTTAAGACCTTTAAAGGTCACCAAACAACTCCTAAAAAACTCCTAAAACCAATACCATTCAAACCCCCATCTTCTAAACCCTTAAAAACACATTCTGTTGAATTCTGGGGGTGGTCCGGGACTTGGTCCCTACCTATAGTCCCAGACCAATGCATAACCAAACTCTCGGGTGGAATTCCTACACTGGTCCGGGACCTTGTCTCTTTCTCTAGTCCCGGACCAAGCATGTACTTCACTCTCGGCATGATTTTAATAGGTGGTCCGGGACCTTGTCCATCCCTCAAGTCCCGGACCAAGTACTGCAAGAACTCTCGGCCTAATATTAAGGGGTGTCCGGGACTTTGTCCAAGGACCAAGTCCCGGACCCTGCTAAAACCTGCAACATACATTAGTTTTCAGCCCCTAATCAATCCATAAACCACCCTTAATCTTTCCCTAATCTTTCCACAAGTTTTCTACACATTTTAACACCTCAAAAACTCCTCAAACCACCTCAAATCCTTGGTTAAATCCCTACTCCAATTCTTGTTCAAGTTCAACAATTCAAGTTCTCACATTTTGCATTTTTCACTCTTTTGCATTTCTAACTTTTCCTTGCTAGTTTTTACATCTTACCAAGCCTACCAAATCACTTAATGACCATACCAATTCATTCCTAGATACACCATTCTAAAACCTAAGTCCAACTCTCATTTCCTAAGTCTTGCACACTAATTCCCCCTTTTCTAGTTTTCTAAAACACCATTTCATACTCCATTGCTACAGATTTTCACCTTCTCCTCTACTGAGTTTCAAATTGTCATTTCAAGGCTACACTACACTCCAAAACCAACAATACAAAACACCCCCTAGGTTCTCCAATACACTAAGTTATCTTTAAACACTTGTTTTTCTACCAAAATTTGGCCATAACCTCCCCATAAACCTTACATGTCCAAAAACTCTTTTTCACCATTTTCAATCCTAAACTAGCCACACCCTAACAAGGGTCCTACCAGCACATAACTCAATTCAAAATTCACCAAACAACAATATTGCTCAAATCTCAAATACAATGGCACTTAGGCCCTTAAATCAACACAAGTCCACAATCATCCTCAAATCCAATCAACTACATAATTCTCATATTTTGGGTTCATTATTTAAATTTAACCCATCCCAATTCCTAAAGCAATTAAAACAAGTTAAGGTAGATTTCTTACCTTAATTCACAAGTTCCTCTTTGATTCTCCTCTTGTTCCTCATCTTCCCAAATTCGGTCAAGTGGGAATGGAGTTGCCAAACTCCATCCCAACACTCAAGAAACACAAAAATGCATTGAATTAATTCTCTAAACCCTTGGGAAACTCTAAATCAATTTAAGGCTTAAACACAAGGTTAGGGTTTACCTTTTTGAAGCCTTTTAAGAGGGGTTCTCACCCTTGAATCAAGAAGGGAATTACTCCACCATTAGAGGGTTGAAATGAAGCTCAAAATCAAGAAAAAAAACAAGGTGTGAGAGAGAGCCAAAAATCGGCTATCAAGGGAGGAAGAGCAAACATGCGTTTTTCGATGAAATTTTTACCTTAGAAGAAAGAGGAGACTCCAAGCTTTCTTTTGATGTCATTTATCTTCAAATGGGGAAAACCCATGGAGATGAAACTCATCCTTTTAAAATTCCGAAAAGAGAGAAAGGTAGAGGATGATGAGAGGAGTTCAAATATGTAGTTATTTTGGATTTGGAGCTTGGTGTAGCTTGGGCATGAAGAGAAGGTTGAAGAAGCCATGGAAGGGGAGCTCCATTTCGTACCAGCTGAAAGGAGGAGAAGAGAGCTGGCTTGGGGGAGAGACCACCGTGAGAGAGGGAAGGAAATGGGAAAAGTGAGAGGAGAGAGAGAGTAAAAAAGGGGGATATGTCCCTTTACACTTGCTTTTTGACTATTAAATTAATTAGCTAGTTGAGAGTGTGTGAGAGGTTGGCTAGTATATTAAAACCGACCCCCACTGTAGCCATATAATTGGGGTGTTTCTCGTCTTTTACAGAAAACGCTCGTTAATTTACCCGGTTTTAGCACTATTCACTAACCGGGCCCGTTTTCCGGAATTTTCTCGTTTCTTTAATTTTAATGGCTCTTAAGCTTCCATTAATGTTTATTTATAGTTATTTAATGAACTATAATTTTTACGGGTTCGTTTGACCACTTAAGGTCTTGTTTTTGGGTTTTCTCGAAAACATGCGCTAAAGCTTTATTAGCGTTTTAATACATTATTTGGATCCGTTTTCTTCGGGAATTGTTCCCATATATTATTTAGGCATTATTAAGCCTTTTAAATTCATTTAATACCCTATTTAAATTTGTATTTCTCCTAGGGTCACTTAACGCTTGTTTTAGCGTTTTTCACTTTTTAAGCGTTTTTTCTTGTTTTTTGGACTTATTCTTTTTACCAAATTTCATTAGGCACTAATAGGCCCTCAATATGTATTAGAGTAATTTAATCACCCTAATTAAGTCCGGGGTATTTCAATCTACCCCCTTAAAGAACTTTGCCCACAAAGTTAGTGAGTCTAAGATTGTTAGTCACCAAGGTACTCAATACTAAGGTTATACTCTCTCACAACTGTCAGACCCAATGACTGACTGAATACAAACCACATACCCACACAACATGTCAAGCATGCATAGCAACCAAAATATATTTTCCCAAAACTCTCAAAGGGGGTCTATCCGCAGACAATTAGGCACTAAGTCCTCCCCCAAATCGAGTGATCCCTCAGGTACCGGTCACGTTTGAACACTTACGCTCTCTGGTTCACGGCCGTCATGACATTGAGCACTTACTCTTTCTGGCTCTACGGTCCTTTGGTTATGATCAAAATTCATTTGCACCTCTAGAGAATCCTCAGACTCCAAAGTGGGTACTCTTCCCTGACCGGACTACTCATATCCGGCGCCCTTGGACAAATACAAAACACACACTACAAGTGTCCTACAGGTCACTTAGTACCCTTGCTCGTCCGTTGTAGGTTTCAAAACTATTCCGGTAGTGGTTTCAAAAACTATCAAACACCTCCACCGACTCACAACTAGCTTCACCTCCATGATTCAACCGGATACCCGTGCCTAGCCATGAAGGATCCACTAGCGCCCGTGGAAGTGGTTTCAAAACCAATCCTCATTCTCAAGTTTGAAGATAATCATTTGCCAAAATCATTTTGGAAATTCATTTTGAAAACTTCCATGCAACTCCAAGTTCTAATTTATGTTAGTTTCACCTATTACTAGTGTGATTACTTGGGCCACTTATACGGAGCTTCAAGAGTCATTCAACCCCAATGTGATCAGCATTGTGTTGAACTATCCATCCACCCCACTTTGGTGTTTGGTTTCCCTTGATCGCTAGCAAACCAAGTTCCACCTCTCACCTCAATTCACACAATCAAATAGTCAATCATTATTTAATTTTCTATCTTCACAGTCTTTCTAGTCATAATCATACAATCATACATTTACCAATTTCTAGAATCATTTACTCATTTACTACTCATCTCATCAATTGTTACTCAATCCTATCTTCAACTACTATGCCCAAGAATTCCAAAAGTTAGTATTCCAATTAGTTTTCTATCCACAAATAGTTCACAAGTCGAATCAGTTTCTATCCTCAATCATTTACAAGAAAATCAAATCAACTCAATTCACCTAGGGGACTTAATTCCCACTAGGTTTAACATCGGTTTCATACCGATTTATACTCCTCAAATCTCCCAACATACTCATCAACCTCCTCAAACATACTCATTTCCCAAAACCATTACCAATCGGGGTCCTCATTCCCCATGGAGTTTCTCTACTCCATTCACCTCAAATTTCTCACAATCAATAATCCTTTCCACTTCACATCTTACAAGCTACCTTAATTACATTATGAATGGCTACATATGTTTATGTAACATAAGTGCCAATCATCACAACAAAACTTTTGCGCTATGCGCATTGTAGTTTACGCCCTATCACGTAAAACATACATTTCGCGGTTTTCGCCCTACCCCCCTTAAAAAGGGATTACGCCCACGTAATCTACCATGTGTCAACATTGGACGTAGGTCGAAGGCATTCAGCCGTCATGGAGTGGTTCAACTTCCATGCGGTCCATTATACAATGTATTCTGGTCAAAGGGTCTTAACCATATTGTTGGTTAGTCCCTGCACCAAGAATTCTCATCGGAGTTTATTTAACTCTTAACCGGGTTCGATTCTAGCTTAAAAGGCTTCAAGGCATTGATAATTAGCCATTCATTCGCTAGGTGTATTAAACCTTAGAACTCTGGGCCCACTAGCTTCTGTTGCGCGACCCTGATAACTTAGGGTGTATTTGCCCTTCTCATTATTCTAAATGTGTTATACATTTCCTTTTATCCCTTCTTATCTTGGGAATAAGGTTTATCAAGCAAGCATGGTATTCTTTTACCGCACGCAAATCCAATGAGCTTCGGATTCTCTATCCAGCTCTTTGGGAATCTATATACATATGTTGTATATTTTCATGGTTATTCACTTGATTCCTCCGACTTTATTGTCGGTTGAGGTTAAGCCACTACTTAATTGTAGTGCTTCCTCTGTTGTCAGTAGCTTCTGAATTATGGCTTTGCATTTTCTATGCTTCGGTCCTTATGACTTCGTACATTTCCTTCCACCTTTTCCATAACTGCAATCTTCCCAACTTCCTAGCTATCCCACTCGATCATTACTACACAAGTGCAATACCAAAACACTCAGTCCTACAGAGTGCAGAGGCGTAAACTCCTGGGCAGTAAATCTCTTGTGAGATCGCAATAGGAATGAATATTACTTCCTGGTTTCTCAGTTTGTCTACCATCTTTATTCATCAACTCCACCTCATCGTATGGTTTATTCGTCTGTATTGGTCGCTTACTGCGCACCATGTTCGTATTTATTTACGACTTTTGGTTTCCATGGCATCCGCTATATCATTAGCTCCCGCTCATGTATCTCCACCATTTATACAATGGTTTGCCGTTTATATTTCTGAGCTCCTTGAGCGTTGTTTATTTATGTTTCATGTTTCCACATACCGTGTTTCTTCTGAATTGGCTACTCCTTGGTTGTCTACAATTGTTATCAAAGCTTATTTCCACCTTGCTCGGCAATAATTGTATGCTCAAGCTCACTACATAAGTAGTTGTGGAGAGATGGATTATCAGATATCCACTGATGGTATTCCCTTCTTGGAGTTTATGTGGTCACCGCTCTTGCAGTCTCACATTAACAAGGGGTATCCCTGCTCGTGGGTTATTAAACAATCTAACTGGTTCAGTTCTTGGCAACTCTTCATATGGTTCACCATGGTTTTGCAACCGTTGGAATATGTATTGTAGTAGGTTCATGGCATACGAGCCACGTTGCCCAGATCTCTACTCATCTTAGGTTGTTTCCAAGTATTATCCCTCTTTATACCATGAAATGGTTTGGAGGTATTACTGGTCTCCATGATAGGTTCAGTACATCACGCTTCCATCCGTTGGATTCCTTTATAATATCTTGGTAATGATCGGTACCATTTACCAATTTAGGGTATCCCCTGGTAGGTGGGATCCCTTCGGTGTTCCAACCAATTGTTTATTCAAGCTCTTGCGCTCTTGTCACGCTTTTGACACCCATTAAGGATTGCTCCTAGGTGTCATTGAGAGATGCCATTACATTTGGCTACTTCCGAGTATGTTCAGTTTACTCCGTGTTGCGGTTCTGGATTTCAAGTTGTCCCATTTAGGTTTATACGTCTCCCGTTCTTAGGGTAGACTACAGTACTTCCCTCTTGGTTTTAACCGGTTTGGTATCTCCTTCGGTGGTGAACGGTATCCTCCGGTACCTTAGATGATCACTCTGGGTATTTATCCCGTTCATCGAATGTCGGTGTGTTCTTATCAGGCATTCGCCTCATTATATTTAGACCGGGTATCCATTCCGGCTGTTTCATGCTTTTGTTTCAATTCTTGAGACATTTCCAATGTCTTTAGTCAATTACTAGTGCTTCTCGCACCTTTTTAACTCTTAATTATACTCTTTGAGTGAGTTCTCAACTCCTTTAGCTTTGTAAACTTTTCTGAGTTCCTTCGTTCATTCGAGGTGTCCAACTATTTTGGTTTAAATTTACCTTATGGTCCGTAGAACGGAGTTGACCACTTCCCGTGTTTCATACACTACATGTATACATACGTGGGGTACCTTATTGGTACATTACCACCTACCTGACCAACTCATAAAAGGGTCTGTCAGGCCCGCAAGCTCCTTCGAAGTGCGGTCGTCCCACATCACGTAATTGGGTACACTCGTAGTGCTTGTCACACGCCTAGGTGAAGTATTCTATTGTCAACTCCCCTTGTATCATTCGATGATACTCACCGTGATTCTCTGGTTTGGTTTTAAAAATCTGAGGTTTAAAAGAAAAGTTGTGGTTTTGAAAGAAAAGGTTTGTGTTTGAAATGAAATCTTGGTTTTGAAAGAAAATTTTCATGGTGTTGCCATGTCTAAAGTCTTGACCAAGCCCAGCTTCTTGCTGACTGGTGTGTTTGTTATTATGATGGTCAGGCCGTTAGGCCTTTCCATGGTTTCATCCTTCGAGTTCTTAGGTTCGGTAATCTTGTGATTGCTTCCATCTCCATGGTGGTACCTTTAGGAAGTACTTGTTAGTCGTTAAAAGGCTTCAAATTGCCTTGTAGTTGCTGCACTTGCCCTGGGCAAGTGCGCGGGTATGTCGGTTTTCAGGTTATCTTATACCGTTTACGGTATTGTTTTCATCCATATTTGGTGTTTATATTGGATCTTCCTTTGATCCTTTGATCTTAGTGATCAATCTCCTGAGTACTTCACAGTGCTCTTGACAAAATTGTTATTAATTCGGGTGCTTTCCCGATCCTTGAGGTACTCCGTGTACCTTGCTCCGTTGCTCGTTCCCACGCCTTTACGGTGGTTACGAGGTTGTTTGATTAATCCTTAGGAACTACGTCGTAGCCCTGTCGGCGTATGTTTAACTTAAGTATTTCTGCCACTTGGCGTTATAGGTTTGGAGTTTTCCCTCCTTGACTAAGTCCTTAGTCGGTTTGTATATCGTTAGTGGTATTATCCTGCGTTTGCAATCCGTAGACTCTATTGTCTCAGGTTTATTACTCCACTTTCCGCTTCATTGTGTAGTTGCGCTTCCCTTCTTGTTGGCTGCGCATGGTTCTCGCGACTGCATAGCATGTCGCCCCACGGTGCCGCAAAT
The DNA here is from genome assembly GCA_023374045.1 of Limonium bicolor. Lineage (NCBI taxonomy): Eukaryota > Viridiplantae > Streptophyta > Magnoliopsida > Caryophyllales > Plumbaginaceae > Limonium > Limonium bicolor. The sequence continues at coordinate 288,272,076 of CM041781.1, forward strand.
TCCATTATCCTGCTGTTAGGATCTTCAATCTTCTGCCGTTTTGTACGGTTATTGTCGTCGAAACGGGAACCGTCTTCGGGATATCCAGTTCTTGGAATCTACCGTATTACAGGTTCTTTCTCTATACAAAGTTTATTCTACGGCTGCCAGATCGGGTTTTCCCGAGTATGAGGGATCTTTCCATCTCTCTGGCATTCCTTCCCCAACTTATAACGGGGGTTATGGAGGGCGGGACTGGTTATGTAGGTATCCAGGTCACACTGGAAGTTCCTATCTAGCGTACCTCACACGCTAACACTCATCCCTTAGCCCTAAGTCTCTAATTCCTAACTCGGTATTTTCCTAAACTCGGTATTCAGACATCAGAGCATCACTCATATCAATTTTTTTTGACACCCCTACCGGTAATCATACCATTAACCTCCTATCCCGTTTCAATTACCAACCATAATGCAGCAGAATTCAATCTACAACCGGGGGTGGTACAATGCCGCTAGTCACCCACGTGACTAGATAGGCCAAATCCAAACTCAAATACAACAACAATTACAATATCGGTTTGATGGGCCTTTACCGAGTACACTATACAAATGTCCAGTTCACTACCGGACTACTCAAATTCCCAAAACTCCACTCTCGGAGTCAATTCATGATCTCAAAGATTAGCCTAAAAGTATCTCTCTCGATAGCATCTAATGGCTTAGGGAATTCCTCAACGTCTAGTATTCTAAGATTTAAGGTTTCAACCAACTTATTGAATACTCTCATGTTCGGGACATTGCTCATGTTAGTCGGTTCCTCTCATTGGGGCTCGACTATATTTCTAAGGGGTTTGGTGATCCCTTACCATTCATTACTTTACTCAAGGTTCGCATTTCGAATAACTTTCCAATCCTCTAGTTAGAGGTTACTCATATACTTCCACTAATATTTATCGTGTGGATTTAGTTGTTTCGGTTCTCTAACCGTTATCGGGAGGTTGCTACTCCCGTATGTTTTCTCGCGTTCTAGTGTGTTTGTAGGTTTAGGTTACCGCGTAAAGGTTCAATAGTTGTAGTGTGTTTCCACCATTTTATTAGTTCGCACTTGACTCCCTCTACGAGTCTCTACTCACACAAGACTCAACTATGAGTCGCACAACCAAACACAATCAAGCAATTCATTCCCAATCCACATTTCATGAATTATACAAACTTTAATTACAGGGATACAATCCAACCACAAGCAATACAATGCAAACACAAGAGAGTACACACAATCCGATTCGTGCATTTATCTTGTTAGGTGATCACACAATCAAACAAGCACACAAATCGGGGTAACCAAGTTAGGATACAGAGCATGAGGAAATCATACCTTTCACCGGGGTTTATCTTTACCGAGGGTTCTCATGTTATTTGGCTCACACTTGTTCCTTGAATCTTATTCTCGAACCACTAATTACATGTCAAATGGTTCAATTATTAAAGCATTACGGTATGCACATAAACACTACTCCCGTACTTACCCCGTTATCCCGTTATTTCGGTTTAACTAAATGTTCTTAAACTCACAACTTACTCACTCACTTCCAACACTTGTTTATAATTCTTAGGACCTTTAAAGGTCACCAAAACAACTCCTAAACAACTCCTAAAACCAATACCATTCAAACCCCCATCTTCTAAACCCTTAAAAACACATTCTGTTGAATTCTGGGGGTGGTCCGGGACTTGGTCCCTACCTATAGTCCCAGACCAATGCATAACCAAACTCGGGTGGAATTCCTACACTGGTCCGGGACCTTGTCCCTTTCTCTAGTCCCGGACCAAGCATGTACTTCACTCTCGGCATGATTTTAATAGGTGGTCCGGGACCTTGTCCATCCCTCAAGTCCCGGACCAAGTACTGCAAGAACTCTCGGCCTAATATTAAGGGGTGGTCCGGGACTTTGTCCAAGGACCAAGTCCCGGACCCTGCTAAAACCTGCAACATACATTATTTTTCAGCCCCTAATCAATCCATAAACCACCCTTAATCTTTCCCTAATCTTTCCACAAGTTTTCTACACATTTTAACACCTCAAAACACTCCTCAAACCACCTCAAATCCTTGGTTAAATCCCTACTCTAATTCTTGTTCAAGTTCAACAATTCAAGTTCTCACATTTTGCATTTTTCACTCTTTTGCATTTCTAACTTCTCCTTGCTAGTTTTACATCTTACCAAGCCTACCAAATCACTTAATGACCATACCAATTCATTCCTAGATATACACCATTCTAAAACCTAAGTCCAACTCTCATTTCCTAAGTCTTGCACACTAATTCCTTTTCTAGTTTTTCTAAAACATTTCCATACTCCATTTCTACAGATTTTCACCTCTCCTCTACTAGTTCTCCAAATGTCATTTCAAGGCTACTACTACACTCCAACCAACACTACAAACACCTAGGTTCTCCAATACACTAAGTCATCTTTAAACACTTGTTTTTCTACCAGAATTTTGCCATAACCTCCCCATAAACCTTACATGTCCAAACACCTCTTTTTCACCATTTTCAATCCTAAACTAGCCACACCCTTACAAGGGTCCTACCAGCACATAAACTCAATTCAAAATTCACCAAACAACAATATTGCTCAAATCTCAAATACAATGGCACTTAGGCCCTTAAATCAACACAAGTCCACAATCATCCTCAAATCCAATCAACTACATTAATTCTCATATTTTGGGTTCATTATTTAAATTTAACCCATCCCAATTCCTAAAGCAATTAAAACAAGTTTAAGGTAGATTTCTTACCTTAATTCACAAGTTCCTCTTTGATTCTCCTCTTGTTTCTCATCTTCCCAAATTCGGTCAAGTGGGAATGGAGTTGCCAAACTCCATCCCAACACTCAAGAAACACAAAAATGCATTGAATTAATTCTCTAAACCCTTGGGAAACTCTAAATCAATTTAAGGCTTAAACACAAGGTTAGGGTTTACCTTTTTGGAGCCTTTTAAGAGGGGTTCTCACCCTTGAATCAAGAAGGGAATTACTCCACCATTAGAGGGTTGAAATGAAGCTCAAAATCAAGAAGAAAAACAAGGTGTGAGAGAGAGACAAAAATTGGCTACCAAGGGAGGAAGAGCAAACATGCGTTTTTCGATGAAATTTTTACCTTAGAAGAAAGAGGAGACTCCAAGCTTTCTTTTGATGTCATTTTCTCTTCAAATGGGGAAAACCCATGGAGATGAAACTCATCCTTTTAAAATTCCGAAAAGAGAGAAAGGTAGAGGATGATGAGAGGAGTTCAAATATGTAGTTATTTTTGGATTTGGAGCTTGGGTGTAGCTTGGGCATGAAAAGAAGGTTGAAGAAGCCATGGAAGGGGAGCTCCATTTCGTACCAGCTGAAAGGATGGAGAAGAGAGCTGGCTTGGGGAGAGACCACCGTTAGAGAGGGAAGGAAATGGGAAAAGTGAGAGTGAGAGGAGAGAGAGAGAAAAAAGGGGATATAAGTCCCTTTACACTTTTTGCTTTTTGACTATTAAATTAATTAGCTAGTTGAGAGTGTGTGAGAGGTTGGCTAGTATATTAAAACCGGCACCCACTGTAGCCATATAAGTTGGGGCGTTTCTCGTCTTTTACAGAAAACGCTTGTTAATTTACCCGGTTTTAGCACTATTCACTAACCGGGCCCGTTTTCCGGAATTTTCTTGTTTCTTTAATTTTAATGGCTCTTAAGCTTCCATTAATGTTTATTTATAGTTATTTAATGAACCATAATTTTTACGGGTTCGTTTAACCACTTAAGGTCTTGTTTTCGGGTTTTCTCGAAAAACGTGCACTAAAGCTTTATTAGCGTTTTAATACATTATTTGGATCCGTTTTCTTCGAGAATTGTTCCCATATATTATTTAGGCATTATTAAGCCTTTTAAATTCATTTAATACCCTATTTAAAGTTGTATTTCGCCTAGGGTCACTTAACGCTCATTTTAGCGTTGTTCACTTTTTAAGCGTTTTTCTTGTTTCTTTTGGACTTATTCTTTTTACCAAATTTCATTAGCCACTAATAGGCCCTCAATATTGTATTAGAGTAATTTAATCACCCTAATTAAGTCCGGGGTATTTCAACAAAGCTCCCGTGCGGCCTATATACCTCCTCGTGTTGTGACCGAACCACTCTTCGTACGTAGCACTAGCATCATCCAGCTGAAGATCAACCCCTCTCTCAACACGCTGGTTCCACAGGGTAATGTAATTTGAATGGTGAGTTGCCCAGTTCCAATCAGTCCGGCCTCTCAAGTCAATGTTGTGCGGATCTACTCGTGGATCGTCCCCGTCTGTGCTAGGATCAGTCGGTGGAAACTGAATCCCGCCAAACTGCCGCATCACATGATCCGAGAGATGCCACTCCACTATATGAAAGCATATAAGTGGTACTCAAGATCGTGCATTGTGACGACCAGCCAAACAATATGGAGGTAGAGACTGTATCATCTCCTTCGTATAAGGCTGCTAGACAAAAAAATGACACTAACCTGATTCGGTATTTGTCTGTCAAATGCCTCTTTGTAATGTGTGAGGACATGGGTATAGTGGTCAGTTACATCAAAGTTGACTTGCCAATGAGTAGCAAGCGGAAGAGAAGCAGGTGGCTGAGCGAGACGGGTAGGGCGGCGGATGGGAGCAATGTAAGGAAATCTCTCCCATGCACAGACCAGTAGAATGACTAGCGCACCATCAATGCCACTATCCCCAGCATCAGACGCCAAAGACAGTTGTCGATATAACCACGCTAGACTGGCGGACCCTCAACTGTACTGACCAGGCTCGTCGAAGTCCTGCAGGAGCTGCAAGAACATCAGGTGGACCTGGTTCCCTAACCGATCTACAAATACAGTGCCACCCAACAACATCAGTATGTACGCTCGGGTGTGCCTCATAACTCTCACCTCATCTGCATCATGAGGTAATTGACTAAAATTAGTGCCCAACTAAGTGAGCTTGATCCTACTATGATACCCGAGATCCGCTGATCGAGCTCCAAGAAGATCACCGCACAACGCTCCCCAATCTCTATGTGTGCTACCAGTGACTGCTCGTCCATCTATAGGTAGCCCATATAGCAGAGTTAAGTCCTCTAAAGTGATGGTGGTCTCCCCTGACGGCATATGGAAATTATGTGTCTCTCTACGCCATCTCTCCACTAGTGCGGTGATTAAATGCCAATCCAGGGAGATGAACGCTAGACTGGCTACACCGTAAAATCCTGAAGCCTCTAAATAGGGCGATCATATCGTCATAAGGCACATGCGATCCACGTCGTATACTAGCTTCGAACCGGCGACAATGTCTGGTACTCATTCTTATCCCACACGGACCTAAACTTTTGACTACACTGATGTCTAAGAATAGAACCTGGAGGTGGACCGGGATCCATGTGTGGTTGAATATATAATAACAAGTATTCAACTATATTAAGAGCTTGTATGTATTTTAAAAAAAGTAATGTATACATCTTTTAAAAGATACAAAATATTACATTAATATTCAATGAAAACTACAAATGAAAGACGATGTCTAACAAATAAATTCAAGTATAACACTAACCATCAAGCATTAAACAATAAACACTAAGAATCATTCTTATTAGGACATCTTCTCTTATTATGACCCTCTTGCTCACACTTGGTGCACCGAGTCCTCTTATTCGGCTCCTTCAAATCCATCTCAGTATGAATACGAGTGGAACGAGGTCTTCTCTTTCCTCGAACACGAGATGTATCAGGAAGAATGATAGGACAATCTGAAGGAGGCCACAAATACTGATCACCGAATGGGACGAAGAGTCGGTTGTTGAAATACCCCGTAATTAAAAATAGTGATTAATTAGGCTAATAAGTATTTTAGAAGCTTAATTAAGTCTAAATAAATATTAGGGAACAAATCCCGAAGAAAACGGATCCTTAAAACGGAAAAAAAAACACAACGAACATTAAAGCGCGTTTTTCGAGGGAAACCGGGAAAACGCGACTTTAAGCGGGTCAAATAGACTCGTAATAATTTTGGTCAACCAAATAGTCATTAATAAACATTAATGAAGGTCTAGAACCAATAAAATCAATAAAACGAGGAAATAGTAAAAACTGTTAAAAACGGGAAGTTGTGGGGTAAAAACATAAATAACCCAAACTAGTGTGTCCACTAGTGAAAATAAAAATGTAAAATCAGTTTGTGTGTGTGGGGGCAGCCGATTTCACTTCCCTCTCTCACACTCTCTTAATTCCCTCCTTATATGTAAAAGACAAAACAAATAAAAGCAAAAAGTAAGTCAAAAAGTATTCTCTCTCCTATTACTCACAAATCCCACGTACTGCACCTCTCTTCTTCCTCTCTATTTCTCTTCTCCTTCCTGCGACTGCAATGGCGAATTGAGCACCCCCTCACAACAGCCACCTTCTCTCCATTTTTGAAACCCCAAATCACCTCCAAATACTACCAAAATTATACCGTTGAATTTGTCTCGTTAAGGAGATCGTTCTACACCCTTCAAAAATAAAAAAACTCCAACTTTATTTTTGAGGGTATAATTGTTTTAGAGCTTGAGGAGCACCATTTGAAGATCTATCTTCTTCTCCACGTTCTAAGGTAAGAAAAATACCAAAGCTTCACTCTTTTCCATTTTTCCTTGCAAAAATCCAAAACTCACGTAAGCACCACTATTCCATTACTCAGCCGGTTTTGGCATTTCAAAGAGGAGCTGAAGCCTTGTCATTTTATACCCAAAAACTTCATTAGAAGCTCAAGGTAAGACCTACTAAGTGGTTTAAATGGTTTCTCTCAAGTTAGGGTTTAAAAACCTACGTTAGAAATTATTGTACGTGTGTGTGTGTGTGTGTGTGTGTGTGTGTGTGTGTGTGTGTGTGTGTGTGTGTGTGTGTGTGTGTGTGTGTGTGTGTTGTGTGTGTGTGTGTATGCCTTGTTAAACGGGTAGCTTGGCTCAAACAAAGCCAGAAAATAAAGAAACAAGAACAAGAAGGAAAGAGGAGCAAGAAAGGAGAAAGAGAGAAAGGGAAAAGAAGCAAGAGCTCAAGGTAATGAAAGCCTCTGTACAACTTTAATGTTTATGTATGTATAAGTGCATTGATGTAGCAATGGTTTAAAAATCACCGTAACAGTAAGAAAGAATGGGTACATTAATGTAGATGGTATTTGTAGTTTGAAGCTTTTGAAAACAAGTAAATAAATGCTAGGTGTGAATATTAGATGTGCAGTAAGTATTAAAAGTTGTGTAAGAATAATGTATATGTTGAACAGGTTGTGTGTAACACCCCTACTAATCCGGCTCCTAATTATAATATAAACGTCATACTTAGTAAATAAATCGCAGCGGTAAATAATAGACTGTCGTTCTAACGGTGTCACTGTTATCACTCGCCCATGCGGGTGATAACGAGTTACATGATAATCAACATACGAAACGTATTCCCGCAGTGACCACAAGAGATAGATAGTAGTGCCTAAACAATCTAAAAAATAAACAACAACAACAAACCGTCTTATACAAACCGTACACGTGAGCGTCTAACCAAACATACACCTCGGTTTACAAACCCGAGTCCAAAGTAACAGTAGTCTCAATCCGTACCAAGTCCAACCAAAAGTAAATACAACTGTCGCGCCTCGCGTCGACCCACCAGCTAGTCTCCTGAAATAAAAATGGTTTGTGGTATGGAATCAGCCCCTGCTGAGTATGTTATCACATGCCCCGTCATGCCTCCTCAAACCCCTCAATTACTTGGTCAAGAGCATGAGATTCGTTACATGAAATACCGTTTTAATATTTAAACTGTAAAACATTTAACAGTAATATCCATACAATAAACAAACCATCAACACACATAATATAAAACACACAGTATAACCAGTGAACAACAAGGCAAAACAACGGGAATGATAAACAAGTATTAACTCCCGTCCTTGGTATAAAAACCAATATTGTTCGCCAATGTACAAGTCTCCACTAATAAGTGTTCAGTTATACCTAGTGACTACGTCTCGTTAAAAACGACGTGCCTCTAAATTACCCATATACTATGGCAGGTCACCCACGGCAGTAGCCACTCCAGTGGTAGAGTCTCCGACCAACGAGCCATCCTAGATCACGGGAAATTTTCTTGATACTTGCGGACCTGTACGCGGACATCCTAGTATCGTTTTTGTGATCACAGCGCGCACCAAGAGCCACTTCCTCTTGGCTTTGTTACGTTAATTAATTATACCATCGCATCGCATTACCAATTTTACTAACACAGCAGACTAAGGTCATTAGTCCAATCCTGAGTCTGTAAACTCGGGATTCAGTGTTAGATACGAGAGCGGTTTTTGTAACACCCCAACCGTTAATCTTGTCATTACCTCTTAAACTGTCACTAAATGCTCTTACTCACGCAGCGGAACTCTAATTACAACGAGGGGTGAAACAACGCTGTTAGCCACCCATATGGCTAACCAGGCCTATCTTACATACTGTAACGGTCTGATGAACTGGAACAACCGAATACACAATACAAATACTTTACTCAAATCATTTTGTTACTATACCGAGTCTACAATATATGGATGCCGACAACATATTCGGTCTTACACCTCTTTCAATACATAAGTAATTAAATCTAACTACCCACCGACCCCGTCCCATTCTCGAACAGTAACATCTTCGGTGTACCTAAAAAATAAAATTGTTGCCCCTAGGGGCTCAGCTTAACGCTGCATATGAAATTCGCATACCCCGAGCGCTAACCGGGTACGCCGACCACTTTTGTCGAGAGCATGGAGTTCATTTTAATTCAACCAACATGCATATAATAATACATTACATATGTACACTTCACAAGGATTCGACAATCAACTATGGGATACAATCCCTAACTAACATACAAGGTCGTTAGTTGTATCAATTTACTCTTAGGCCATGAGGGTTATACCTCACTATGCCTTGGTTACTCATTTAATAGCTCACCCGCTCTCTCGGGTTACTTATTCTTATAACCACCCATTCTCTTGGGCTACTCATTCTATACTCGCCCATTCTCTCGGGTTACTTATGCTCATTATCTCACCCACTCTCTTGGGTTATTCATACTCGTTATCTCACCCACACTCTTGGGTTATTTATACTCAAGCTCTTGTAGATTCTCGAGACACTACAGATCTCCTACGTCACGCTTGTTACTCTTAATACCAACTCATGAGCATAGTCTTACTTCCCCGGTTTCGACCCTACTCTGGGTCTAGCATGGTGGAAAGATTCAACTAGCTCACGGAACTCTCTCTTAGTTCCTATCTCTTATTACTTAGGCCGACTACTCTCGGGCTACTTACATTCCCATACACTATATTATGTATATTAGTCTAGAAGCATCACTCTCGATGTTTCTAATGACTTTGGGAACATTACTTAAGTTCGGTTAATCTTAGGTTTTAAGAGTACCCATACATTTCACTTACTCATACTTTCGGTTATTTTCTTATATCGGGTAAAATCCTCATATAGGAGGTCGACCATGTCTCAAGGGAGCTACTAATCCCTTAGGTCTCTTTTACCTTCTTTACTAGTTCACATCTTCGAACTATCTTCAATCCTCTTGAAGGAGGTTAACTTATCTTTCCACTCTCATTTGTTTCGTGGATTGTGTCATTATGGTTTACTAACCGTTATCGGGTATTACTCAACCCGCACATCTCCTCACATTCTAGGGAGTTCATATGTTTGCGTTATCGTTATACTTTAACGGATAATTTGTGTGTTTGCACGTTTTCGTTATCATAAGTATCGACCCGATCTATGGGTCTCTAGCCAAACGTTGCTCACTATGAGTCGGACTTTACTCTATGTTAGACCACACCGGCATACAAGTATGTTAGCTCATTCAACATACAACAAGACATACATAAGCAAACAATGGATCATTTTCATGCTTTAGTCTTGATTAAGCCGGCACACAAACACACAAATCAACGTAACTCGGTTAGCACGCGGAGTATGAGAAAATCATACCTTTCACCGGGGTTTTTACTTTTACCGTGTCATCTCACCATGCTCGGTTCACACACGATCCTCTGATAATGTTCCAAACATTATTATCAATACTAAGGTCATACGGTACATAATTAAATGCTACTCCCGTACTTACCCGTTATCCCGTTATCTCGGTTTTACTCTTGTTAATTTGAGTTCTCACTTTCAATCACTTCTAACACTTTCTTACACTTCCTAGGGCCTTTACATGTCACAAACAAGGCCTTAACATCTTATAACATCATTAACATTCAAACCCCCATCATTAGAAACCTTTAAAACACTCACGTGGCATTTCTGGGGGTGGTCCGGGACTTGGTCCGGACCCTAAGTCCCGGACCAATAATTCTGCATACTCTCGGCTGAATTTTCTACCTGGTCCTGGACTTAAGTCCCGGACCAATTCCTGCATTCACTCTCGGGCCTTTTTTTGATGCGGTCCGGGACCTTATACAAGGGCTAGGTCCCGGACCCTGTTAAAAACTACTATTAAGGTGATTTTTCACCCCCCAAATCAACCCTTAATCCACCCCTAATCATTCCATCAACTTTCCACAAGTTTCCTACATAATTAAACATCTCAAAACATGTGCTAAACCACTTCAAATCCTTGGTAAATGCACACTCAACTTCTTGCTTAAGTTCATAAATTTTCCATGCTCATTTGGCACTAATGCACACTTGTGCATTTTATAGCTCCTCTTGGAACTTGCATCTTTGTTCTCATTTCATTTGACCATTCCAAATCCTCCAAGACAATGCACAACTCATGCCAAGGTTCATACCTCACTCCTAAAACCTTGAATCTTCTTCATTTCCTAAAACTCCTAAGGCACTTAAACAATTCTTAATGTAGCACTCAAGTCCATACAATCCTAGATAAATTTTGACAGAGTTTACCTACTTTCCTAAGCATTTTCACCACATCAAAACAGCTCACAAATCAGTTCTCCACCCCTGTTTGATTTAGGCATTATCAACTACAACACTTACTACACAACACATTAAATTCCCACCTTGTTCACACATATGTAACAGTTTAGTCTCAAGTTTATTTCCCACACTAAACAACATTGGAACATCCTCATTACTAATTCAAATTGTAGTTTCTTAACTACACTAAAACAAGATCATTAATTCAACACTAAAATCTGTTTTACAAGTCAAATAAAACCAACTCAAGGTGAGCTTTTTACCTTGTTTGTTTTCGGTTTTTCTTTCTCTTCTTCCTCTTTCTCTTGTTCCCTCTTTCTCTTCTTGTTTTCACACCACACAAGGGAGTCTATATTGCTAGCTACAATCATGTCCATTACACACACAACAAGCTTATTAATTCAATTTCCCCTTAAAAAACTAGTATTTCAAGAGCTAGTTTTTAGGGTTTAGCTTAGAGATTACCTTCAAGTGTCCAAATGGAGAGCTTAGGCAATCAAAATGATGAAGTTCCAGCACCCCTCAAAGGCAAGAAGAAACCGGCTGGACATGGGGAAAAATTCAACGTGGGCATTCTTGATTTTTTTACAAGAAAAGCTAGGGAAGGAGAGCTTTTGACCTTCTTTTTACCTTAGAGTATCAAGAAGATGAAGGAGACCCAAAAACACTCCTTTAAGCTCCAAAATGGCCTAATTCCATGGAGATGAAGATGAAGGTTTCAAGTTTTTGAAGGGTGGAAAACGTAGCCCTTGCCGATACGAATCTAACGGTAGTATTTTGTGTGATTTGGTGAAGAAATGAAATGAGTAAATGGAGGAAGAAGGTGGTGGCTGCTTTGTTTCTTCTCAAATCGGTAATGGGCAGAGGAGGAAGAAGATATGCAGAGAGGAGGGGGAAAACGTGGCTGCTAAGGAGTATAGAGGTGAGAGAGTTACTTATATCTCATTTTACTATTCCCCTCCTCTACTTTATTTCTTTTGTCCTCTTGTGCCTTAATATAAACTAGCTAGTTAATTTAGCTGTGTGTGTACCAATTAAAAACCAGCCCAGCCCCACTTATGTGGTGAGCTAGAGTGTTTTCAGTTTTTGACAGAAAACGCTCGTTATTTACCCGGTTTGGCACTATTCACTAATCGGGCCCGTTTTTCGGATTTTTCTCGTTTCTTTATTTTTAATGGTTATTAAGCTTCCATTAATGCTTAATTATATTTATTTATCAACTATAATTTTTACAGGTCCGTTTGACCACTCAAAGACACGTTTTCGGGTTTCTTGAAAAACGTGCTTTAAAACTCCGTTAGCGTTTAATCCATTATTTGGATCCGTTTTCTTCGGGAATCATTCCGTATACTAATTAGGCCTAACCAAACCTTAGGAATCCATCTCGGACCCTTACGAGATCATATATCTCTTATACTCATTTAATGCGCGTTTTAGTGTTTTTCGCGTTTAACGCATTTTCTCTTTTCTTTTGGTTTTATTCTCTTTACCAATACTCTCTAGGCACCATTAGGCCCTTAATAATCACATTAGGATAATTTAATCACCATTTTTAAGTCCGGGTATTAAAATCTACCCCCCTTAAGAACTTTGTCCTCAAAGTTGGTGAATCATATATCGTTACTCTCATGGGCACGCTATGCCAAGGTTATATTACATGTATACAGACTCCACAAGTCAGTCTCATTTCACACTACACATACCACACACATATCACAACATGTATAGCAATCAAAAATACTTTTGTACTCTCTCCATGGAATCGGTCCGAAGTCAAGAAGGCACTACAATCCTCGAATGCATATCGAGTAATACACTACTGATCCCTCAAGTACCGGTCACGTTGAACACTTACGCTTTCTGGTTCACAGCTGTTTCATGACAAATGGGCACTTACTCTCTCTGGCCCACGGTCCCTTCGGTTCTGATCAAAACGTTTCACATACATATCCTCAGGCACTCTGGTTGACTCACTCAACACAGGATCGTCTCAGGGTACCTCTCCCCGTCCCGCTGCCTTTAGAAAAATCACACACTGTCACCGCCCCAACTGGTCACTTAGGACCGCTGCACGTACGGTGCAATGGTTTCAAAACTAATACACGCCCACCGTTCTACCAGTCATCAAGACTTAAGGCCACAGCCATCGGCGGGTGATAGCGGTTTCAAAACCAGTTTTCATTTCCATCTTCATACTTGAAGAAAATCCTTTGTAATTCCGTTTGGAAATTCTTTTTAAAAACATCACACAACTCCAAATCCAATTTATGATAGTTGCCTCTTTTCTTAGCGTGATTACTTGTGACCACTTAATGAGAGCTTCAAGAATCATCCAACCCTGATGTGATCAGCATCAGTGTTGAACTATCCTTCCACCCCAATTTGTGTTCGGTTTCCCTTGATCGCTAGCAGATCAAGTTCCACCTCCCACGTCAGTTTCAAACAATCAGATAGTCAAACATTTTCATTTTCTATCTTTTACTCTTCTAGTCATATTCATTATACAATCCATTTTAATTTATCTCTAATTCCTAGAACTTAGGTCATCCGTCATTATCATTGCTTCACTTGCTTTACCTAGGCATCCCATACTTATGGCCTCATTAGTCAAATTGTTACTCAATTTAGAACATACAACATACAACTCCCAAGGATGGAACTCACTCCATCACCCACTCTCGAAAAAAATTACCTAGGGAAACTCACTTCCTACAAGGTTATACATCGGTTTCATACCGATTCATACTCATTATGTCTCATGTCTACTCAATAGACATATACTATAGGGATTCTCGTTCCCCTAGGAGTTTCTCTACTCCTCTTTTCATAATTATCATATACTCGTTACTTGCATCTCTCATGCACAATAACCAAATTACACAATGAATGGGTACACATGTTTATGTAACATGAGTTCCAATCATCAAAACAATTCCATTTGTGCTATGCACATAGTAGTTTACGCACTTATACGCAAAACATACTAAGCGGTTTCCGCCCTACCCCCCTTAAAAGGGGTTACGCCCGCGTAATCGACCATATGTTATCACTGAACATTTGAAATACCCCGTAATAAAAATAGTGATTAATTAGGCTAATAAGTAATTTAGAGGCTTAATTAAGTATAAATAATCATAAGGGAACAAATCCCGAAGAAGAAAACGGATCCTTAAAATGGATTAAAATCACTAACGAACCTTAAAGCGCGTTTTTCGAGGTAACCGGGAAAACGTGTCTTTAAGCGGGTCAAATAGACTCGTAACAATTTTGGTCAACTAAATAATCATTAATAAATATTAGTGAAGCTTTAGAACCAATAGAATCAATAAAACGAGATATTAGTAAAAACTGTCAAAAACGGGAAGTTGTGGGGTAGAAACATAAATAACACAAACTTATGTGTCCAATATTGTAAATACAATTTTAAAACCCTCATGGGTTCTGTGTGCTGTCCGATTTTGTCCCACACACACACACCCTACTCTCTTTTACTCACAAAAGACAAAATATAAAAAAGCAAAAAGTAACACTCCATTACTTACCCCACTCTCACATTCTCTCTCTCCTATCCCTATTGTAACACCCCTACTCTGATCGGCTCCTAATCATCTTACTTAACAATATAATCGCAGCGGTAATCTCAACAACTCAACTACTGGTGTCACCGTTCTCACTCGCCCATACGAGTAATAACGTGCTTCCTGATATATTCTTACATACGAAACATTTTCTCGCAGTGACAACAAGAGATAGATCTAAACTTCCCAAACCAAAATATAATACATTCACAGTGAGCTTCCTAAGTATCCAAAACCTATACACGTTTCTAGATTCGTATCAAAATGCAACAGTGCATGTTCGAATAACTGTAATCATACTACCCAGCGCGTCACTCTTGCCGACACCGGAAGGTGCATACCTGCAAAAATGATAGTTTGTGGTATGGAATCAGCCCCTGCTGAGTATGCTATTACCTGACTGTCATGCACCCTCGGACCATTCAGTTATTTGGTCGAGAGCATGCAAACCTTTTTTATGCAAATAGTTAATGTTAAAACTGTAAAGCAACATTATATATTGCAGTAAACTCAAATAACAGATAAGCCCCCGGCTCCACACATCGCATCGTAATGGACCACTGAAAGCGTTACAACGCTTATATGAGTACGGAGACTCCACTCCAACAACACCTGAAAGTTCATAGTTGAGTACGTCGACTCGTTCGACGAACCATCCACAAAATCCACACACGAGCACAGTGACTCGACTCATCCAGTTCACACACAGATATAAGTACAGTTTATTTAATTAATCCAATTCACAACACACTTATGAGTACAACGACTTATTCAATCAACACCACCAACATACCACACATAACCACACAGCATAACCAATGAACAACAAGGCGAAACAACGAGAATTATAAACGAGTATGAACTCTCGTCTTTGGCATGCACGCCCAAATAATGTTCGCCTAATGTATGAGTTTTTATAATCGTTCGTAATTGTTCGGTCATGTCTAATGACAACGTCTCATTAGAACGACATGTCTCTAAGTTACCCATCTCTTTGGCGGGTCACCCACGGCAGTAGTAGCCACTCCAGCGGTAGAGTCTCCGTCCTACGAACAATCTGTAGTTCGTTGGAAATTTATCCTGATACTTACGGTTACCACACGGTATCCTAGTATCGTTAATGGATCACATTTCACAGCAAGAGCCACATCCTCTTGATAACTTATCTATACCATCGCATCGTTTTATTACTTTCCTTAACACAATAGACTAAGGTCGTTAGTCAATCCTGAGTATGTCGACTCGGGATCCAGTGTTAGATACGAGAGCGGCGTTTAAAGAGGCCAATGCTCCGTATATAAGTCTCAGATAATATATATATCTTATTATCCTGATGCTACAACGTTTACTTACGTTCCTTATGTTACACATACAAGATAGCATCACTGCCGCTAGTTCGTTTTATAATATGTTCATATATACGAACGGTACTGTTATCGCACGACAGTAATAACAAAGCAGCATTAATACAAACTCAAGCATATTAATCCAACAAGCAGACATTCAATCTTATCACAGATTTTCACACAATGTCTGAACTGAGGAAGTCCTCAGAGACAATCAAGCCACATAAATAACATACCGTTCACCCTGGTGTATTACGGTGGAGTATGAATCAGCAAGATCCTATGCTCCGTGTGTCGTCTCTAACAGTCTATACAATATATGCTACTGATTAGCATACTGTATAACAACACAAAATTCTACGGTACCCCGTACCGTCACTAATACCTCCCGGTTAACCCCCGTTATTAACTGTCAATGTTTGTCAGTTTTAGGTTTAACTCGAGATTGGAAAAGTGTTTATATTACAAGCGTAGTCTTGTCTCGTATATTAATATACTTTATAGTTGAGCTTTTGTTATCGCATGTAACCGAATGTATGTTTGTACAACATATAGTTGTTTCTATATTGCATGTATGATTCTTGTCATAAACCATACATTTCACCTTAGTATTTATTTTTCTAAGGTTTGTTCTCTAAGTGTAACGTTGTATAATTCGTATGTACAAATACTTTGAATTATATAAATCCTCATTATTTCATGTACACTCTTAACATTAGAATTCCATATCCAATGTTTATAATTCTTTTCCCTTCATCTCATATCATTTTAATTGTGGTAACACAATAGTTATTGAACTATATTATATTTTCCACACTATGACATATATTTATTTATATATATGCATTATAGGGCTATTTATTATATGGTAAGTCATTATAATAATATTCATTCTTTCTGATGAATACCTCTTATATTATAAATGTTATAGCTCTTATAACAAAAAACCATATTATAAATTTCATTCCAAAATAGTAATATTTCCGAACCGCACCTATAATTCCCAAATATTTACAAAATCCACCACATAATTTATATAATGTTATATTATAGTTATATAACATATATTATGACATTTAAGTCATATTAAACAATTATAACCTATAGTTATATTTTGTTATAAAATCCAAACAGCACTTAAACTCTCGGTTTTTAATTAATTCCCACCAACTTCCATAACTTACAAATCAATCCCAAAATATATTCCATTGTTACACTTATAATGTATACCTTATATTATAATCCTTAAACCTTAATATATTACAACCCATAGTATATAATTTTCCAAAATACCGAGCAGACCCCAGGTCTATTTAAATTTAATTTCCACCACTTAACTTTCTATATTCACCAATTTACCCATTTTTAAACATATAGGTTCTAATATCACCAAAACTAGATATTATACATATATCTTCATAAACCTTATATAAAATCCCAAAAATTACCAAACCATACCAAAAGGTTTATAAATATCATTATTAACCTTATACTTCCTCTAAATCTCGGTTTTACCACATATGTTACCCATGTGTAACAAGTTATGAAATATCTTATAATATACCTAGATAATTCATATAAACTCCAAATTTACCAAATCAACTTCTAAAAATCCCTAATAATCTAAGGTTTGTACTAAGCTCCATTTAGTACCCCTAGTTTTCGGAAATCACAATACCACCCCAAGACTTATAAATTTTACAATTTAATTACTATCTTAATATAAGGTAGTATTTTAATTCCTTAAATTCTCCAAACTTGGTCAAGGTCTCCTACATAGTCAACTTTGACTACTAATACCAATTGGGACCCAAACTTTCAGTAATTACCAACAACACCCCATACTTTCTATATTTACAATTTTTACCCAAAACTTTATAAAAGTTATACTTCTTATTAAATTTTAAAAACCCTAAATTGCTCTTATTTACCCACGGCTTTCTAATTCCTTAATAATTACGAATTGGCCCAACTTTAATTATAAGCATAAATAAACTAAAAAAGCTTATAAACTTAAATTAAAATGGCCTAATGACATGGCCTTATTACAACCTTGAACTTGCAAAATAAATTACACAATAATGTGTCAAATATCACATATATATTCGGCCTCACTTAGGTTTAATTATTTTTCCATATAATGTCATAATTTGACCATTATGTTAATTAAATCCCTTAAATGACTAGCTTAATTTTATTAGCCATTTTTTCCATTTTTAGGTCAATTATGACCTATATATATACATTCACTCTCGGCCATATATTTATATATGCTTAAAAATACAAAATCATAAGTTTAAGGGGTTTATACCTTGATTTATCTTGTATAGGCCGGTCCCTTGTAGGAAAATTCACCACTTGATTAGACATGTTTAATACACAAAAACAAGATATGGTTACACTCCAAGCTTGAGTTAACCATAAGGAATAATTAATGTAAGATTTAAGGCAAAATCACCTTAAAAATGCAAGGGAAGTTCTAGGTGGTTTCGATCTGAACCAAACACACCACAAGGTGTTAGATCCACCATATTAACATAGGAAATTGTAGATCTCGAAATACTACCTTGTTATTAGGTTTTACCTTGGAAAAATGCCTTTAAAAGAGAGTATTTCTCTTGGATCTCGGTCACCCTTGCTCCAAATGGCTAACCAACAGATTCCACATGACAAGGAGAAGCATAGAGGCTCTTCCCAAAGTTCACAGCAAACTCGAAGGGAGTCAAAAGTTATGAGCTTAAAGCACATTTTTACCTTAAAATGCAATTTTGAGCAACCTTGGTCCCTCTACTTGCTTCAAACGAGTTTAGCTCTTGTTCTAACCTTATAACACTGAGAATAAGCCATAGGAATTGATGAGCCACGAAATTTAGGTGTTGGTAGTGAAGAGATGAAGAAAAAGGGCTAAAAATAACTTAAAACACTTACCTTAGGAGCTTAGGAGTTAGATCTGCCTTCCATGCTCAAGAACCAGACTTGAGAGCTTCTTAGGAAGGGAGGAACTCGTTTGGGCAGGCTGGAATCGGACAAGAGCAAGAGGAGAGAGTGGAAAGGCTTGAATAATTGAAAAAAGGTAGGTTTTACTATTGCAAATTGAATATTAGGTAGCAATTTGTCTTATAATGATTGTGTGCTGTCTCCTCCCTCCTTGCCTGCCGATCTCCATAGTCCAAGTGGGTCAATTAATTGGCCATTGACCATACTTGGTCAATATTGACTCATGCGGGCCCCACTTTAGGGTTTTATTAATATTTTAATATTAAATTTGTAAAAATTCGTAAATTTCTGGAATTGAATTCCTAATATGATATAATATGATTATATACATATTTAAGGATAATTATAATTTTTAAGCCCATTAAAAATCAATTTAAAAGGCAATCTCGCAAAAACGTGCTTTAAGGAGTTTTAGCGCACATTTTTGTGTCACAGGGTGTTCCTGAGCTTAGTTCTCCTTGAGAATGGTTTTGTTGTGTTCCTTGATTCATTATAATACTTAGGAATCCACTTTGGATCTTATTTGAGGTCATACAATCTTTATGGTGTCTTAAAGCCATTTTTGGCTTTACCGATCTTAAGGCGTGTTTTGCCTTGTTGAGATCTTTTAGATTGTTCCCCAATAATATTTAGATGTTTAATAATCATCTTAGATCATTAATAGATCATTTAATTATATTTTAAAGATTAGGGGTATTTCACCTATTCTCTCTTCTCTCACGTGAACCCATCCCCCTCACTCTCTCTTTTCTTTCTTCTTCTTCCCCATGCGATTTCTATGGAGGTTTGAAGACCCACTCACAAAACTCTACTTCTCTCATCTTGTTACTCCCTTAAACTTCCTCCAAAAATTATAAAAAGTATACCATTGGAATCCTCTTATCAAGAGCTACATTTCCATCCTTTCAAAATTCGAAAACCAACATTTTCATTTTTATGGGTATGTCCCATTTGGAGCTTCAAGACCACCATTAGAAGGCCCTCCTTCTTCTTGTTCTATTGAGGTAAAAATATTCTTAAAAACTCCATCTTTTCCTAGCCTCAAGGGCAAAACGAAAATGTAAACTAAAACCCTTGCTTGCTTCTTTATGCTAGCCGATTTTGGCCTTGTTGGTGAAGTTGGAATTTTGTTCTTGAGCCACTCCAAGCTTCATTTACACCCTTGCAAGGTAATGAGAATTCTAAACCCTAAAACCTACTTAAAGCTTAATAATAGTTAGGGTTAGTTTTTTAGTGTATTGAAATGTGTATGTATATGGGTTGTAGAGTAGAGAATTTGTGTTTGCTAAACCGGTGGAGAAAGAGAAGAAGGAAGAAGAAAGAAGGAGAAAGAAAATCTAGAGGAGAAACAAGGTAAGAATGCTCTTTTGTGTAGCCTTGTATATATGTGTAGTAATAGATTTGTAGAAGTTTGAATTTAGTAATGAAAATGGTGTTGAGTAGTAGAGTAATATATAAGAGAATGTAAGTGTTTTAAACCCTTAGAAACAATTTTAAAAACTGTTACAAACTAGCTTGGGAATGAGATGTTGTGCAGGAATTTATGGTAGTGTTTAGTGTTGGAGATGGTATATGGAAGCCTTGTGTATTAATGTTGTTGAAAACAGGTGAGATGATGATAATGTGTGAATAAACAATGTGGTGAGAGTGTAAAAATGTGGGGGAGACTATGGCAAAATTTGCCTAGGATTAGGACACTTGGTGTATTAGGAACTAGGTGACTAATAAGTGTTGTAACAGATTTTGGTTGAGATAGATAGAGGGTAAGTTGGGAGAGATAGATAATGTATTGTGATGTACTAGGAACTCTAGAAATGACATTAGAAGGGGAGCTATGTTGGGAGAGAGTTAGAACAAAATTTGTAGCAAAACACAACTAGGAAGAACTAGTGTAAGTGTTGAAAGGAAACTTGGAAATTGAGTGTGTAAGTTAGTATGGAAATGTGTGAGGAGTTAATGAATGAACTAAGGTGTTTAGAGGTTTAATAAATGTTAAAACATGTGGGGATGTAGGGTGGATGGAAATGGGGAAGTAATGGGTAAAAGAGAGGACTGAAAAGAGAAATAAAAATGCAAATACTGGGCCGGACCGACCTTGGGACCGGACTTGCAAGGTCGGTCGAGCCCAGATTTACAAAGACGGGAAAGCTTCTGGAATGGACCGAACTTGCGACCGGACTTGCAAGTTCGGTCGGACCAGAAAAATTCTCCCGTCTGTAACCTACTGGAATGGACCGACCTTGCGACCGGACTTGCAAGGTCGGTCGACTCAAAAATTTTCCGACATGTAAGCTACTGGAATGGACCGACCTTGCGACCGGACTTGCAAGGTCGGTCGGGCTAAAATTTTCACATACGAAACTTACTGGAATGGACCGACCTTGGGACCGGACTTGCAAGGTCGGTCGGCCCTGTAATTTTCCAGCGTAATTCCTTACTGACTTCGACCGACCTTGGGACCGACCCTGGGTAAGGTCGGTCGAGTCATACAAAAAAAAATTATTTAAATTAAATAATAATTATATATGTATATATGTATACCCACATGTATATATATGTGCATGTATGTAAGCATGCCAATCTTAAGTAAGAAAATAAAACTTAAGGTAATGAAAAATAAGTAAGTAATGTGTAGGTGTAAGAAGTATAAGGACATAGTAAGTATGAGTTAAGTTAATGATAGTTATATTAATCATTCAATTGTATGCACATATAATAGGATTTGATTTGTAACACCGGAAAGACGTTTGGAAACACGTACGACGGTGAACGGTATGAATTCCTCATGTCCCGTATGCTATCTTGGTTACTCTGATTTGTGTGTTGTGTGCTAATTGATCACCAAATAAGATAAATGCACGAATCGGAGTTAATATGCACACTTGTGAATATGTAGTGTTGTATGTTGTGAACATTCTCTTAAATTTTAGTTTGTATAATTCATGAAATGTATGGATGATAATGAATGTGTGTATGTATGATGTATTGCATTGTGACCGATTATTTGTGTGAATGGACTTCTAACTTATTCCTAACAAGCTAACCATCCTAACTTAAATTGGTAATTAAATTGGAATGAGTAGAAGTCCGATATAGTTTCGGCCACGCGTGAGGATGCGGAGTCACGAGAGGTTGGCTCCAATTCCTGACTCTTAAACTGGTCCACGGCCCAAATCCCTTAAGTGGGTAGCATCCCGGATTGGTGAGTCAAGTAAATCCCGGAGGTGGGACGGCGTAGTCCCCAGGGCCGGAGGTCCCGACGACTTAACTTGAGTATAAGTAAGTAAGTAAGAATGAGTAAGTAAAGTGGATGTAAGTAAGTGTAATTAAGAAAAGTAAGTAATGAGTAAAAGAGTAAAAGCATTCCGATTAACCCGGATGCATAATTTGGCTAACCTTGTGAAGGTAAGTAAGATGTGTGTTATTGTATTGTTGCCTTGGAATGTGTAGTGTATTGAGCATGATTGTATGATGTATGTAAAGCATGTATGTATGTAATTAATGAACAGCATGTTTAGTGGACGTCAAATAGTCGGCGTGCCCTAGCTAGCACGCGGTATATGCGGAGTTTATACGCAGCGTTTGTTGAGCCCCTTGGGGCACCATTTTTACTACACGCAGGTACTCGCGAAGGATGAAGATGTGAAGACTTAGTTCCATTTCTTTTGTTTTCCTTTGGTTGTAAACAATGAATTATGATCGGTGTACTGAGTAGTACATGGCTGTAGTTTTTGATTAGCCGGTGTACCATGGGGTACACCTTTTTGGGATACTGTGAAGGGATTTTAATTGGTATAGATGAGTAGATGGTAGGTACTCATTCTTTGGGACAGATTGGAAAGGGATGTAAGTATACACTTTAAACACTCGGTGATCCAGGATGTAAGTATTTGGCATATGGTATTTTGGTAAGTAATTTAGTAGCTCGGTATATTATGTTCATCAGACCGTGACTGTAAGTAAGGTAAGCCTAGCTAGCCGTATGGGCGGTTAGCGGCGTTGTATCACCCGCCGTAGTAAGTAGTATTTCCGCTGCGAGTAACTCTGGATTATGGGATGATTGGACGGTAAGCATAGGATTAGCGGTTGGGGTGTTACAACATTGGTTCCCGTATTCGAGTATCATGAAGTGTTTTAACTTCAATGCGGTTAATTAACTCATAACCGGGTTCGGTTCTAGCCTCTAAGGCTTCAAGGAATTTATGATTAGCCATTTACTCACATTTGTCAGGTATACTTAACCTTGAATTACAGCCCACTAGCTTCTGCTACGTGACCTGATAACTAGAGCTTGATTCGCCCGTTTTATTACTCTTAATGTATTATTCAACTCCCTTTTTATTCCATTTTGTCTTGGGAATAAAGGTTTCTCAATCGTCGCTTGGTATCTCTTACCGTATGCGAATTCGATGAGTTATAGATTTTCTCTCCAGTTCTCTGGAATCTATTCGTATAGCACTGTATTCCTTTGCGATTATTCACTTACTACTACCGACTTATTGTCGGTTGAGGTCCAGCTCTTCCTCGTTAAATAGTTGCTTCTGAATTATGTTTGTTTACTTGTTTCAGTACAAGAATTCTCCATTCATACTATGCTGCATTTACCATCCATCAGTCCTGGGACCTGTGGGTTGCTGCCCACGTTCCTCGTGCATCTTTGGCCAACAGCCGCACGATCTTTTTTTTAGGTTCTCGCTCAACAGGCTTCGTTGGCATTTCTCAATTCCTGGCTCTCCCACTCGATCATTACAGCACAAGTGCAATGCCAAAACACTCAGTCATACAGAGTGCAGAAGCGTAAACCCTTGGCAGTAATTCTCTCATGAGAGAGGAATGAACATGTCTCCTCTACTATCTTTTCTCATTAGCTTCATATCACTACCTGATTACACTCTTACAATGGTCGCTCACTGCATATCATGTTTTTACTCTTTAAACAACATCTGCTTATATAGCATCCGCTACTACTTTAGCTTCCGCTCAGGTGTTCTCGCCATTTACACTATGGCTTGCCATTCACTTGGCTCAACAAAATACGTTACTCTTTAACTCTCTCTGCGCACTTGCGCACTACTTACTCTGTAATTCATATTGCATACGTGCAGTGTTTACTACACATCCGATTACTCTTTCGGTTTCCTTCCACTGCTATCAAAGCCTTTCTACATACTTTTCTTGTTCATATACTCCTTTGCAATATACACATGCTTAGGTTTCACTACACTGCTCTAGCGGTTTCATATTACATTCATAGGTGGTAGCCTTTCTCTGGAGGATTCACGCAATTGCCGCTCCATAGGCCCCACAGTAACGAGGGGTATTCCCGCTGTAAGGTAGCGGTTCATTCTCCACCATTCCTCTTATGCCGTTATACATAGGTTTTGCAACGTTTAAATCTACGAATGGTAGTTGGTTTACTAGCTTACAAGCCACAATGCCTCGAGCCATGCTCTTTTCGGGCTGTTTATACAAGTTTCTGCTTCTCCGTATACCATTAAATGGCTTGGGAGGTATTACTGGGCTCTTGATATGGTTGTCTCACCACACTTCCGTACATGGAAGGCCCTGAAGTATCTTGATATTAATTCATGCCCTCTGGCAAATTTAGGGTATCCCGTGTTACATGGGATCCCTTCGGGTTCTACCCGAGTGTTCGCTTTACACTTGTGTTCTCAACACGATGTTTCGTTCAACTACTGTTGATTCCGACACCCTTCACGGATTGCTCCTGGGTGTTACTGAGTTACACCATTACATCTGACTTGAACTCATGGGTACGTTCAGTTCCGTACTCCGCCTTGCGGTTATAAATATATTGAATTATCCCATGTAGGGTTGTAACGTGTCCCGTTAGTGGGTAGACCATTGATTCTTTTTCCTTTACCTTCTTGGTCAGGTCATCATTAATTTCTTCAGTGAGGTATGCTGTGGAAATTCTATCCTGTTCATCAAATATTCACGTGTTCATTTTAGGCATTCGCCGTATTGCTTATGATGGGTATTCATTCCAGTTACCGTTGTGATTTTTGGGACATATCCAATGTCTATACGTAATACTCGGTGCTTCTCGCACTTTCGACTCTTTAGTCATCCTCTTGGAATGGGTTCTTGACTCCTTTTGCTTGTAAGCTTCTCTGCGTTCTTCGATCATTCGAGGTGCCCAACTGTTTGGTTTGAATCGTCTCTTTCGTTCGTAGTATGGAGTCGACTACTTCCCGTGTTCCGTACTCTACTTGTATACATACATGGAGTATCTTATTGATACGTTACCACTTACCCGACTAACTCATAACTGGTCTGTCAGGCCCGCAAGCTCCTCCGGAGTGCGGTCGTTCCATGTCTCGTTTGTGTACACTTTTAGTGTCGGTCACACGCCTAGGTGAAGTATTCTTTTGCCAACTCGTCTTATATCGTCTTACGATAACTTACCGTGGTTCTCTGGTTTGGTTTTAAAATTTGGGGGTTTTTGGAAAATTTTGAGTTTTGAAAGAAAATTGGGTTTTGAAGGTAAATTCTTCATGGCAATTCAATGCCGGCTGCTCCTTACCGAGTCCAGCTTCTCACCGACTGGTATGTTCTTAATACAATGATCAGACCGTTAGGCCTTTTCAAGGTTTCGTTTCATAATTCTTAGGGTTGTTTTGCCATATTGGCTTCTCTCGCCTTTTTGGTAATTGCTAAGTACTGGTCGCTTGTCAAAGCGCCTCTTAATAGTCGCATTAATACTGCACTTGTCGTGGCAAGTGCGCGGTACAGGCGGTTTTTGGGTTAACTCATACCGGTCACGGTATTGTTCACACTGTATTTGGTAGCCTTGTCGGCTCTTCCTTAATCCTTTAGTTGGATAACTACTCCTTAGAGCTGCTTCTCATACATCTTGACATGACTGTCAGTCATTTAGGAGCTTCTCCACTGTCGGAGTTCCTTAATTATTTAGTTCTATGCTCTACCTCGTTGCTCGTTCCCACGTCTTCATTGTGGTTACCGAGGTTTAAGTTATTTAGGCACTACTTCTGTAGTCCTATTTGGGTATATCCCATAGTTTGCTCGTAGCTGTCTAAGCTATATCAGTTAAGTATTTCAACTTCTTCGGGTGTGGCAGGGTGGGTGCACCTACTCTCAACTAGCCGTTAGTGGTATTACATAACCATGGCGGTCCGTAGACATGTGTCCCGGTTCTCGTTATTTCTTATGAGTCCGTCTTGTCGCACGATTGGTGCTTTCTTCTTGCTGCCGCTCGGCCAGCTAGGTTCTCGCGACTGCAAAGCATGTCGCCCCAAGCTGCCACAGATTCTGGTCTCCCTGGAATAGGATGTTTCGACGTCTCGCCATCGAGTGCAGTTATTGTCGCTCCAGCGGGATCCGTCGCCGAGGTTTCTGGTTCTTGGGATCAACCGCATGGCTGGTTCTGGTTCATATAGATATATTTATAAATTGCCAGATCGGGTTTCCCCGTCTCTCTGGCGTTCTTCCCCGAGCTTTTAAATACGCGGGTTGTGGAGGGCGGGTTTGGTATTGTAGGTATCCAGATCATACTGGTAGTTCCCATCTAGCGCATCTCTCATGCTACCACTCAACCCTTAGCCCTGAGTCTCTAATTCCTAACTCGGTATCTCCTAAGCTCGGTATTTCCAGTCATCAGAGTGATACTTCGCTCTGATACCATTTTTGTAACACCCTAACCGTTAATCTTGTCATTACCTCTTAAACTGTCACTAAATGCTCTTACTCACGCAGCGGAACTCTAATTACAACGAGGGGTGAAACAACGTTGTTAGCCACCCATATGGCTAACCAGGCCTATCTTACATACCGTAACGGTCTGATGAACTGGAACAACCGAATACACAATACAAATACTTTACTCAAATCATTTCGTTACTATACCGAGTCTACAATATATGGATGCCGACAACATATTCAGTCTTACACCTCTTTCAATACATAAGTAATTAAATCTAACTACCCACGCAAACCACCGACCCCGTCCCATTCTCGAACGGTAACATCTTCGGTGTACCTGAAAAATAAAATCGTTGCCCCTAGGGGCTCAGCTTAACGCTGCATATGAAATTCGCATACCCCGAGCGCTAACCGGGGTACGCCGACCACTTTTGTCGAGAGCATGGAGTTCATTTTAATTCAACCAACATGCATATAATAATACATTACATATGTACACTTCACAAGGATTCGACAATCAACCATGGGATACAATCCCTAACTAACATAACAAGGTCGTTAGTTGTATCAATTTACTCTTAGGCCATGAGGGTTATACCTCACTATGCCTTGGTTACTCATTTAATAGCTCACCCGCTCTCTCGGGTTACTTATTCTTATAACCACCCATTCTCTTGGGCTACTCATTCTATACTCGCCCATTCTCTCGGGTTACTTATGCTCATTATCTCACCCACTCTCTTGGGTTATTCATACTCGTTATCTCACCCACACTCTTGGGTTATTTATACTCAAGCTCTTGTAGATTCTCGAGACACTACAGGTCTCCTACGTCACGCTTGTTACTCTTAATACATACTAGGGCCAAAACTCATGGCTCACGAGCATAGTCTTACTTCCCCGGTTTCGACCCTACTCTGGGTCTAGCATGGTGGAAAGATTCAACTAGCTCACGGAACTCTCTCTTAGTTCCTATCTCTTATTACTTAGGTCCGACTACTCTCGGGCTACTTACATTCCCATACACTCCTCTCTCGGAGTTATAATAATATTATGTATATTAGTCTAGAAGCATCACTCTCGATGTTCTAATGACTTTGGGAACATTACTTAAGTTCGGTTAATCTTAGGTTTTAAGAGTTACCCATACATTTCACTTACTCATACTTTCGGTTATTTTCTTATATCGGGTAAAATCCTCATATAGGAGGTCGACCATGTCTCAAGGGAGCTACAAATCCCTTAGGTCTCTTTTACCTTCTTTACTAGTTCACATCTTCGAACTATCTTCAATCCTCTTGAAGGAGGTTCACTTATCTTTCCACTCTCATTTGTTTCGTGGATTGTGTCATTATGGTTTACTAACCATTATCGGGTAATTACTCAACCCGCACATCTCCTCACATTCTAGGGAGTTCATATGTTTGCGTTATCGTTATACTTTAACGGATAATTTGTGTGTTTGCACGTTTTCGTTATCATAAGCATCGACCCGATCTATGGGTCTCTAGCCAAACGTTGCTCACTATGAGTCGGTCTTTACTCTATGTTAGACCACACCGGCATACAAGTATGTTAGCTCATTCAACATACAACAAGACATACATAATCAAACAATGGATTATTTTCATGCTTTAGTCTTGATTAAGCCGGCACACAAACACATAAATCAACGTAACTCGGTTAGCACGCGGAGTATGAGAAAATCATACCTTTCACCGGGGTTTTTACTTTTACCGTGTCATCTCACCATGCTCGGTTCACACATGATCCTCTGATAATGTTCCAAACATTATTATCAATACTAAGCTCATACGGTACATAATTAAATGCTACTCCCGTACTTACCCCGTTATCCCGTTATCTCGGTTTTACTCTTGTTAATTTGAGTTCTCACTTTTCAATCACTTCTAACACTTTCTTACACTTCCTAAGGCCTTTACATGTCACCAAACAAGGCCTTAACATCTTATAACATCATTAACATTCAAACCCCCATCATTAGAAACCTTTAAAACACTCACGGGGCATTTCTGGGGGTGGTCCGGGACTTGGTCCGGACCCTAAGTCCCGGACCAATACTTCTGCGTACTCTCGGATGAATTTTCTACCTGGTCCTGGACTTAAGTCCTGGACCAATTCCTGCATTCACTCTCGGGCCTTTTTTTGATGCGGTCCGGGACCTTATACAAGGGCTAGGTCTCGGACCCTGCTAAAAACTGCTATTAAGGTGATTTTTCACCCCCAAATCAACCCTTAATCCACCCCTAATCATTCCATCAACTTTCCACAAGTTTCCTACATAATTAAACATCTCAAAACATGTGCTAAACCACTTCAAATCCTTGGTTAAATGCACACTCAACTTCTTGCTTAAGTTCATAAATTTTCCATGCTCATTTGGCACTAATGCACACTTGTGCATTTTATAGCTCCTCTTGGAACTTGCATCTTTGTTCTCATTTCATTTGACCATTCCAAATCCTCCAAGACAATGCACAACTCATGCCAAGGTTCATACCTCACTCCTAAAACCTTGAATCTTCTTCATTTCCTAAAACTCCTAAGGCACTTAAACAATTCTTAATGTAGCACTCAAGTCCATACAATCCTAGATAAATTTTGACAGAGTTTACCTACTTTCCTAAGCATTTTCACCACATCAAAACAGCTCACAAATCAGTTCTCCACCCCTGTTTGATTTAGGCATCATCAACTACAACACTTACTGCACAACACATTAAATTCCCACCTTGTTCACACATATGTAACAGTTTAGTCTCAAGTTTATTTCCCACACTAAACAACATTGGAACATCCTCATTACTAATTCAAATTGTAGTTTCTTAACTACACTAAAACAAGATCATTAATTCAACACTAAAATCTGTTTTACAAGTCAAATAAAACCAACTCAAGGTGAGCTTTTTACCTTGTTTTTTTCGGTTTTTCTTTCTCTTCTTCTCTCTTTCTCTTGTTCCCTTTCTCTTCTTGTTTTCACACCACACAAGGGAGTCTAGATTGCTAGCTACAATCATGTTCCATTACACACACAACAAGCTTATTAATTCAATTTTCCCCTCACAAAAACTAGTATTTCTAGAGCTAGTTTTTAGGGTTTAGCTTAGAGATTACCTTCAAGTGTCCAAAAGGAGAGCTTAGGCAATCAAAATGATGAAGTTCCAGCACCCCTCAAAGGCAAGAAGAAACCGGCTGGACATGGGGAAAAATTCAACGTGGGCATTCTTGATTTTTTACAAGAAAAGCTAGGGAAGGAGAGCTTTTGACCTTCTTTTTACCTTAGAGTATCAAGAAGATGAAGGAGACCCAAAAACACTCCTTTAAGCTCCAAAATGGCCTACTTCCATGGAGATGAAGATGAAGGTTTCAAGTTTTTGAAGGGTGGAAAACGTAGCCCTTGCCGATACGAATCTAACGGTAGTATTTTTGTGTGATTTGGTGAAGAAATGAGTAAGTTAATGGAGGAAGGTGGTGGCTGCTTGTTTGTTTCTTCTCAAATCGGTAATGGGCAGAGGAGGAAGAAGATATGCAGAGAGGAGGGGGAAAAACGTGGCTGCTAAGGAGTATAGAGGTGAGAGAGTTACTTATATCTCATTTTACTATTCCCCTCCTCTACTTTATTTCTTTTGTCCTCTTGTGCCTTAATATAAACTAGCTAGTTAATTTAGGTGTGTGTGTGTACCAATTAAAAACCAGCCCCACTTATATGTGTGAGCTAGAGCGTTTTTCGGTTTTTGACAAAACGTTCGTTATTTTATCCGGTTTGGCACTATTCACTAATCGGGCCCATTTTTTGGATTTTTCTCGTTTCTTTATTTTTAATGGTTATTAAGCTTCCATTAATGCTTAATTATAGTTATTTATCAACTATAATTTTTACGGGTCCATTTGACCACTCAAAGTCATGTTTTTGGGTTTTCTTGAAAAACGTGCTTTAAAACTCCGTTAGCATTTTAATCCATTATTTGGATCCGTTTTCTTCGGGAATCATTCCCGTATACTAATTAGGCCTAACCAAACCTTAGGAATCCATCTCGGACCCTTACGAGATCATATATCTCTTATACTCATTTAATGCGTGTTTTAGCGTTTTTCGCGTTTAACGCATTTTCTCTTTTCTTTTGGTTTTATTCTCTTTACCAATACTCTCTAGGCACCATTAGGCCCTTAATAATCACATTAGGATAATTTAATCACCATTTTTAAGTCCGGGGTATTAAAATCTACCCCCCTTAAGAACTTTGTCCTCAAAGTTGGTGAAGCTTATATCGTTACTCTCATGGGCACGCTATGCCAAGGTTATATTACATGTATAACCTTACAGACTCCACAAGTCAGTCTCATTTCACACTACACATAACACACACATATCACAACATGTATAGTAATCAAAAATACTCTTGTACTCTCTCCATGGAATCAGTCCGAAGTCAAGAAGGCACTACAATCCTGGAATCGGTACTCTCACTCTGACCGTCGGTCTGTGGATGGAATGCTGTACTAAGCTTCAACTTCGTACCTAAAGCTTCCTGAACCTGACCCCAGAATCTGGACAAGAATCAAGGGTCCCTGTCAGACACTATGGTCTTTGGCACACCATGGTGCCGGATCACCTCCTTCTGGAACAAGTCCGCTAACTTCGGGACCTTCCAGGTATCCTTCATAGCAACAAACTTCGTCACCTTCGTCAGACGGTCCACAATGACCCAAATCGTGTTCAGTTCTCCTTTAGTCGGTGGGAGACCGACAACGAAATCCATCGAGATGTCCTCGAACTTCCAGCAAGGAATAGGCATAGACTGCACTAAACCTCCGGGTCTCCTATGCTCAAACTTAACCTTCTGACAGGTCAAGCATCTAGCCACGTAGTCAGCTACATCCTTCTTCATCCCGCTCCACCAGAAATGGACCTTCAAGTCCTTGTACATCTTCGAAGAACCGGGGTGGACGGATAAGAACGAGCAATGAGCCTCCTGGAGTATCTTCTCCTTCAGATCAGGAGAAAACTCTGGAATACATAACCGGCCATTCAGTCGAATCATGCCATCATCACACAGTTCGAAGTCATACTTCTGACTCTCAAAACAACCCTCTGACATCTTCTACCTGATACTCTGCATATACTGATCACACTCCTGTGCGGCTCGTATCTCATCAATCATACTGCTGCCCGCTAATAGTGTAAACAATGAATGAGCTCTGCGGCTCAGGGCGTCGGTTACTACATTCGCCTTGCCCTCCTTGTACTTCAGGTCTATGTCGTAGTCTTTCAAGAACTCGACTCATCTTCTCTGTCGCATGTTCAGCTCCTTCTGAGAGAAGAGATGCTGTAGACTCTTGTGATCAGAGTAGATAGTGACTGTCACACCGCATAGATAATGTCGCCAGATATTCAAAGCGAAGACTACTGCGCCTAACTCAAGGTCGTGTGTGGGGTAATTCACCTCGTGCTTCTTCAGCTGTCGGGATGCGTAAGCAACTACCTTCCCGCGCTGCATAAGCACACAGCCTAGACCGGTTCCAGAGGCATCACAATATACCTCGAACCCATCGGTGCCCTCAGGGATAGTAAGAACGGGTGCCGATGTCAGGAGATCCTTCAGTGTCTGAAAGGACTGCTCGCACTCGGCAGACCATAAGAACTGGGACTCCTTCTTCATGAGATTCATCATCGGTTT
Source organism: Limonium bicolor (assembly GCA_023374045.1). Lineage (NCBI taxonomy): Eukaryota > Viridiplantae > Streptophyta > Magnoliopsida > Caryophyllales > Plumbaginaceae > Limonium > Limonium bicolor. The sequence continues at coordinate 288,304,368 of CM041781.1, forward strand.
GGCCACCTTGGAGAAGTCCTTCACGAACCTTCGATAATAACCGACCAAACCTAGAAAGTTGCGGACGTCTGTGACTGTCTTCAGCCAACTCTTTACTGCCTCAATCTTAGCAGGGTCTACAGATATCCCGCTCGCTGATATAATGTGCCCAAGAAATGACACGCTGTCTAACCAGAACTCACACTTCAAGAGCTTGGCATACAGCTGGTTCTCTCTCATGATACTCAAAACCTGTCTCAAATGTAATTCATGATCCTCTTCGGTCTTTGAATAGACCAGGATATCGTCGATGAAGACCACAACTGAACTATCAAGCTGCTCTCTGAAGAGACGGTTCATCAAATCCAAGAAAATGGCTGGCGCATTCGTTAATCCGAATGGCATAACGGTGAACTCGTAGTGTCCATACTGTGTCCTTAAAGCTGTCTTCTCCACATCACCCTCTGCAATCCTAATCTGATGGTAGCCAGATCTGAGATCTATCTTCGAGAACACACTGGCCCCTCTCAGCTGGTCAAATAAGTCATCTATCCGTGGCAACGGGTACTTGTTCTTGACCGTGACCGCATTAAGCTCACGGTAGTCGATGCAGAGTCGCATACTGCCGTCCTTTTCTTGACGAACAGTACTGGAGCACCCCAAGGAGAAACACTAGGTCGAATGAATCCCTTGTCGAGGAGGTCCTCCAGCTGTAGCTTCAGCTCCCTCATCTCAGCCGGCGCCATACGGTAGGGCGCCTTAGCAATAGGGCCCGTACCTGGCAACAAGTCGACGGCGAACTCAACCTCGCGCACAGGCGGCATGCCTGGCAGCTCATCAGGAAACAAGTCGGGAAAATCTACCACGACTGGAATGTCTGAGTCCATCACGTCGCTCTGTCTCGTGTCCTGTACATAACAGAGGAAGGCTTGTCGGCCCTTCCTAACGTCCTTCATCAGGGACAATGCTGACACGATCTTGACAGTAGGCTCTCTCCTCACACTACGGTATGACACTGTCTTGCCGCTCGGCCCCTTCAGCAGTAGTCGATGCTCTGCACAATGAAGGCGGCCTCTGTGTTTCTGCAACCAATCCATGCCCACTATAATGTCGAATCCCAATTCTTGAACTCGATCAGATCAATGGGAAAGGTCTCAATCATGATGCTGATCTCTAACCCCGTGTACTGTCTGGTGCAACGAACTTTCTCCTTCGAAGGAAGGGTGACTGAAAAGTCAGAAAGCTGTTCGGGGGTAGCCCCCAGCTTCTTAGCAAATGCAGAGGAAATAAAAGAATGTGAAGCCCCTGAGTCGAACAATACAGAAGCACTAACACCAACAACAGGAAAGGTACCTGAGATCACCTCTCGTATTAGCATCGAGTCCCAATAAATCACTAATTTACTGTCGGTTGTAATTGTCATACTTGTGATGACATTACCGAACTCCTTGGCTTGCGCCATATCTAGGATGCATATGGTACCCTCCTTTCCATTTTCATGGCCCGTAGTTATAAATTAACGGTATCAACAAACTGAACACATATACTTGAAGGTACAAAACTCTCATTTCATTCATCCATCTGTATTATACAAGATTACACACTTAGCTACTACCATTACATCAGTACTGTCTGAAAGTCAAATTTAAACGGCCAGGTCGGATGTGGGTCTCATTCACTAGAGCTGGTGGGGCGGTATTGAGCTTAATGCTCTTAATTCCATGATATACAAGCCTCGACTCTCCACCAAATACCAACACATCCCCAGACTTGAGGATGATCTTGCTTGCTAGATCCATCCTCTTCTGGTCTCCATAGATGAACTCAGCATCATCGCCGATGGAGAATGACACAACCGGTATTCCTCTGGTGATGGACTCGGTCGTCTCATCACGGTCCTGGTGCATCCCAAGCTTTCCTCCCTGCTCGTAGTAGTTGATGATGCAAACGTCAGGTATCATGTCGGGTAATGGATAAGTCTCACAGTCTTGAGCAATATCCATTGCGTTTCTCACCAAGGTTAGGAAACTCTCAGGTATCCTAGGTATGATACGCCACCTACCATCCTCACCTCTCGATAAACCCTAGCTTGCGGATCCCAATCTTTCCCTAAGCACATCATGTGCAGTTTCATCTTAGAACCACTATTAAATACAGGGGTATAAAATCCTCCCATGCCCTTACCCAAAGCTCTACACTCATTCACTATGGCGATTTGCTCATCTAGGGTTAGGAACTCTCTGAGAAGTATCATGCCCGGTCTGACCACATGACACAACTCCAGGGTACTCCCGTCTTTTTCCATGGGTCTAGGTGATCTTTGTCTTGTAAGTGTGGGATAGCAGATATCGAAGTCTCCTAATGGATAAAAAGGTTTCCTAGGTAAGTCGTTTATCTAAAGCGGTAATTAAAACACACATTCATGCTAAGGTAAAGCGTTTAACACTTAGTCATGCTCTCATACAATGGTTAAGGTTTCAAATGCTAACCTTCACCGCGCTGGGTACTAGTACCAGCGCCCGAAGCTCCCGCTGCATTCAGCACACGGTTGCCCGGCGGGTTCCTCTGGTTCTGCTGCTGCGGCTGCTGCCCTCTCTGGGCTTGGGGCGCCGGCCCCCTCTGGCCACCTCGAGCTCCACCTCCTCCAATAGGTGCGCTCTGAGTCCCCTTCGACGGGCGGTACGCTCGGCTCTCCGGATTCGCGAAGCACTCGAATGACCTATGGCCTTTCTTCCCACAGTGGTGGCAGTCCACCGCTTGCCCGGTGCAATCAACACCCGGGTGGTCTTTACCACAACGCTTGCAGTGAAAGTGGCGCTGGGGTGCAGAACCTATTATCACACAACAATCTGATTATTACAAGGACGGTAATGGATAGTGCAATACACAACTCATTCACAAGGTTAGATTGCTTACCCTTAGGGGGTGGAGATCTGAGAGGCTGGACATCATAGGTAGGCCCGGTCAGCATCGGAACTTTCTCTTTGCCCTTCTGGCTGGCCTGCTCCTTCTTCTTCTCCCTCCAGGAGAACTTTTTCTTCCTGTGATCGTCAAAGTGTTAGGAATAGCAGGTATGAAAGCAGGCAGCAAGTAAGTAATTTAAATGGATTAAATAACTTAAAAGCGGTTCTTACTTCCAGCCCTTGCTGCCTCCGCCTCCAGCCACAACCTCCGCCTCCTTCTCGGGGGCCTTACGCTTCTGCCCCTGGCTGTCATCCTGGCTGTTCACCAACAGCTCGGTCCGAGAAGCAGCATCATAGCATTCCTACAATGCATCAATGAGTTCTCCGAACTTGTAATAAATCAAACTGAGTCATAAGGTATAAACTGTCAATTAATTTTACCTGGACCGTAGGGTATAAGGCAGCACCCATGGAGGCCTTGATAGCATATCGTAGCCCGCCTCTAAATTTCTCCACTTTCACGGTGTCAGAATAAACAACTCCCGGGACAAAGTCCAACAGCCCAATGAATGAGGAGTAGTACTGATCCACTGTCAGACTACCCTGCCTCAGAGCCTCGAACTCCTCCCTCTTCCTCTGCTTCAAGTGAGCAGGATAGTACTTTTCCCTCAACAACTCCACAAAACCCGCCCAACCGAAACCCTCTATAGTAGTGTAGTGTGCCCTCACGGACCTCCACCAAGTGTTGGCGGCGTCCCTCAGATGGAAGGTTGCTATACCAACCCGGTGCTCAGCAGGCACATGAATGGCGTCAAAAGCCTTCTTGTGCTCGATAATATATCTCTCCAGGACGGTGGGGTCAGCTACTTCGTCGTAAGTAGGTACTTGCGTGTCGGCGACGCTCTTTAGCCAATTTGGCTCTCTCGGTGCGGGTACGGGTGGGACTATGGGTGGCGCTCCGATTTGGACGCCTCCCATCAGGGCTAGCTGAGCAAAGACGGCAGCTACCGTCTCAGCAACGCCCGCGGCATGGGTCTAAGGAGGACCTCCTCCAGACCCGCCGCCTCCACCTCTGCCTCTGCCTGTCGAACGTCTTCCAGTAGACATCTGAAGAATTCAGAATCAAAGTTAACTCTCGGTATAAATACCGTACTTTTCTCAATCATATGTTCACATAGCCTTGAAAGGCGTAAAACACATTGTCCCCGACAATCTCCTAACTCAAATCATTTACAACTTCCTCACTGGTACTGGTATATGAATAACCTAAGCTCACGGTACCTAGACTACTATCTCTTGTAATTAGAGCGGTACTCCGCTCTGATACCACTTTTGTAACACCCCTACTAATCCGGCTCCTAATTATAATATAAACGTCATACTTAGTAAATAAATCACAGCGGTAAATAATAGACTGTCATTCTAACGGTGTCACTGTTATCACTCGCCCATGCGGGTGATAACGAGTTACATGATAATCAACATACGAAACGTATTCCCGCAGTGACCACAAGAGATAGATAGTAGTGCTTAAACAATCTAAAACATAAACAACAACAACCGCCTTATACAAACCGTACACATGAGCGTCTAACCAAACATACACCTCGGTTTACAAACCCGAGTCCAAAGTAACATGTAGTCTCAATCCGTACCAAGTCCAACCAAAAGTAAATACAACTGTCGCGGCTCGCGTCGACCCACCAGCTAGTCTCCTAAAATAAAAATGGTTTGTGGTATGGAATCAGCCCCTGCTGAGTATGTTATCACATGCCCCGTCATGCCTCCTCAAACCCCTCAATTAATTGGTCAAGAGCATGAGATTCGTTACATGCAATACCGTTTTAATATTTAAACTATAAAACATTTAACAGTAATATCCATACAATAACACCTTAAAAATGCAAGGAAGTTTCCAAAGGGTTTCGGCCTGAATTAAACACACCACTTGGTGTTAAATTCACCATATAAACATGGGGAATAGTTAGACAACAACAAGCTGCTATGGTAATAGGTTTTACCTTGGCAAAATGCCTTAAAGAATGGTATTTCCTTTGATTTTCGGCCACCCTTGCTCCAAATGGTTAAACAACTGAATTAACATGTAAATATGAAGATTATGAGTGAATAAACTCATAGAAATCAGAAGGAGAAAACCGGATGGAGAATAGAAATGCTTAAGGTATGTTTTTACCTTATAATGTAAATTTTGGCAACCTTGGTCCCTAGACTTGCCTCATCCGAGAATGATTGTTGTTAAAGGTTTAAAATGCTGAGAATGAGCCATGGAAAGTGATAGATCATGAGCTCCAAGTGTAGGTAATGAAGAGATGAAGAAAAAGAGCTAAAATAAGCCTTAAACCATTACCTTAGGTGCAAAAGAGATTGATTTGCCTTGCATACTCAAGAACACAGCTTGAGAGGATTAGAGAAGGCTGATGGCTCGGCTGGAATGGTACAAGAGGCAAGAGAAAGAAAGATAATGTGTTTAAATGAATAAAAAGTATAAAATGGAATAGTAAAATGGTGATTCACCAAATTAGCTAGATATTTAGTGTTAAAGTTGAATGAGCTGTCTTCCATGCTCCATGCCTGCCGACTTCCAAAGGGTAAGGGTGGTCATTAATTGACCATTGACCATACTTAGTCAATTTTGCTTATAAATGCACTATTTGGGTTACTATTCACAAATGAATGCCATATTTTCGATTTTTTTTAAATCTTGGATTTAGACCTTCAAATGTGGTACATTATAGTAAATTAGTATATCAAGGTCTAATCCAATGCCTAACACCACTCAAAACCCACTCAGAAAGTCAATTTTCTCAAAAACGTGCTTTAAGGAATTTTAAAGCACATTTTGTGTTAGAACATGTTTTAGAGCTTGGTTTCCTTTGAGAATGGTTTTATAATGTTCATCACTTCATTATAATACTTAGGAATCCACTTTGGATCCTATTTGAGGTCATACAATCTTTATGGTGTCTTAAAGCACATTTTTGGCTTTACCAATCTTAAGGCATGTTTTGCCTTGTTGAGATCTTTAGATTGTTCCCCAATGGTATTTAGATGTTTATTAACCATCTTTGATCATTAATAGATCATTTAATTAAGTTTTTAAGGTTAGGGGTATTTCATTGTGAACTATGTTAAGTGTGCAAAATTATGAGGTGAGAACACTTAGAAATGTAGGGAACCTCTGTTGAAATTTGGTTATGAATGTAGTGACTTGTGTGCTGTTAGAAAAGAAAGAACAAAGAAGAAAAGAATAAGATTTTTCACTTTGGTTTGTAACAGGAAGAGGAGGTGTAGTTGAGTGGAGTTGGAAATGGTGTATTGGGAGTTGTTTAACTAAGTTATACTAGATTGAGAGTCATTTAGTTAGTGGGAAGAAGAAAAGAAAAATCTGTAACAACATGGGGAGAAGTAGAACCGTAACAGGAGGAGAAAAACTTACAGTGAGTGTGTTAATGTAGCAGATTCTTATAGTGTTGTATTAGGTTAGTTTAAAATACTTAATCAATGTCAAAACATGCTAGATTATATGTAGGAATATTAGGAAAGAGATTGGTAGAAGTTTAGAGTTGAAACAAGTTCAAAAACATATATAAATTGTAAAACTGCAACTGGTCCGGGTTTGTAAACCAGTACAGAAACCCGGATTAACATAAAAACTCGACAGACTGTTATACAAAAGGAGTGGTGCGGGTTTACAAACTAGGACACTAACCTGGACCACCCCTAAAACACACCCGTAACTTCTTAAAACTTGTGGTCCGGGTTCGCAAAGGAGTACACAAACCCGGACCAGTTGAAAAACACACCCGTAACATAACAATGCATGTGGTCCGGGTTTGTAGAGTAGGACACAAACCCGGACCAGACGATTTTCACACCCGAGGGATTTTTCAAAGTGGTGGTCCAGGTTTGTAAACCCGGACAGTAACCCGGACCACCTCAAAATTTACACAGAATCTGTTTTAAAGTTATTCTAAGGATGGGTGATGATGGGTAATGATGGTATAAGATAATTAAGACATGATTAATGATGTTTAATGGTCAATAAGGCTATAAACAAGCTTAGAAAATAATTGTAAGTAAGTAACTTAAGTAAAAGTATTTGAATAACAATGAATTAGTAAGTATAAACCGGGAAACTTTAGGAAAGTAATAAGTAAGGTTAATTATAGTTAATTAACCACTCAATCACATGTATGCTATAGGACTTGGATTGTGAACACCGAAGGAACGTCGGATACAAGTACAACGGTGAACGGTATGAACTTCTCATGCCCCGTATGCTACCTTGGTTACTTATATTAAATCAAGGTATTAAACTAAACTACATATTATTATTATGGAGGTTAATATGCTTAATTAAAACTAGGGAAAACACTTTATTTTATAAACCATATATCAGTTGTGGATGTGTCCAAAAGATATTAAATATAATTAAATACAATAAGAATTTCTTAAAGAATGTTTTGGATAAATCCTAAGGAAAATATAAGTGTATATATAAATACATTAGAAGTAAATAAAAGAAGTAACATACCTTATGGAAAACATAATAAGAGGGAAAAATTGGGATAAACCTAATTCATATGTGACAATTAAAAATATTAAATGTTAATGTGACATCTAGGTGGACTATTAGGGGGAAATACATATCCTAAACCTTAAATAGGTATCAAAGTAAGTTAGCCAAGCGTAACCAAAGGGGTTTAATTAAACTAAACCTATAATCAGGAGTAGGTAAATGGAATAAGTTAAAGTATACATTAAAGATTTAGTTACGAGATCTAGCCAGACCCTTAGGAGAGAGTAACTGTAAAACAAAACTATAGACTAGTAAGAATGGAAGATGTGTAGCATTATAAGTGCCTTAACTAATCAATGCTTGGAATACTTTAATTATAGGTGATTAGTGGAAGTAGTTCGCATTTTCAAGTTTGGTTACTGCTACTACATATACCAGGTACGATTTCTCGTACTCAGATGCTTTTGGTGACGAACTTTATAAAATGTTTTGAGAAATGCTAACTGAGCTTGAATGAATCTTGAAAGGAAACTGTTGTGTGGCTAACTCAGCTTGATGTGACTAACTGAGCCTTGAATGTACAACTCACTTGATTATTGGTTCTTCTTATCTGGTTACCTCATTAGATATTAACTGTTGAGGGTTTACGCCTCTGCACTCTGTAGGACTGAGTGTTTTGGCATTGCACTTGTGCAGTTATTAATCTAGTGGGAATATGGGAATGTCAATCTTGGTAAATTCTTCTTTCGACTCTGGATATCATTTCAACCATGAGCTGAGTTCTTGTTGTGATGTGCGCACATCTTCACCGGTAAACAGCGAGGGGCTGTATATCCCCTGTCCAATCGGACGTTGTAAGCAGCGAGGGGCTATATATCCCCTGTCATATCGGACGTAGTTAACAGCGAGGGGCTGTATATCCCCTGTCCCAAAAGGGACGTAATTGGCAGCGGAGCCATCTCTTCCAATTGGTTTCATTCCACTCTTGAGTTGTTGGTTCTTGGATTTCTTCTTTCCTTCCCTAGACCTTGTGACTACTTGGGTCTTTCTACTCTTAACTGGAACCTAATCTAACTTAAGCATGGGATGTTCACTACTCCTGGTGTGGTTTTAATTGACTAACTTTATCTTTTCTGTTGACTATCTCTATTCCTTGCTTGTTGCTTTGACTTGGTGATTTCGAAGTGCCTTGTTCCTCTGTTTTGTTTTTAAGAGTTTCTTTCCAAGTTTCTATATTGTTTAAAGATTATGTTTTAATTTTCTGTTATGAGGATTGTACCAGTTCCATTCCAGGGAACTGACTCACCCCTCCCGGAGTGGGCTGCTTGGTTTTATCTTGCAGGTATGAGTTGTTATACAGGTGGCCACAAAGAGTATGAGTGATTGGGGTGGGAATTAGGATTTGTGGAGCATTGGCGTATTTTTCTATTGTTAGGTTTATGTTATGTTTTCTCGAGTTCAGACCGTAGCATTTATAATTTTATAAGTTGTAATTGGTGAGGTTTGGTGTCGGGTGCTTGGAACCCGATGATCTGTAATCGCCTTAGTATTTTACTTTCCGCTGCATTTATGTTAAATAGGGGCGTTACACATATTGATACCGAAACGACTACCAATCTGAGCAATAAGCTGCTCATAATTGGTGTCGACACTAACTAAGAGGAGCTTATTCCCCCCCCCCAGTAATCAGCTCTGTTTACCCAGGGTACAATTTTGCCATTAACATGACACAAAAATTGGATAAAGACAGACATATCCACCTATTTGAGATCACCATTGAATAATCACATATTTAATCAAACATTCTTGACAATTGGCAGATTGCAGACACAATTACCCAAACAAAAAACCAAAAATAATAAACTAACACTATAATATTGTAAAACATTCTAATTAATCGACTAATACTATTATTCGGCCTTATCAACTACGTATAATTTCATAAAAAACTCCAAACAATTAATTATGACTACAATTTCACAAACAACCACAATTTCCTAATTTTCTAATTTCTTAACATTTCATAATTTCACAAACAATCCATAATCACTACAATTTCACAAACAAACAATCAATTATCACTACTATTTCATAAACAATCAATTACCACTACAATTCGACAAACAACTACATATAATTAATCACTCAACTAATTTACTAATTAACTAATTTTCTAACATTCCCTAATTTTCTAATAATCCCTAACTATTCTAGGTTAGAGATTTACCTCAAAACAAGTGCAGGTTGCTGGTGATTGATGGCGGTTATTGGTGGTCAGCGGCGACCCTCTTCGGCGGCGGCGAGCAGTTTCTTTGGCGGCAGCGAGCAGAGGAGACAGAGTCACAATCGCAGCAGAATAGAGGAGAGGAGAAGAATACGATGTGGTGAGAAAATGAGAGAATGGGAGGAAAAGTTTTATGGCGAGAATTAGAACCCGTGAAATCGTCTCTTGAAGAGACAATTTTAGTTTATGATGAAATCGTCTCTTCAACAAATGATTTCATTAGTAATAGGTGCGCCTGGAATATTAATGGCCAAGTCATTTTTAGAAAAAGACGAGTTCTGAAATCGCCTTTACAAAAGACGGTTTTAGTGTTTCGCCATCCCGCTGAGTCAGCGGCTGATGGGGCATTGGTTTAATTAAAATGGTCTCTTGAAGAGACGATTTCAACTTCCAGAATTAATGAAATCATCTCTTGAAGAGACGATTTCTCCCGGGAGTGTTATTTTAGGAATTAGTTTTGGGGGAAGGTTAAAAAGGGGAATATTTTTGTAGATGGGTGTTATTTTGAATTTTTTTCCGCTCACTAGGGGCTCCATGAGGAAGTTTTTAATGGCTCATTTGGTTCAATGTCTTTCAGGTTTTCTTTTTGGTCCGGTGGCTCGAAAAAAATTATGAAATAACACTCTTTTAAAAAATATATCTACATATTAGTTTTGCTTTGCTAATTCCTTAACTAATTCTCCCGGGAGAAAGAGACGATTTCATTAATTCCAAAAGTTGAAATCGTCTCTTCAAGAGACAATTTTACTTATTTATATGCCACATCAGCGTCCTTGTCAGCACGCCAAAGAAACCAAGAAATCATTTTTTCAAAAGACGATTTCTTCCCGACTTAAATGGGAAAACCGTGGTGCTCCAACACTTGGATTTTTGGTAAGTGTAAACTGAGTTTTAAAGTCGTCTTTTAAAAAGACGATTTCTCAGTTTCTTCTGTGTGTTGACGAGGACGCTGATGTGGACCAGGAATAAGTGAAATCATCTCTTCAAAAGACCATTTCTCCCGGGAGTGTTATTTTAGAAATTATTTTTAGATGTAGGTTAATTGTTGATTTATTTTGTAGAAAAGTGTTATTTTAGAACATTTTCCCCGATGGCTCAGTTGCAAATGTGAATGTGTTTTAGTAACTACTTCGTCCTAATTAGATGACTTTTTATTCTTACTTTTCGCATTTGAAATTGAAGTAAATTGAAAAATAGTGTAATACGTGAATAGATGAGGGGTAGAGTTGAAAAGTAAAGGTCAAACAAGCCAACACATCTTATGTTTTAAAAGAATGTAAAGAGTGCTCCTTTTAATATGCCCTTGAATCTAACTCAGTGCATTTTTCTTGCCACTATCGTTTGTTATGCTTCTAGTATCGGGTAGAAGTTTGATAGCTTATTTACGTTGTGATATATTTTAATGGTTATGCAGTTTTGAGAAACGTCAAGATCTTGCGCTTTGTTAATTCTGGTTTAACTTGCCACTAACGCTTCTGGTGTTTGGCTGGGTATCGAGTACGGCGTTGATAGTTGATTTAGCACACGTTTTTATTATATATGTATTATTTCGAGGGATTTGAGACCACACACTTTGTTGAATATGGCTTGGAAGATTAATGATTTTACACACTTTGTTAATTCACAAGAGAATTCATGTGTTTACAGATTTATTTCTGCTCGTTTGTTGTAGTTTGTCAGATCCTGCAATGGATATGATTTATCTGACTTTGTGTTATGATTGAGGTCAGAAAGGGAATCTTGTTGTTGTGGTTATTATGCTTTTGGGCATGATCAGTTCGTTGTGGCTTTCAGACTTTTCCTATGTTTATATGAATGACCTTTAAGGCCCAACCTGCTGGTCACCCTCGCGAGTTTGCTTCAGTATAACGTCGTGATGCACTCGAATGTTTGTGTCAGTCTGTTTACATTATTGCTTCCCTGTAAACCATTGCTCACTATCTTTGCCTTTCAACTTGTATGAGGTACACACAAAATTTGTTGAGGTTTGGGCTGGACTTGCTTGGCTTGGAATTGGCCTCACACTTTTGCAATGGATCATGCCGATGGACCTTGGGCTTGATATGCACTCACGGGTTTGAAAACCCTATAGGTTAGCTTTCTTATCACAAGCAATTTCGTTGATTTCTCTCTTTGCTCCTTGAATTTGGTTTGAAGATTTAATCATGTATGCTTTGAACTAGTCCCTTGCGCATTAATTTGTGGTTTGGAAGTTGGCATGATTTTTCCCGCTGCGCTTAGATAAGAACATATATTATGTTATAGTTACCTATGTTATAATTGTCAAGATAATTCAATAATCGGCTGGAGGTTACTTGTTAATTCTCATTCTAGAGGGAAATGATCTAAAAACCCCTTCTACAATCAGGACCCTTTTCAGGGTCTAGTTATGATCCCAAATGACTCACAATCCTTCATTTTGATACTACACTTTGGTTTGAGTCATAATCTAGGATGATGAATTAATATGTGCTTCAACCTCTTTGCTTGATTTATCTTAAAATTCATAGCATTTGCTGGCAACTCGAAACTCTTTTCTATGTTCAAGGTAGGCTGTGAGAGATGATTAGATTGCCTCCCTTTCCTCCCATTTAGAGGGACTGTAAGATCCCATTGCACACATTCCAACCTCATTTCATTCTCTCGACACTCATTTATCTTTCTTACTTTGTTGTGTCCTATTACATGTACATGATGCTTGAGGAACGAAAAACTTATTAGTGTTAGGAGACTGGACTTTGGTTTAGACTACATCGGTCTTCTATCACAAATAACAGATGGTGCCATCTCTTGGGATCTCTAAGAGCTCAAGTGAGGCGGAGTCAATGCGACCCCCATAGTAGCTTTCCCCTTTTTCTAGAACTTTCTCTCATACTTATTATGTTTGTAAATCATTTTTTATCCTTGTTATCTTTTGTAATTCCATGATTAATCATCTCTTCTTTACTTCATGTTATGTCTTCGCACTTCGTATTCATCTTGGTTGTAATAATTATTATGATCTATATTCAGGCCATTAGAAAAGCCCCTAGGATAGTGGGTGTCCCTTTATGCTTAGTGGGTCATGTGATCTTCTTGGTGGTGGTGGAGGTGGCACCCTATGCCTAGAAACACATCTTTAAAGCCTAAATAAAATGTAATTCATTCATAATCCACTAAGAAATAAACCCCATTCAAAAACCAAGAAAAATAAAATCCTATTTGTACCCAACTCGTATAGTTCTCTATTCAACCTCAAACTCAATTCATTCATTGTCTGATTCGTTCGGTTTACATCCATTGATAATCTCCCTCCAACATTAATCTTAATGCTTCTACAATAGTCCAAATTCCTTCAAGATCAAAAGCACTTTGAACCGGGCCACTTCACCTTTAGCCCAACTTTCATGAACAATTCCCTTGAGTCCAAATTCAATCGTCTCCAAAATTCCACAAGAATATGATTTCCTTTTTAATTCAAAACCTTTTAATTTCTTTGTAAAATAAAAAACACTTCTTCAAACTCACATACTTCCATCAACTATCAAAGTTGCAACCATCCTCTATTTTTTTTCTAAACAATGAAAGACTTCAATATTTCAAAACTTTCACTGTCTCAAGATCTTAAATGTCTCACAAACTCTAGTATCTAATATTCTTCACCATCTTAGATTTTTCAAATGTCTTATAGATAGACCCGAGCGTCTCACAAACTCTAACAAATGAAATATCTAAGGAGAATCCTTGCCTCATAAAATCCTCTAATTCCTAAAAACACTCAAACACCTTCAAGCTCTACACATTTTTAACCTCAAGTGTCGAACTCCTTCAAATCAGGAATCCTTCTAAATCTTTCAAACTTCTTAAATCCCGAAATCCCAAACTCCCTGAAATCCCAAAATCATGGAACTTCAAACTCCTTCAAACATTTGGTATCTCATGCTCAATTGTCTCACCGTCTCAAATGTCTCATAAAACTGAACATTTCATAAATTTCAGACATCTCACAAGTTCTCACAGACTCTAGTGTCTCACAGATTTCAACATTTCTACATATCTCTACTCACCAACCTTCCATGAAAACCTCAAACCCATAAACATTTTCAGATATTCAAACGTTTTCATTTCAAAAGCTTTGAAAGCCTTAACCATTCTCTATCACTCCAGCCAATGAAAGATTACGGGGTTTCCAAAGTTTCACAAATCGTCTCACATACTCTAATAGTCTCTCAGACCCCAACTGTCTCTTAGACTCCAACTGATTCACAGACTTGAGTACCTCAATAGACTCAGCAAACTCAAACACCTCAAAAAAAACCCCTCGGTTTCTCAAACCCGTACACCTCAAAATTTCATAACATATGCAAGCCTTGAATGTCTCAAAGAACCGACCACCTCAAAGACCCGCATACCTCAAACTTCTCAAAACCTCAATGTTCTAAAAAACATCGAAAAAAATTCTGAAAAAAACCATGGACTACGTAAAGTCTTATCTCAACAGGGAGTTGAGTACGTAGGCAACCCGTGTAGGGTGTGACCCCCTTTCAAAGGAAACCCCGTTTTCATCTTTAAGGCAGTACCCATACCTTTTGAATACTCAATCTCCTTTAGAACCTACAAAACCTTAAACCCTCAAACCTCAAGTCTAGCGCACCCACTAAATCCTTAAACCTTTCTCCAATTTTCCACTATATATTCAATAAACTCTCAATCCATCAATATTTTTCTTAGGCGCTAGCTTGACAAAAAAGCTTGCCTCACCCAAACACTCACCACTCTCCTTTTTTCATATTCATTCCTTATGACCCTTTGAAATGGATCTTTTTACAAGGTTTTGAAAGAAAGCAATCCTAACAATTGGAGACCGAGTTTTCCTCGGACGCCAGTCAAAGTCATGGTCATTGCCACTTCTAAGGGGTGTTATCCAGTATGAACCCAACACAGAATCTCTGCTATGATCAGATAAGTCTTATCCATAGGAAACAAATATCTTAGTCAATTAACGGTTCTTAGAACCCTTCCCCCTCCTTCCTAGTTATTCTTAGGTCAAACTAGGTGGCGACTCTAGTGAACTTCCACCTATAGGGCAAAAATCCGTGTGGGGCCCATTGAGAGCGGGTGTAGTGCTCACTAGCATTCCCTTTTAAGCTTTGTAGGAAAGACAGACCATAAAGTAGGTATTTGAAAGATGCCAAGATACATGTTTTCACCCTCCACAAAATGGCAATATCTAGGATCTTGGTATTTTAGTCTTAAACCAAATGTAGACCCCCTCCCCCTCATACTGAAAAAATCAACCTCCACACATAGTCAACAAAACATCAAGTATTGACACTTCAACATCGATATTTGAAGAACCTAATCATGAATTTCAGCAAAATCGAGCACTGGATAGATCAATTTTGTGTTCGAGGACTACCGCAGCACACCCAATCACAATAATCACCCCGATGTAGATGTGCAAGAAAATGGTGTTTTTGAAAGTTTGTCCTGAAATGATCCAAGAAAAACTATAAGTGAGCAGGCTTCATATGATTTTAATCAAAAACTGAGTATGGATGATATGATGCAAAAAAGAGAAAAACTGACAAAGAAAAGGAGCTCAAAAGAAGCAGATCTCACAAAATAAATTTGAGGAATGACCAGCATTAGCCTCAGATTTCATCTGCATCATTTTTCCAAATTGTAATCCCATATACACATTCTATTTTCTTATGTAAAGCGGTCATTTTGCGTATAATCAAAGCCAACCTAGATTCAACTAAAAAAGGAATGTGAATTACGGTAATTAACACACCCAAATTACTCTCCAGCGGCAAAAATATAATTCTAGTATGCAAGAGATTTGGCAATTGGAAATAAGAAGAATGATCTATTCATTTACCTCTAGCTTTGTATTGCGAATCTTGGTTGACGATTAAAATCATATGAAGCCAGCCCCTTTAAGACGTTGACGATGCTAAGCACAATCACAATGTAACCAACGACGTGGTGACATACTCTATGCTTGTGCTCCTTGTTCGGCCTCAGTAGCACCGTGAGCACTTGCAGAGTCATGAGCACAACAACAATGTCCCTATGTTTCGATGCGCGTGGTACACGAGTTTCAGCCCTGTATTCAAACCGAAAGCAGGACAGTGAAGTGAAAGGTGATTGAAATGGAGATAGAAGACGATGAGGGTTATCGCTGAACATAACGTTATCGATGAAGGGAACAAAGGGAAATAAAATTACAATTATCCATAATATAAAAGACTAAATTACCCATCTTCGTTAGGGGTGGTAATTTCAACACGATCTGTTTGACCAACATGAACTCGACACGAAGTTTACGGGTTTTAAAATTTGACATGATTAAATAAATGGGCCACCCCGGACACGACCCGTTTAATAATCATGTCAGGTTTGGATTTAGTATGTGTACTCCCGCCAACCCGATTAAGTATTTTATATTAAATAAATAAAATATATTTATAAATGACAGATTAAATATTTTTTATTAAATTTAATATTATAGATATTAACTTATATATAATTAAACATGTTACGCGGGTTAGGTTTGAGTTTAATATATGACGCGATTAATTAATTGGGTTGGATCAGGTCAATCTATTTAATAAATAGGTTAAATTTGAGTTTAATATTCAGACACAATTAATTAATTGCGTTGGATCGGATCAACCCGTTTAATAATTGAGTCAGATTTGGATTCAATTTAACACACCCATAAACCCATTTTGTTAATCCTAAATTCTTCATATTAGAACCTCAATCACATTTTTAAATTGAGTTTTAGTAAATAAATTTAACCGAAAAACACTCAATTTAGTTTGTTTTCAACATTTTTTTAAAAAAAAACATCATCTACTCTCTTCATTAATTTTTAAATGTTGTTTAGCTGTTTTTATTTGTTAAGACTTAGATGTTTTAGATTTTTAAAACAAACTTTATTCTTATTTCACTATTAACCTCTATTAATAACAACAACTTCTAAGAAAAATACTATAACTTATCACTTACCACGCATATTTATGAAAAAAATAAAATTAGATTACTGATTTTACCTCCTCTTAACTCTTGTAGATAAAACCATATTAATTGGAGGGTTATAATCCCGGCAACTTTTTTCCTTCTGTCTGTTGGAATGAAAAGACCAAGGAAAGGAAAGTGGTAACGTTTTTTAAGGCTGGCCGCCGCAAGTCTGCAACTTTTCTTATTTTTAATGCAAAATGGTGAAAGAAACGTGCGTCTCTGGATATTGTACTGTATTAAAAAGAAGGGAGAGATTCGGAAACTGAACTCGTACGTTTAGTCGTGTTTTCACTTCGCACAGTCAGAATTTTTAAAAATTTTACGATCTTGCCCCTACTTTAACATCTTTCAGAAATTACTATATTTACCCACAATTTGTGACATATTACGAGGTGACCCCAAATTTCATTACGCACAGTCAGAATTCCAATACGCTCGGTCAGAAAATGACCAATTTAGGGGCTAATGTAGGCAAAATTTATTAAAAGCGGTTCGAAAAAAGCAAAGAAGGATTCTGAAGTATTTATATAAGTAAAAAAATATATCATAAAAATTATCAGCAAAGTATACCATGACAAAGTAGACGAAAAGACGAACGCGTCGGCGCAAACGGATCGAAAAACGGAGCTATAACAAAGAAGATATGGCAATTTTAAGACCGGAACCCGGCGCAAGCGCCGGTAAGGAAGGGCCGGCGCCAGCGCCGGTAAAGAGTGACGCGCGCCGGCCCTTCCTTACCGGCGCCTGCGTCGGGTTCCGGTCTTAAAATTGCCATATCTTCTTCGTTATAGCTCCGTTTTTCGATCCGTTTGCGCCGACGCGTTCGTCTTTTCGTCTACCTTGTCATGGTATACTTTGCTGATAATTTTTATGATATATGTATTATTTCTTCTTAAGCACAACATTAACTATCATCGACCTCTTGTTCGAAATTGCCTATCAACCACTAATTACATGTCCGTTGAAGAAGAATCTATTTGAAATTCATTTAAATTTTCTATCATTTCCACCAACGATCTTCTACTAGACTGCAAGAGCGATGAGGAAATACTAAAGAAGATCAAGACTTCAAAGTGTGTAGTAAATGATGACGACAAACATGAACTACTTCATATTGACGATCTTCTACTAGACTACAAGAGCGGTGAGGAAAGACTAAAGAAGATCAAGACTTCAAAGTGTGCAGTAAATGATGACGACAAACATGAACTACTTCATATTGATGATCTTCTACTAGACTGCAAGAGCGATGAGGAAAGACTAAATAAGATCAAGACTTCAAAGTGTGCAGTAAATGATGACGACAAATATGAACTACTTCATATTGGCGATCTTCTACTAGACTGCAAGAGCGATGAGGAAAGACTAAAGAAGATCAAGACTTCAAAGTGTGCAGTAAATGATGACGACAAACATGAACTACTTCATATTGACGATCTTCTACTAGACTGCAAGAGCGATGAGGAAAGACTAAAGAAGATCAAGACTTCAAAGTGTGCAGTAAATAATGACGACAAACATGAACTACTTCATATTGACGATCTTCTACTAGACTGCAAGAGCGATGAGGAAAGACTAAAGAAGATCAAGACTTCAAAGTGTGCAGTAAATGATGACGACAAACATGAACTACTTCATATTGACGATCTTCTACTAGACTGCAAGAGCGATGAGGAAAGACTAAAGAAGATCAAAACTTCAAAGTGTGCAGTAAATGATGACGACAAACATGAACTACTACATATTGACGATCTTCTATTAGACTGCAAGAGCGACGAGGAAAGACTAAAGAAGATCAAGACTTCAAAGTGTGCAGTAAATGATGACGACAAACATGAACTACTTCATATTGACGATCTTCTACTAGACTGCAAGAGCGATGAGGAAAAACTAAAGAAGATCAAGACTTCAAAGTGTGAAGTAAATGATGACGACAAACATGAACTACTTCATATTGACGATCTTCTACTAGACTGCAAGAGCGATGAGGAAAGACTAAAGAAGATCAAGACTTCAAAGTGTGTAGTAAATGTCTATTTTTTAGTTTTAAACAGCAGGGATTTTCCATATACACTAACATTGTCTATCATTTCCACCGATTCCACTAATTAATTCATTTCGACAACTGATGCCCGAAATTCATTCCACAATCCTCAAATGACTAACATGAAAACCCTAATTGGAGGGTAAATGGTACAACTTATTCAACACACACATCATTTTAAATCCCAGAACAATTAACAATTCAAATGACTAACACGAAAACCCTAATTGGGGGGTACATGGTAGAGGAAAAGAAGAAATCTGATACATTTTGACAGAAGAAGTGAGAGGATGAACAGTGGTGTTAGGAATTAGTCTAGGTTTTAGTGCTAATTGTGGGTGCGTTAGCCCTTTAGTGTATCATGATTCTCGTGGATTATATTTAGTGAATTCTTTTAAGAACAACGAGATCGGTTTGTCGTCGGAGATTGCTCAAAAAAATGTCTTTTTTAAAGACATTTAATTGTCATCTTTGAAACATATTTTCAGGACTTCAAAAGCGATTCTACTTCGGAATTACATACTTCGACAACTGATGCCCGAAATGCATTCCACAATCCTTAAATGACTAACATGAAAACCCTAATTGGAGGGTAAATGGTACAACTTATTCGACACACGCATCATTTTAAATCCCAGAACAATTAACAATTCAAATGACTAACACGAAAACCCTAATTGTGGGTGCGTTAGCCCTTTAGTGTATCATGATTCTCGTGGATTCTATTTAGTGAATTCTTTTAAGAACAACGAGATCGGTTTGTCGTCGGAGATTGCTTAAAAGATGTTTTTTTTTACAAATGAAATTGTATACATCTTTGAAACATATTTTCAATACTTCAAAAGCGAGATCGGTTTGTCGTCGGAGATTGCTCCTAAAATGTTTTTTTTATAACAAGTGAAAATATATACATATTTGTAACATATTTTCAGGACTTCAAAAGCGATTCTATTTCGGAGTTTCATTTTCAAACAACATTGTTCGCACGTCATTTCTCATAATGTTACAACTTATTCGACACACGCATCATTTTAAATCCCAGAACAATTAACAATTCTGTTGACTACCAGTACATGAAATCCAAATGTGTTTGCACTAATCAAGTCTGTGTTTGCACTAATCAAGTCGGGGGACGTCATCTCCTCGTACTAGCCCTGTAGCGTGCATTGTGTTCCCTACGGTCCGCCTCAGCCCTGCTTCGTTTTACTATCGAATAAGAAGTCAATGATAGTTAATGTTGATAATGATAGTTAATATTGATATTGATAGGAAATTTTGATAATTTCAAATAGATTCTTCGTCAATGGACGTGAAATGGGTGGAAATGATAGAAAATTTCAATGAATTTCAAATAGATTCTTCTTCAACAGACATGTAATTAGTGGTTGATAGGCAATTTCGAACAAGACGTCGATGATAGTTAATATTGTGCTTAAGAAGAAATAATACATATATATCATAAAATTATCAGAAAAGTATACCATGACAAAGTAGACGAAAAGACGAACGCGTTGGCGCAAACGGATCGAAAAACGGAGCTATAATGAAGAAGATATGACAATTTTAAGACCGGAACTCGGCGCCAGCGCCGATAAGGAAGGGCCGGCGCCGGCGCCGGTAAAGCATACTTTGCTGATAATTTTTATGATATATTTTTTTACTTCTATAAGTACTTCGAAATCCTTCTTTGCTTTTTTCGACCGCTTTTAATAAATTTTGCCTACATTAGTCCCTAAATTGGTCATTTTCTGACTGAGCGTATTAGAATTCTGACTGTGCGTAATGAAATTTGGGGTCACCTCGTAATATGTCACAAATTGTGGGTAAATATAGTAATTTTTGAAAGATATTAAAGCAGGGGTAAAATGGTCATTTTCCGACTGTGCGAAGTGAAAACACGACTGCAATTTAGAGTTCCGTGACGCTACAACTATTCTCTTTTTCCCTTTAGCTTTCTCATCTTAATATCAGCACCATTTGCACTTAGTCACCTCCTATTTTGAATCTAAATCATTTTAAAGATAATCTAGATTATTTTTTTAATTCAGATATATCTTTAAAGTAACTTATATTTAAAAAAACATTATTTATTTTGTCATAAGCTTACTAATTAAAAGTAGCACGTTGTTTATGTGAGCCCGTCAAAAGACATCTATTGAAGATTGTTTTTCGGATTTATAAAAATGAGTAGAATGGGGACATAGGCTCTGTTCGGCATGGCTGTTTTGTCAGCATAAATGTATCATATTTGACAGCAGAAATGCGCTGGCATAAATGTAGCATATTTGCTGGCAGGAATGTACTGGCATAAATGCAGCTGTTTTGAAAACTGCTGTTTGGCAGTGCAACATATATGCAGCATGTTTGGTTAAGTTAGTTATATGTAGTGCGTTTACCGTTTTCATATTACAATTATAATTTATTATATTACACTACGTAACTTTATTTTGTTAGTAAAAATATGTAAAAAAATTCACAAACAATAAAATTTTTATTTCTATTATTTAAGCAAAACTTGTAACTCCTAAACAATATATTTTTACTATCTAAATTTTATAATTCTTACAAATATAAAAACGTAAAAAAAGAGAAAAAGCGTTTCAAATTTTTGATAATGTTATGTGAATTTATTTAGTGAAGTTATAACTTTTAATAATATATAATATTTTTGTAACTTTGTATGTTAATAAATTTATATGCATTCATATTTCTATATACTATTTTAATTTATATATCAACAAGTGTGTATATTTATTCGTTTTTTTTAATTTTATTAATCTATGTGGTATTACAAATAATATATTATAGATTTGTATTATAAATATGATTTTTTGTAAATTTGGCTAAAGATGTAGTACTATTTTTTATAAATTATTTAAAGCATTATGTAATTTGTAATAAATAAAGTAACTTGTAATTTTTTAAATCAATAGTCACAGTAATTGCATTATGAAGTGAGTAAAGAAACGGAAGTGAAAGCACGAAAACGAAAAGCATCATTTGCTGCGGGCATTTATGCTGACATTTATGTTGACATTTATGTTGTTTTAGGCGAACAGCAAAAATAAATAAAGGAGTTCAAAACAGTATATGCTGTATATTTATGCTGTCAAAAAATGTGCATATATGATGCAGGCAAACGCATCCATAGGCTTGAAAAAACACAATGTCATCAACAAACTTAGGGGGCGTCGGAGGGGGCGATGAAACAGTTAATGTCCCTCTGATTGGCTAATAACAGCTCAAGTGCTCAACACACATATATTCTATACCGTTGAGTTTAGATTCACATGGTTATCAAAGAGATTATTATTTTACAAGTGATTCTAGCAGTTAAATCAGTCGAAAGTTTTCTATGCTAGAGAGAAATTAGAGGATTTTATGAAATTGAATCTACTAACAAGAAATTTTGTTGTATCGATCATGCTATTATAGAAGTTGATTACACAAGTCAAATGAACCATATATTACTGATACGTTTTTATCTTACGGATTCAAATAAGTTATCTATGAATATTGTTGTAAACTTTTTTATCATGTTGACTGGTTATTGAATCATTTATATATAGTCACTTGCTGTATTATATTTTTATTTTTAATAAGACACTTTTTTATTTATTAAATTAAATAATCCTTTAGGTAATATAGTTGTTAATATTGAAGATGAGGCAAGTGCAGGGTCATTATGGAGGTAGAACATCAGGTTTGTGAGCTGGTTCTGTGAAATTCCAGGGACTTCAATGCTTGAGTTCTTCAGAAAAGCCTTTATGCCTTCAAGTTCGTCTTGACTGAAACCAAGGACAATTGAAGGAGTAGGGGTATCTTGTTTTGGCGATGTTGTTTCTGTGATGGCACCGCCGAGATATCGTTTTTCCTTTGATTGTCTCCAATTTGATGGAAAGTTTCCTTTTACCCAGTAACAATCCTCGTATAGATGACCATTTTTCTTGCATTTGTTTGGCAATTAAAGTTGTTTAGGTTTTGGTTTTCCGGTCTTGGATTTAGGGTTTGCATCGAAAGGTTTACGGAAAGAAGAAGGGTTGCGGGTGGTTTGGAAAACGAGGTTTTCAGTTTAGAGAGACGGTCTTTTTGAGTGTTCTTATGTTTTTCCTCCTGTTAAGCCATGACAAAAACCTTTTCGATGTCTGGTAATGGGGATAGTTGTAGGATTGTGTTGCGCATGTTGTGAAAATAGGGGTTTAAGCCCATCGAGAAATCGATGACCCGGGCATTTTCGGTGATCTATTGACGCACCGCAGGAGCAAGTGGGATAGTAAATTAATTGATGCTCTTCATTCCAAATACGTACCCATTTTGTGTAGTAGGCATAAAGGGTGTCTTCGCCTTGTTTGAGCTGGCGCGATTCTTGACGAAGAGCATATAATTGTGTCGATGTGTTCATTGAAACGTCGACAGAGATTGGACCAAATGTGAGCCGCGGTAGGAAGGTAGATGATAGATTGTCGGATAGAGTCCTTGAGGCTACTAAAAAGCCATCCCATGACCATGTTGTTGGCTTTTTTCCAAGATTTATGGCGAGATCCTTTGTAGTTGGATTTTTTAATTGTACTGTCGACAAACCCTAACTTGGATTTGGAAATGGGGTCGACAATAAAATTGCGCTTCCAATAAAAAAAACCCTTCTCCTGTGAATTTATAAGCCAGTTGCATGTCGGGATAGTCGGAGGCGTGGATGTATAGCTCATTGGTCGCTGCTGCATTTTTTGTTGTCGTTGTTCTTTGAGGAACTGGTGACTGTTGTTTCTTTTTCTTTTTCGGAAGGAGTGGTCATTGTGATATTAGGAAAAACGATTCTTCAAGAAGATGGAGACCGAGAAAGAGATGAAGGATAGAAAAATCGAAGTGTGCAGAAGTGAAGTATCGGAGGTTCAAGAAGACGATGAAGAGAAGTATCGGGGTAAGGAAAAAGAAGGAATTGTCGGAGTTGTATTTTTTTTTTTTTTTATTTCTCATAACATCTTATACCATGTGAGAATGTAAGAGAGTAAAATAATATTAAGGAGTCAATACGTCTCAAGTACAGTTCATAGTCTCCTTATATAAGGGAAGACTAATATAGTGTAACAGAAAGAAAACACGAGAGATATTACAAACATTACCTATATTACATACTAAGAAGTGTTACATAACATAGTCTAACACAGTCTAAGAACTTAGTGTACATGCTAATTAAATTTTATTGATTGTATTATAGTTTTTTTAAAATAGTAAAATATATTGTTAAGTATGTAATAGATTTTAAACAGCAGTAGGCATAAGTAATCATATTATTCGAGAACTATAAAAACAATGCATAAATAAGCTTACTTGTTTTTTTCTTTCAAAAAGGTAAAGAAACCATATTATTAAGAATGAGAAGGGTAAGGATGGTTCACAAAGGCTGAAATACTCCGTAATTAAAAACAGTGATTAATTAGGCTAATTATAATTTTAAGGGCTTAATTATATCTAAATAAACATAAGGGAACAAATCCCGAAGAAAACGGACCTTTAAAATGGGTTTAAAGCATAAACGAACCTTAAAGCGCGTTTTTCGAGGAAACCAGGAAAACACGACTTTAAGCGAGTCAAATAGACTCGTAACGATTTTGGTCAACCAAATAGTCATTAATAAACAGTAATAAAGGTTGGGAACCAATAAAATTAATTAAACGAGAAAATTCCGGAAAACGGGTTCCGATTAGTAAAAACTGTAACAACCGGGAAGTTGTGGGGTGAGAATGCAAATAAGCAAAACTAGTGTGTCCACTTTGAAAATAAAAATGCAAGTCTGATTGTGGGTGTGTGAGGGGGCCGGCCAACTCCTCTCTCTCACTCCCTTTATTTCTTTCATATGTACAAGAGACAAATAAAGTAAAGAAAAGAAAAGTAAACTCTCTCTCTCCTACCACACTCCCTCACTCACGTACTCCTCCCCTCCCTCTCTGCATTTTCTTCCTCCTTGGGCGACAACCATGGAGAATTGAGAAAGCTCACCCAACTTCCTCCGTCTTTCCTCTTGTTAACCCCTTAATCCTTCTCCAAAAATTACAAAATTAGTGCCATTGGAATCCCCTTGCAAAGGAGAACACTTTTCTTCTTTCAAAATCCAAAAGCTCCAATTTCGTTTTTATGGGTGGAGGCCATTTGAAGATTTGAGTCCACCATTTGAAGCTCCTCCTTCACCTTAATGTTTTGAGGTAAAAAGAAATTCGAAAATCTATCATTTCTAGCCCTTGTTTACATTATGAAAATTTTCAGATTTTGAATGCCTTGTTCCTTTTGCTCCAGCCGATTTTGGCTTCTTCCTTGGGCTAGGAATCTTGTTCTCTTGCTAGTCAAGAACCTCATTCATTGGTTGGAAGGTAATGCTCTTTTCTAAACCCTAAAACATCTAAATTCTAGGGTTAGTTAGGGTCAATGTGCTAAACTAGTATTGGTATGTATGGGTTGTTGTAGCATTGCCCATTTCTTGAACAATACCGAGAACAAGAAGAAAGAAAGAAGAAAAGAAGAGAATGAAAGGAAAGAAAGAAAAACTAGTAAGACAAGGTAATTACTCTTACCTTGAACTAGTTTTGTATTGTGCAATGTAACAGTTTTTAAGCATGGAAATGAGTAATGTAACTGGTAATGAGTATGCTATAGTATAATGAGGGAAGGTAATGTAACAGTTTTGAAGTTTTTAAATGATGTTTAAAAGCTTGGGAAAACATCGGGTAGTGAATGTGTATGTGCAGGAATTTATTGTGTTTTGGTGAAGTTGAAAATGTGAGTATAATGCATTGGATAAACAGGTTGTGTGAATGAGCAATTTGTGAGCTGAAGTAATGTGTGGGCAAAGTGAAAATTATAGGGGAGACTGTGTCCAATTTTACCTAGGAATGAGAGGACTTAAGTATTTAAGAAGAAGGAATAACCTAGGTAGTAACTAGGTGTATTTAGAGAGTGTAAAGGGAGTAGTTTAGTGTCTTGAAACAGATTTGAAAAGGATTTAGGTAATGAGAAGAACTAGGTGTAAAGTAATGCAATTGGAATGCTAGGAGTAGCATTAGTTGATGGAGTATTGGAGGATAGAAGTTAGGGTGAAAAATCTATAGCATAATAGAGGAAACAGAATCTGTAGCATTAGTGTAAGGAAAACTAGTATAAGTGTTGGAGAGAAGTGAGGAAGATTGTGTAAGTGGATGTAGGAATTGAGTAGTAAGTTTGATGGATGAACTAAGATGTATTAGGAGGTTTAATTAGTACTAAAACATGTTAGGATGTATGTAGGAAGATTGAGGAAGAAATGGGTAAGAAAGGAAATGAAAAACAAAATCTGTAGGCATGCTCTGCTACCGACCGACCCAGAGGTTGGATCGGTCGGTGGGTCAGCCGGGGCATAAATAACTGAACCAAAACCTTCTGGAACGGACCGACCCAAGAGCCGTGAGTCGGTCGTGGGTCGGTCAGGGCTTAAAATTACTGGAACGAAGTTTCTGACTTCGACCGACCTAGGAGGTAGGGTCGGTTGTGGGTCGGTCTCAATGAATTCCAGGGCCGTAAACTTTCTGGAATGGACCGACCCAGAGGTGTATGGGTCGGTCGGAACAGTCTTGGGTCGGTCGGGTAAAGTCTGGAGAACGGGAGACTTACTGGAATGGACCGACCCAAGGGGTTGGGTCGGTCGGTGGGTCGGTCAGCCCAAACTTACAAAAAAAAAAAAGTTAACCCTAGTAATCATATGTATATATATATATATGCACACACATGTATATATATATATAGGTGTATACCATTGTGGTTAAGGATAATAAAAGAACTTGCACATGAGTAAGGAAGCAAACCTAAAGTATGAAATAAATTTGTAACCACTTGTAACATGCAAGAATTAGTAAGTATGCCTAGGGAAAAGTAATGGAGTAAGAGAAACAAATAATAGGTCATTAACCATACAACTCCATGTATGTTATAGGATTTGATTTGTGAACACCGAAGGACCCGGTAGTACGAATACGACGGTGAACGGTATGATTTCTTCATGCCCTGTATCCTAACTTGGTTACCCCGATTTGTGTGCTTATGTGATCACCAATAAGATAAATGCACGAATCGGACTTTTATTGCACTTAGTTGTGTTTGAACTATATTGTTCTTGTGGTATTCTCTTGAACATTTAGTTTGTATAATTCATGAAATATATGAATGAGAATGAAGAGTATGTGTAAATGATGTGTACCTGAGTATTGTATTGATGTATGGTATGGAAGTACTGACTTCTACTAATTCCTAGTCATCTAACTCCTAACATGAGTAATGAGTATAATGGAATGAGTAGAAGTCCGATATAGTTTCGGCCACGCGTGAGGATAAGGAAACACAAGAGGTTGGATCCGAATCCTGGCTGTAATCTTTTCCATGGACCAAATCCCTTGAATGGGTAGCATCCTGGATTAGTGGGCCACCCTAAAGCCCGGTGGTGGGATATAGTAATCCCTGCCCGGAGGTCATACCGACTTGACTTGAGTAAAGTAAGTAAGAAGCAAAGTATTGTATGTGTATTGGTCTTGACTATTGTAAGTCATTGACCTTGAGTAAAAGAGTATTGAACACCCGATTAACCCGGGTGTGTAAAGAAGCTAACAAGACTTATGTATGAATTGGAGAAGTGTGTCTCCGTATTGTAGTGAGTAATCGGTAAGTATGAATGGTTGACTTGTAATGTCTTCCTTGCATGCATTGAATGTATGTATGCCTTATGAAATGAATGTATCGAAATGTATTGTATAAAGCATGTATGTATGTATGAATGAAACGAACCACATGTATTTGACCAAATAGTTGGCGTACCCTCGCTAGTACGCGGGGTATGCGGTTATCATATGCAGCGTAAGCTGAGCCCCTTGGGGTGATGTTTTTATTCTACAGGTACCCGCGAGGCGTGACGGTCGAGTAAGGACCGGAATGAATTCTTTTTAGGGTAGTTAGTAGATTGGAACGGTGTACAGAGTTGTACACGGCTAGGCCTTTTTGAGTTGCCGGTGTACCATGTGGTACATCTTTTTGGATAATGAATCATGATTGGATAGAATGGGGTAGATGTATAAACTCTTAATTTTTGGAGATAGTTTTGGAATGTAATTCATGTATTGGGATACTCGGAAATCAAAGTGTAAGTAAGTATTTGGTATTGTAAGGTAATTTAATATGTATTCGATATATTCTAATCGTCAGACCGTTACTGTAAGTAGTAGTAGCCTTGTTAGTCTTGGATGGCTAACGGCATTGCATCACCCGCCGGGAGTAAGTAAGTATTCCGCTGCGAGTAAGGTAATTATGGGAATGATTAGAGGATAATGGAAGGATTAGCGGTTGGGGTGTTACAAAGGCAAACAAAGAAAACTGTAGGATCCCAAGCGCAGAGTACTTTCGAAGATGCACTAGCAGCTGACCTAACCAAAGTGTGCTCAAATGGCTCAACAGTCAGCTCCTACACCAACAAAGATACAGACATAAAACATTACAACAAGAGCAGTGATTCAGGTACACCACCACCAAAACAAAGGAAACCATCACAAACTCACATGAACAAATAGACCGAACACAACATACCAAAGCTTATAACTTAGGCAAAAGGGAACACTTGGAAAAGAGGCAACAGGCCTTGGTAGGGCCGTCAGAGGTGCCCCTATTCTCTACAGCCGGCCCCAAATCCCACCATCAACCTTGGAAACCCCTAGGAGGCCCAGGGGCTGCCTGATCCAACAAAACCACTAATCATGACAGCGACTCAGGTAGATCACCAGCTTGCCAGGAGACAATTGATGATCCATGCTAGAGGTGGAAAGTCTTCACTTTTTACCCAACAAATTATCCCCAAAGCGCCTCCAAACCTCCCTAGGTGGATTTTCATCCAAGACCTTATTGAGGTTCCTCTTTCTACCTTCTAAGGGTTCTCCAGGGTCACAAGTCATGAGTCGAATAAGACGATCAACCAAAACAGCTTCATTAACCAACCTATCGACTTTCTATCTCGGTCCCTTGACAAATTTTTCTGATTTGTTGTCTGCCTCTTTCTTACATGGCTCTAACCCTGCTTGCAATCAGGGGGACAATGTCTTGGAGTCGTCGCACTCAACCCATCATTGAATTCCTTCACTGACTGGAAGGCCAAGACAGATTCCTGATAATTCGGCACAACCTCATCACAATCCTTATTATCAGCTTCCTCACGCTCCGCCAAAGGATGAATAGTACCCCCATATCCTCAATTGCAAGTCCCATTCCTCGCATTCTTTATTGGTTTCCAAAATTCATCATCGTCCTCATCAAGGGTCCTGAGCCCAATACGAAACCCGAAGCCCTAAGCCAAGGGCTATAGTTGGGTGCATGCTCATTAAAATCCTTGAAATTAGGACAATCATTTGTCATATGTGTAAACAATCCACATTGTAGGCATAATGAAGGCATGTTTTCAGAAGAGAGCCGAAGAATTGAAGGAGAGTCTTCCACCATAAAAGAGAAACATCGCATGACCGGTTTGGAAATCATGACGGATCTCGATTCTCATGAATTCCCCGCCAAAGCGACCCTCTTCCTCATCAAAGTCAAGGAAGCTTCCTAATTTGCTCGCAAGACATTGAGCGAAAAGTTTGTGGCAAAGAGCAAAAGGAACATTGTGAACCCGAATCCACAATGGGATAAACTTGAACTCGTGTTCCTTGGTGCTTTCTTAGGGTGGACCCGTTGAAGAACAAGGAGAGAGCCACCGAAAACCCATGGTCCCTGATTAGATATTTCATCAAACTTTCATTCAGATCCCAGCTCAAAAATGAAGAGATTTCGGCCCACAACCCTCACTTTGATATGTCCATGCGTTTGCGAGGCTTTGTCAAAAGTTCCCTCTAGAGCTCGAACATTTGTAGATTGGAATGAAAAAACCTTACTGAGAATGCACCGCTAATAATTTGGAACACTAGCTTGATCCATCAGGTTGTCGACATTCTTAAGAGCGCCCTCATCATTGGTTAGCAAGAGATTGACACACCGAGAGGCGATATCCTCAACTTGGTCATGATTGCAAGAAGAGGCCATGGCTCAAAAGAAGCTTCGGCCAGTGGGGAAACTGATGGAGGTTGTAGTCGTATGTGGGAAAGCACTAGTACAAAAAACACTTATTTCGACGCCCCTATTCCAGCGGTTATTTTAGGCTCCCAAAAGGAACCACCGAAATAGATGCCTTTTTTAGACATAGAATTTTCGAAGCCCCTATTTTGGCCGAAATATGTGCCTTTTTTAGACATAGAATTTTTGGGAGCCTGTTTTTCCTTTTTTCCTTTTTTTTTAAAAAAAAAGAAGAAAATTCGAACTGCGGAAAAATGTTACTCTATTTTGGCGGACGAAATAGACTTTATTTCATTTTATATATCACAGCTGCTCTTCATCCTCTCATCTCTCACGGTAATTTTGCAACTATAACTGGCGAATATACATGCTCTGTGCTCCTCTCTCCATCTCGCTTACCAGATTGAAGATGGGGCTGAAGCAATTCATTCTAGAACCAGTAATATACTCGAACTTATCTTTTTCTCTATGGAGAACAAGGAACATACATGCTCTGCGCCTTTTTGTTCTCTTCTTTGTGTCAGCGATAAATCACTGGAATCGCTGCATCTCGCTCACCAGATTGAAGACGGGGCTGCAGTAGTTCATTCCGGAACCGGTAATATTCCCGAACTTATATTTTTCTCTCTGGAGAACAAGGAACATATATGTTCTGCTTATTTTTATTCTATTCTTTGTGTTTGCGCATCTCTTCATTTCTTCTTGTGTTTGCGCCTATTCCATTCTCTTCTCACGGTAATTTTGCTACCCTAACAGGCGAACAAGGAACATGCTCAGCGCCTCTACAATCTCTTCATTCACGATAATTTTGCAAGGCGAACAAGGAGCATACATGCTCTGCGCCGCTATTCATTCTCTTGCGTTTGCGCCTCTACAGAGATACATCACTGGAACTGCTGCATCTCGCTTCCGAGAATGAAGACGAGACAGCTATTTTTTTTTCTTTTTTGAAAAAAAAACACATCTATGGCGTCGATTCCTAGCTAACAACCGCCACCATATATGTGTGTTTTTTTTTTTGAAAACCACCTATGAGGTTGGTTGTTAGCTAGGAACCGCCGTCATAGGCGCTCTATTTCGACTGTGAGATAGGGTCTCAACCATCGAAATATATCCTTTTTGTACTAGTGAAGTAATGAGTAGAGATTTCAAAGTAGAAGGGAGAATAAACATCCACATGGAAAAAACAAAATGAAGGCTTGAGAGCAAAGATGAGAATTTGGCATTGGAACTAAGTCTAAAACCAACAAACACATATAAGACAAATGTAGAAACTTCGCAAGACCTTCTCAACAAAAGCTAGAAATAAAATCGTTTCTCAATACTGTCTTTGTTTACTTGTTTTCATAAAGCTAGAAAACCTATTCTAATTAAGTCATGAGCTAAATAATATTTATATCATAAAAAACTAAAGAATCAACAATCATGATCTCTTAGAACAAGAAACAATAAAAAGAAGGGCGATCAAAATTGACCAAGCAAATCATTAAAATAGGTTTGTTTGCAGGGGGAATGTGCCAATTTGATTTCGTGTATCACATGGCTTCACTTCGTCTTTTATTATTCTTTTTAATGGGCCTAACTACTTTATTCTCTAAATACCACCTTTCTCATCATAGTCTGGAAAAAAAAACCCAGCTCACAAACCTGATTAATCTATTCTACTGCGTATTTCTATAGTTGTTGTAAAGTCTCAACTGGGAATCACAAGGCCAATTGATTTTCTTACAGCTAGAATAGTTAGTAGCACTATTAAATATTAATTGTGAAATATATATATATATATATTATCTCTTCAATAACTCACCATTTTTTGTATAAAAATATTCCGATACAAAAGATACAATGATGAACTTAAAATAACCCAAAACATAATCACGTCACAACAAAGACAATATTGAAACTCACCATTCTGTTTTGACAACGTTAATTTAGGTTGCGTTTTGAGATAACAATCATTCTTGGTTACAAGCATATGTAGTTATCTTTGGTTACATTTAAAATTATATAATTTGTATAGTGTAAAAGTACAGGTTTTGTAAACTTATGTACAGTTTAAGAAGTTAGTATGTATATCTAATAGAATTTCAGTAATATCAGAATTTAATGTATAACTTCACATATACATCCATACAGATTTTATTTACTAGTTGTACAATTTTTCTAGAACAAATGTACATATATATAACCATCTATAACTATAGTTGGATATAGCTAAGAAATTAGCTTGAGATAACAGGGAAGCTAGTTCCAACGCCTTAATTAATTATTTCGTTTAAATGAGTACCAACTGATTTTTTGTTATAAAAGAAAAAAAAGACACTCATTGGGGCGGCTAGGGCAGCTAGTTTGTTTATTTTTATTTTGGGTAAATTCACAATATATTTTTAGAAATTTCATAATTCACAATATATCTTTTTTTTAACATGTTCACGATATACCTCTAAAAAGTTTCAAAATTCACAAAAACCCTGATTTGTGTAGTGAAATTGAATAATGAGTATTTTACCCCGATATTGTAGGTCATGTTTCAAGTTCACAATATATCACTTTTTTTATCTAGGAGCTTTTTATGAAATTTTACAAAAAAAATTACAATACTGCAAAATATAAATAATTACAAAAAATATTTTAAAAATTAATAAATTTATTAAAAATAGCTTATAATTGAAATATAAGTAATAGTTCTTAAATACTAAAAACAATAAAATATGTAAATTTGATTATGAATAATTTTTTCAAAAAAATATATAAAAATATGAATATATATAATTCATAATTTTGATAGCATACAAATTCTAAAAATACTATATATTATTAAACATTACAAATTTTATTAAATAAATATATAAGGTATTATCATAAAATTTGAAACTTTTATCCTTTTTTCATTCTCTAAAATAATCATACTATCATAATTTTGTATATTTATATTAGTAGAAATTTAAAAATTTAGAAAGTAGGGATATTTTGTTTAGAAGTTGTAATTTTTAATTAAAAAAATATATAAATTAAATATTTATTGGATATATAAAAAAATTTATTTCTTAGTTAGGGTTGTTTATTGTAATTTAACTACTCTTAATATGGTGAACTAGAGAATATATTTTAAATTCATTTGATAATATTTTTATACACTTATTTTATGAAAGGGGTAAATTCTAAATAATATATTATATTTATATGCTTTTCGATTTGTTAAATTATATATAATTATGTATATTTCTATTATGTTTTTACATCTTTTAGTCAATATATCAATTCATTTAAGTCAACACACTCACATATTCATAAAATTGTATATATATGCATATTATATAGTATTTAATCATTTATTTGTTTGAATTTGTTTGAATATTTAAGATTCAAGAATTATTAATTATATTTTATATATGTTTTATTTTTTTATATAAGTTTTATTACTTTTTTAAAATATTTTTTTTATCTTTTTTTAGTATTTTAAATATTTTGTAAAATTTCATAAAACCCTCTGAATAAAAAAGTGACATATTGTGAACTTGAAACATGACTTACAATGTCAGGGATAAAATAGTCATCATTCAAATCATTTAACGGATTAGGGGTATTTTATGAACTTAGAAAAAAGTATATTGTAAATTACAAAAGTTTTAGTAATATATATCGAAATTTTCTTTTATTGAGCAGCCATCATTTGCCAAGATGACTGGACAATACATTTGACATACAAAAAATAGGATACATAATACTATAAACCAACTACTTATAACTTTCAAAATAAGATCAGTTGTACATATTACTGATAAATATTTAAAATATTATACTATCTAATCAATATATTTATACATATCAATGAGTTTTGTAATTCACCATATAATAATTAAAATTCACACAAAATAATAACAATTCACCATCATTTCAAAATGTCTAACACGCCACTTATTAATTATTTAATCATAACAATAACTATATCTTTTAGTGTATCATAACATAAAAAATAAAATTTTAATATTTGTTGAAATATACTGATGATTAGTTTTACTATGAAGTTTGTTTAAATTAGATGTACAAGTTCATATCTTGAAATTAAATAGAAAATAAAATTATTTGAAGTTTTATTATATTTTAGATTACATATAAACAATAAATGAGCAACGAATTAGTAGATCAATAAAAACCATATTAAAGTATGATTATTCATAGTCTTTAAAGATTCTTAGCTATAAAAAACTAAAACGATAGATGTAAAGAGAGAAGTAGGAGAAAGAATAAGAGTTCTTATAGGTAAAAACGATAATAAGGTCCACAATATAATTATTACTTCAATCATACTAATATTTTATATATATGAAAGAGAACGAATAAGTTTAAAGCTAGTACATTCATCTATTACAAAGAATTATGTTCAAAAATTATAAGTCATTTGAACATTTTATATCTCTCTTTTATTTATTTTTCTTATATTTTATTTTACTTTTTGGTTTTATTATTGCACCCTATCATTTATTTTCCCAATCTATATAATATCTACTTTTTTATTATTTCTGTACGGAAGTTAAAAAAAAAAACACTGATCAGTCTTAACTTTTTTTTAGAACGTGTAAGAATGTTTTTAAAAAATTCAAATACTCTAATATCAGCTCAGTCCATCATTAATGTGTTCATGGGTTTTTATTAGTCCCAAACTGAAATCAGTTGCGAATTTTGATTTTTTTGGAGGGGGTAAAAAGTATTTTTAGACACAAAGGAAATCGATATACGGTATTCAAATTTTTTAAATAAAATTTTTCACTTTTTCCATAAATAAAATTATAACAATTTTTATACATCAAAAGTAATTTAATAGTTAAAAGTACAAAAAGATGTAACTTTTTTTACCGTTTTTTCGATCTTGATATTTTCACGTTGTATTTAATAAAATATTAGCTAATAAGTGGGTTTTGATATCTAGGTTTTCTACCCTACTCCTTTCCTTCTTCCTGTCACATCTATTTGTTCACTCTTTTGCGTTTTTATATCTTTCAGGTCTATGTTTTTACCCAAGTTCATGTAATAATTTGTATTAGCCGACTTCAAATGTTTTAAAAATAAAACTTGAATATTAGTTATCAAATTTTATAAGAGTATATTTATTTGTATTATCAAATTTTTTAATAATTGAAAGTTGTTCCTTTAATATAAGATATATATATATATAACTGTTCAATAATAACAAAAAGTAAGGTATAAATTTTAAAAAGTTAATCATTTTAACTAAAAAAATTATATAAAATAGTGACAACACTATGTCAAGATATTAAAATAACACATTTATAATCAAACATAAAAGTTTAGAACACAACATATTAACTTAAATAATCCATCACACATAATCATAATTCAGTTCAAAAATTCTAATACAAGAAAAAAACTAGTATTGATTTTTACATAATCTCTAGTTTTGAAATTAGTTATGAGCTCATATCAAGCTAGGACAACTCTTAAAGGATGCGGGTTAAGGTCTCCACAAGTATATCCGCTAAACGGAACAGCGACCCTAGCGCTGGTGCCAGGGTATAAGGTGACCACTGCCACATGTAGTATATTTATTGGCGTTCCTTTTTTACTCTCTCACTCTTCGGGTAAAAAAATTAATGTTCTCATCCCCTATTCTCTTTCTGATAAATAAACAAAAAAACAAAATAAAGTCATCAGCCTCTTTTCATTTTCAATCATTTTGTGTGTTTGCTTCTTTTATTAAAAAAATTAAAATGTTACTATAACTTAAAAATATAAGTGCAAAAATAAAAAAAAAATTATACCATTGTTCATCATAATTCGCGCTCTTCAAAACAGGATGCATCATAGGATATGTTTTGGTAAACTTACAATTTTATAATTTTAGAATGAGTATATATTAAGTATTCTTAAAGTGAAATCTTATTCATTAACAAAATGAATTTTCTTTAAGATTTAATTTTCTTAGAATTAAAATTCACTTTTACAAAAACAAAGAATTCACATTATCTATAGTGAAATGTTCACTTTTCTTAACTATAAGATTCATTTTTCTTGAACAATTGATTAACTTTTCTTCAACGAAATATTCACTTTTAAATAAACAAAATATTCATATTGTTCTTGCATAAGTTTGTGGTAAAATTCACTTTTCTTAAACATTTGATTCACTCTTTTTAAACAACAGATTCACTTTTCTTAAACGAATGATTCATATTGTTCTTGCATAAGTTTTTGGTAAGATTCATTATTCTTAAACATAAGATTCACTTTTCGTTAATTAAATATTCATTTATTTAACATGTGATTCACTTTTTTTAAAATGAAATATTCACTTTTCAATAAACCATTAACCACAAACCTTAAGCTAAAAAACGTCGAAGGAATTTTCAAGGTTTGTAGCGCAGGGTTAAGGTTCGATTTTTAACAACTTTTGATTCACTTTTTTTAAACCTCTTATTCACTTTAGTTAAACAATCTTTGTTTATGAAATTCTTTTTTCTTAAACATTTGATTTAGTTTTTTAAAAAATCTCTGATTCACTTTTTAACAACCTTTGATTCACTTTTCTTAAACTTAAGATTCACTTATCAATAAATGGAAGATTTACATTGCTCTCGTATAAGATTCACCTTTCTTAACTAAAGATTCACTTTAAAAACACAAAGGATTCATATTGCTTGTAACACCCCTACTATGCACTTAACATTAGACGAAACCGCAGCGGAAAAATAACTAAACAATAACTAAACGATTCGGTGCTCCAACGCCGTCAACCACCCACGTGGTTAACAAGGCAGAATAAATACAAGTGTACCGGTCTGATGATCAGACTACCGAGCATTAGGTACTAACATCAACCTTATATACATAACCAACATACCGAGTATTTAATACAAACTGTCACTGTATACTGTACATATCACTCCACTGTCATCTGTAACACGAACAGTACCAAAATATAATGCCACGGGAGCACAGGCGCATCCCGGGCTCAACATCCAAAATAACCAAAAGTACATCTACAGCCTAGAATCTACAGCCACTCTGCTTCCTCGATCCTCATCCTGCAGTAAAAATATGGAGCCCCCAAGGGGGTCAGCAACCCTTGGCTGGTATGGTTAACGCGCAGCCCATCGGCTACCGGGATACGCGCAACTAATTGTCATGATGACATGGCATTCATTTTAACACATAACATATACATATGGCATAGCAACAATATTGCATAGCACAACATCACATACACAGTGGGTACACTTCCCACAATAACAAACCAAGAAGGTTAATCAACATAAGAAGCCTAGAGAATGGGTCACTCTCATGTTAAGCTTGTTACACACACTCATTACCGTTCTGTTATTCGAACGAGTAACTTAAGTCACAGATGGTTCGGATATTGTGACCCGAACACACCACACAAACACATGTTCCCACTAAACCGATCATAAGTCAGAATATGTAAGCTTTGGAGGAAGCTAGTGGGAGATCGAATGCCAAATAAAGGAGAACAATCTTAACAACATAAGAGTCGAATCTGATTCAGATATCTACTCTTAAACTTACATGCATGACCGGACAACCGGATTCCTCACTTCCCAGTTAGCACTTGTTAGAAGTTCAACAGTGGAACTTAACAACAATTCACAAGCAAGTGGTAAGTCATGTTAGACACACATAAGGGAAATGAGTCACGTCATAACATCACAATAGTATAAACAACTGTAAACTCATTACATGAATTAAGTCTTACAAGGTTGTAAACATACAGAAAAACAAACAACACACAAGCCGGTGTAAACCGGTAGGCAACAGACTGCAAGAAAAGCATACCTTGGTCCTTGCTTCGACTGGTTTCCACCTTTGAAAAATCCTATACACATTTAGTAACGTCGGTTAATTAATGTACTAATCCATTGTTAACTTTTACTTCACTTAACTAGTTATCTTGTGTTCGCACTTTGTTATAACTTTTCACCCTTTTAATTGCCATTATAACTCACCTAACATATCTTAGATAACCTCATATCATCATTACTAACTAAGCACCATTTTTAGACAACTTTTCCTAACCTTAAACAAGACTTTTGGCCAAAACAGTGGCATGTCCGAACTTGTGTCCGAGTTTCCGAAGTTCGGACGCAAGTCGAGGCTCAAAGGGTGAAGCCAGACGCATGTCTGAACTTGTGTCCGAGTTTCCAAAGTTCGGATATTGGTCGAGAGAAAATCAGAAGAAAATTTCAAGCGTCCGAACTTGTGTCCGAGTTTCCCGAAGTTCGGACGCAAGTCGAGGATAAACCTGAGAAAAGAGACGGGTGTGTCCGAACATCCATGGTCGGACAGAAGTCCGGACACTGGCCGAGACTCAGAAAATTCTAACACAGCAGGGCATGTCCGAACGTCCATATCCGGACGGAAGTTTGGACGTGCCAAAACACTCATTTTCTATAGCCTCAAACACTTACTCAATTCTTACCAAAATCTCTAACACCTATTATGTTTTATCCTTTGGTTCCCAAGTGGTGTTTCATGCCTATTGTAACCATTATACCAAGATATTTCCTCACCTTTTTAACATCATCTCCCAAGCATCTTTTCTTACAAACCAATTCCTTATGTCATTCTTGAAATCCCTTTACAAGTTTATACTTTCTCCTTGTTTTACCAAAGTTTGCATAAGTCCTCAACACAATCTCACCGTGATCTTGAAGTGTCCCAAAACATTCTTTTGCATTCTAAACCCTCTAGAATAATGCTTATGTCCCTTTTACACCTTAAAACACCATAATGCATGTTCCTTTCACTAATTGAACACTTAACCATTCTAAACATTTCCTAACTTACCAAACTCATTTTAAACCCTTAGAACTTCTTGTTTATTACCTAAATTTTGACATGAACCCTCCTAGAACATTGCTAAGCCAAAACACATTGTTTTCACCATTAGACAATCAAGAACACTAAAATCCATCGAAAACATCCTTATACACAAAACTTCACTCATTTAGCACTACATCACAATATAGTGCATAATTTAAATTGCATGGCACTTAGGCCCTTAAATAGCATGGCTCTTAGGCCCTTAAATTGCATAAATCATAAACACTGAATTTCCCACATTATATTTGCCTTTGACCTGCAAATACACCCAACAATACATATGCCTTTTACTAAGCCCTTGAGAACATTTTACTAAGTCATTCACCATTGGCTCCTTAGATCATTTTAATAAGCAATATAAACTCATTTCTCCTAAGACTTTAAACCACATTAGGTTAGCACATTTACCTCTTTTCCTCACAACTTCTTTCTTGTTTCCTTGACTAAATCGGCAAGGCTTTTAGTTGCTTGTCAACTTCTAAACATTATACAAATGATAAAATGAGTATACAAGCTTTATGCTTCATCTCATTGTAAACCCTAGATTATACATTGTTTTAAAAACATTAAGATAGTTGTTTTTACCTTAGAACTTGAAGAGAGTTTGAATATATATCAAGAGAGGACTCCACCTAGTCCATGAAAGGTTGAAATGAAGCTATAGAACAAAGCAACATAAGGACACCATTAAGGGTGATTTTCGGACAACACAAAAACATGAGGGAAACATCATTTTTCTTTGAGTTTCCTTACCTTGAAGCAAAGGAGAACAATAATATGTGAAAAGATGAGCTCAAGCTTCTCCCATGGAGATTCTTCTTGGCACAAAAATGGAGCTCTTGGGATTTTGAAAGGATAGAATTGAAGAGCTTGATGAGAGGAAGAGAATAGTGGTCTTAGAATCTGATTTGGCAAAATGAGCTAGGAGATACAAGTGGTCAAAGATGGTATTGTGTGTGTACTATTGCAAACCGTGAATGGAGAGCAAGAAGAAGATAGAAGAGAGGTTGAAGACGTGTGAAATGAAGAGAAATGAGAGAATGAAGATTGGTTTTGCTTTTAGAAGATATTTATATGTTAAAGTAAATAGTAACCATTAGTCATCATTTTTTACTTAATAAACTAACATGAGTGGTGACTCATTACCATAAAAACCAGCCCCCTTTATGTTACTAAGGGTATTTTAGTCTTTGTTGGCCAATTTAATTACTTATACAAACATATGTTACAAACTAGCTTATTTTAGTTACTATTCACTAAAACAAGGCACATAGATGTGAAATTTTTGATTTCCCATTGATATAGACTTCCAAATGTGATACTAAGTAGTACACATATTAATTAAAGAGTAATGATGGACATTTAGCCATTCAAAACTCATTTACAAGACAATTTTTCAAAAATGTGCTTTAAGACTCCTTAAAGCACATTTTGTGTTTTAACTTGTTTTCAAGCTTGGTTTCCTTTGGTAATTGGTTTAATATGTTCATTAGTATATAAATAAGGTCTTGGTAAGCTCATTAGGTCTTACCCAAGCTTATCCCAAGCTTAGAACACATTTTAGCCCTAATTGACTTTAAGTCATTTATTTGTTTTTTCTATGGTTTAAATTGTTTACTAATGTTTCTAAGACTCTTTTTAGTCTTAATATACCATATTTAAATGTTTAAACAACATACTAAGGTTTGGGGTATTTCATTGCTTAATGTGAAAGGTTCATTTTTCTTAAAAATAAAATTCATTCGTTTTAAACATAAGATTCAATTTTCGTAAACGAAAGATTCACTTTTCAAAAAATGAAAGGTTAAACTATTTTCATTAGGTCCCACGGGTTAACATCCATTTCACCGACCTGTTAAAAAATGTTAACATGGTTCGGTTATTAACAACGACTCAAGAAAAATATAACTACCTCATATATAAACCCTGGGACGACTAACACCGTCGAAGAAACTAACACTGTCAATGAAGACTAATGTGGTTTGACTATTAACCACCAAACAATAAAAAAGATGACCCTACCTTATTCAACTCTTTAATGACTAACACTATATAAAAAAACTACCACTATCAAAACAATATTTTAAAATTTCACAAACCAAAAAACACAAAAGTGATGATAACATGTTTACAGTAGGGCCGTCCCAAAAAGCCTGTTGAATAGGGGTGAGCAAACGGGGCAGTTATTTCGAATAAATTGAAATAACCGTTCTTTTTTCAGATTCGATCACTGTATTTTTTAACCGTTTTACAAAAGTGTGGTTATTTCAGTTAAAACGGTCATCCGTAGTAAAGTACGGTTCGGTTAACGGATATTAAAATTTAAACTTCGATTATCTGTAATAACCAAACTTTTATAAATATATTTTTATAAATTTTATTTTTTCTTAACCCAATAATTTAATCTGATATATTACTACTCACCCAATTAGGTTTAGGTTTTGACTATTTTGATTAATTAAAAAATTTTGGTTTTTTTTTATTATTTTAGGAAGTTCGGTTATTTTAAAAAATTTGGTTATTTCGGTTATTTCAGAAACTACGGTTATCGGGACGATTAACGATTATCAATTAAAACGGTTAACAGTTAAAACGGATATTAGTACTAAATTCGGTTATAACCGAAATGACGGAACATCTTACCTTATTTTAAACTTTGATTGACACCCCTACTGTTGAATAAGGTGATTATTGAGCGACCACATCTCCATCTTTTTTGCGAAAAAGACAAACCGAACTATCCACTCTTTCTA
Source organism: Limonium bicolor (assembly GCA_023374045.1). Classification (NCBI taxonomy): domain Eukaryota; kingdom Viridiplantae; phylum Streptophyta; class Magnoliopsida; order Caryophyllales; family Plumbaginaceae; genus Limonium; species Limonium bicolor. Next base: position 288,345,844 of record CM041781.1, read on the forward strand.
TTGTTGTTTGTTTTTTTATTCTTTTTGGTCAGAATAGATATATTGAATATTTAATACCTTAATTGTTTTTAATACTATACGCATATTAAAAGACTATGCGCACATGTTAAAAAGCATATTATGTTTATATAAAGAGTTGAAATAGATATTTGATCTGATTACGGAAGCAAACAAACGCTGACTGACTCCAAAACATAGAGGATGTTTTCTCTCATCTCTCGGTGTTGACACGAAAGCAGAACAAGGGCAAGAGATATGGCAGCTTCCCAGCAGACAGCAATGGAAGAAGTAGATTTTCTTGGATTGAAGAAGAAGGTACCATCATCGTTGTCAGTTTCCACACGTGACAAGCTCCGAAAGCCTCGTCTTGAACGTCCTCTGAGCATTCGAGGTAGTGGCCGGCCGGCTGGCCGGGGCGGCGTACAGTACCTGCCTTTAATAATTAGATCTAAACAAAATTAACGATGAATTTTTGTTTACTTACGTTACGTACGACGAATTTGTGAATCTATTTAATTAGTTTTGGATGGATATATAGGTCTTCAAACTGCAATTTCAAAGATTGATCCAGAGGTAATCAGGAACCTCATCGCTTCAGGCACGTCGACACCATCAACGCCAGCAGCAGCATCAGTCGGTTTTACTTCGAGGTCGCCTTCTGGTTTGGGATCCACTCTGCCGGTTTACACTCCTTCTGCGACTTCCATGTAATCGGCGGTCACTATTTTTGTTTTGTCGGTCATCGTGGGTGGGTTTTGATTTAAGTTTAATGAGTCATTTTCCATTAATATCACTAAATGGTAGTTTTTTTTATTAATGTAGAAAGCATTTTGAAAGATGTGAAAAAGAAGGTGGGACTAGTCCCACTGCTCCTGCTGCTTCATCATCTGCTTCTAGTCCCATGACAATTTTCTACAATGGGAGGGTAACCGTTTTCCATCTTCCAAGGGAAGAGGTAATTAAGCACAGCACAGGCCGCTTGATTGATCTTTATCTTTGTATTTTTGTGGTTTATTTTATGATATATACTCTCTTTAGATAAATTCAACACGAAAGTACTATATTAAACAAATAAAAATTAGTAGATATATTTATGGTGAATTTTGATTGTTAGTCATGTTTTGTTTTTGGTCATTTCTGCAGGCGGAGAAAATACTGAAATTGGCCATTGAGGAGACATTAGAAAACCAATGTGGTGGTGCCTCCATGTTAAACGCCAACGGTACTCCTGATCTGAAAGAGCTCCAACCTGCAGGAGGTGATTGAGTTACATAGTTCTCTTATATTAAAAGTTACCAGTTAATTAGAACCAAAACCAAACCACCTCAATTGTAGTAGTTTAAAACTTGCCCAGTACAGATACAACATGGAGCAGTCATTGAGGAATAATCTCTCTTCTTCTTCTTTTTTAGAAAAGGGGATACTTGAATAGTAAGTTTTGTTTAAAGCATTACACGCGTGCGGACGTGAAATCAAATACCTATTAGATCTCTATTTGTGTATTAAAATGAATTAGATCTGGGTGGGAACTTGCTAGTAATTTGCAACTAACAAAGTAAAATTTGAGTATGAAAAGTAGTATAATTTCAGAAATATATTTTTAACTCAACTCTAAAAATTTTCAATTATATTTTACAGGTGTTCCACAATTACGGAGGGAGTCATTGGAGAGGTTCTTTGAGAAGCGCAAAGAAAGGTGACTTGCTCTCTGTTTTCTGGGGGTAGGAATTTTGCTAGCACTTGCAACTACACGTAATTATAACAATATTGATTAAATTCGAAGAATTTGACTAGTATTTTTTGCTAGTTAGGTTGATAGTTGACTGTTATTTGTGGATCCAATTAAGAAAAACTAGAATGAAATATATATATAAAAAAAAAGATTAAAATAAACTGTTCATAATACAGTGTTTGTAAATTTAAATTTTCGGTCGTGCCTGTCAATTAACTTTTGTCTTTTTCCATTGTCAATCCTACTACTATAAGTTAACAAGTAGTGTTATAGCTAGACGGTAAATTATTGCCTAGGCTATTAGTTCTCCAAAAAAAAAATGGTTAGAATGATGAACCGAATTATCTTCTACAATAATACTGTAGTGAAAACATTGACCTGAGTAGTGGTTGGGCAGGAAGTCAGTCAAACAAAGAAAAGAAAAAGAAAAGATAGAGAGAGAAGCAGAACACTCACGTTTATTTCGTTTGGTCTCTCTCTGATTTACTCAGTAACGCATAAAACTGTACGACCTGTTTGGCTGTCATTTCATAATACATCCAACAAGGGCGGTGGCTAGATTTAATTTATTATGGCACCTAAACACTAAACACGTGATGGTATTGAAAATCTCTATCTACCTGCTTTCATGTCTATATCACAAAAAAAAAAAGACTTTTGACGGACCGGATTCTTTCCTTCACTTTATTTGAATAGTACTAATACAGTATTTTTAAGTGGAAAAAGTGTGTCTTTTAACTTCTATCTTTATCATCTTTAACTACTTTAGAGCATCGATTCCCATAAAATTAAATTCCGTTTTCAAAACAATATTATTTCAGTTCTCTCCTCATATTTTCCCACCAGTAAGACATCCATTTTTGGGGTTTTTTAATCTCCTCTATCATCTTTTTTAGAATGAACTTTACTCTATCAGTTTGAGTTTTTCAGAGTTGAAAATATATACATGTATATATACTACATAAAAATAGAATGGCCCACTTGTATTGAACTCTACTATATTTTGAACAACAGGTTGATGCCTTATGACTACAACTCCAAAGGCAGCAGCAAATAAAACCGACAAAGCTTGAAAGGGGCTGCAGACAACATCATGTCCTACTGCTAGAAGCAATTAACACACTTCACCAGGACCACAAGTTTTTAAAGATCACTACAACAAAACTTACTAAATCAGCATACGCGTGTTACACCTACCTACTAAATATTTCTACTCCTAGCATTTGATTGCCAAATTAATCACCGACTTATTATATGGTAGGTAATAGTCTATATCTATCTTGCTACCAGAAAAAAAAAAGTATTCTAATTAATCTATCAGATGTTGTAATTGTAGTAGTTCCAACTAATTACTATCTACTATTAATGTGTTCAATTCCCACGCGTTATTTCTTTATCTAGATGGTTGGTGGTGGGTGATGCGACTAATACTGGTTTTTTCTTTAGGAGTATAAGAATGAACAATGTGTTTTTAATTATAATAAGACCCAGTGCGGTGGATGTATTATAGCTTTATTTTTTAATTTAATACTAGTTTGTTTTACTTTTATTCTGGTGTATTATCTCATTAAAAACTTGTACGGCAAGAACTCCGGTAAAGAAAAAAGAGTACAAACCATTTGCACTCAACTAAACAGCAATAAACAAAATATAGAAAAAACAAAAAGTACAACACTACATCAAATCGAATTTTAGTGGCAGATTCAATTATTTATAGCTACTATAACATGTGAATTAGAACCTTCGATCAACACACAACATGTGAACCTCTCATTGGCCAAATCCAACTAGCAAACAACAAATCACAAACAATAACCTCCCATTCCTACATATTGATACCCACAATAGATAATACCAATCAGGTCGGAAACTATATGACAATCCACAACCCACACTTACCTGAATAATTTGGGTTCGTTTGGCGACAGCTGCTGAGGGCTGTTGTTGGGTCCTGCTGCTGGAAATTGAGAAGCTGTCTGCTGATGGTTTTGTAGAAGCTGTCAGCTGCTAGTTTTGGTGTTTGGTGGAACGTCTGCTGATGGTTTTAAAAAGTAGAGACAATTGTTAGGTCCTGCTGCTGAAAATTAAGAAGCTATCAGCTGATGATTTTACAGAAGCTGTCAGCTACTGGTTTTGGGTGTTTGGTGGAACCCTGCTGATTTTAGAAATTGAGAAGCTGTCTGCTGCTGGAAGCTGTTCCCCAAACTAGCTCAATAAGTGATAGACACATCAGCATTCAATACCACCTGCTAGTAGTAGAGTACTAAAACCGCATCTATGGTGCCGTTCGTTGACAGCAACTACAAAACAAGGAGATTAATGTGGACATTAATCTGTTTCTTAAACCAGGCGATTCGCCGCATTAATCTGCACCATATAGCGCTGCCGTTCGTTCACAACATTTTGTAAATTATCTGCTGTAGATGGTGAATGTACATTTTTGCCCCTAATTTTAGGGATCAACCCAGTACAAAATGTGTTCCGTCATCTTCAACCCCCAGTTCCACACCCATCGTCTGCGAATCCAAAATCAGTAGAACATCATTCTACTCATGGCGTCCAGCGGCAGTGGATGTTCATCGTTTCTTATTTCGTTCCATAAATTACAAATTTGTCATACTGAATGTGTATTTTCGTTTTTCTGTCTGTTATTGGTCCTCCTCTGCTGGCAACGGAAGCATAAACCCGTTAAATACTACTTACATCCGATGTCGTCGTTGTCGTATCCAGTGCTTGCTTCTGATTTCATACACAGAGGAAAATTTTGGCAGGCCGTTCTACAAATGTAATGTGTGCGACTTTTTCAAGTGGTGGACCGATTGCCATTCTCCAACAAACTCAGACAGAGGATCACGCCCAAGTTCAGATTGCCCTGCAATGACCAGTGCTCCAAATGAAGGCCAAATACTGACTACACTAAGGCGCAACACATATCTTATCAATAGCATGCGTGAAACCTTGAACATCAATGTTTGTGACAGAATCTCACAGTTTGATGAGTCTAGAGTCATTATTCTATGGGCAAGTGATGAAATTAGGTCGGTTCTGGCAACTTTGATGAAGGCTATGTATGTAGTGTTGTTTCTGTTAGTTGTGATTATCCTTAAATGACTAGCTTTGGTGTATTAACAGCATTGTTATTAGTATTTAGGTGTGTCTGAATAGGCTTATCTGGTTTGTGTTAGTTCCTGTATTTTCGGCTAGCAATGTACTGATCCCTGTCACTATTATCCAGTTTATGTTAAGTTAATGAAATGCCTATTTTGGAAGTTAGTTTGCAACTACATATTAATCCGCTTGGTTTGAGTGTCAACATGGAGGAAGTTATTCATGTGGGCGTTGAGTAGCAGTTAAATTCTAATAAGTTGTGTTGGTATCTGTCTATTCAATTTATCAATTCAGCAGTTGGCACTTATCAGCACACGATGCAAGGCTGGTGAAAATCATTGACTTTTATAAGAACATTGATTGAAGTGCATCAAGTGTAGGTATACAATTAATTGGTAAGTACTTCACTGTTACCTATATCTCCACCATTGGGAAGTAATCTGAATAACTCATATTTTATGACTGATATTTTGTCTTGTTCAGTACTGTCAATTATCCTATCTCCCATATCTGGTGACGGAAAACAAAATAGCAAATAACAACTGAAGTGCATCAGATGTATGTACACAATTAATGGCCAAGTACTTCACAGTTATACCTAACTGCACCATTAATAAATGCATATCCTTCCCAATTTACTTCACCGACATTTACAAGACCCACACACCCACACGCTGTCTATTTAAGAGAACATGTGCATATGTCAAAATGCACAAATACGCAACCAGTATCCCCTCTCAGGCACGGTTCCAGGTTTTAACAAACACAAAGAATTTGTTCTGTGCAAGATGAGTAGTGAGGTTGAGGAAGTTGCTCACCAGAAAGGGAAGTTTTACCCTCTTGTTGTACTTGATTCATCTGATGAGAGTGATAGTTCATTAGAGTGTGAATGTGGTAGAAAGTGTTTGAAAACAAAAACATTTATTAATGTGCCACAGGATGAAGATGACAAGCATGAGGAGGTTGGGAGCAACTCTGTTACGCTTGCTACCACAGAACAAAACCCACCACCTCAAATGAAGCGACCAAGGCTCACTTCTCCATCTCCACCACCATCGCCACCTTACTTGCTTGAAGGCCATACAACCTCTGATTCTGATGACTCATCCTACTATGTTAATATGCATATTTACCCCTAGTTATGCATACTCAGTAGTCACTAATGCTTTGTGTTTTTGTGATGACATGTCAAGCTATGTATGTTTTGATAAGGACACCTTAGTTAACTACGTTATGTTTTGATAACAACACCTTTGTTCAACAACTGCTATCACTTGTTTTCCCAGATATGAAAAATTACAAGAACCACTGAGTATTGAGCCTTGTAAACATTGTTGCAAGTCAAAGTATTGTCAAGGTTAAATGATCGACATACATGTAACTGAGATTACATGACCGAGGCCCTCAAAGAGTATGTTGATCCAATACAACCTAAACCCAACCAATTAACCTAAAACCTGATCGGCGTGCGTGCTCCGTTGCTACCTCTACTTAACTGAACAGAAGAAGGTTGTCAGAGGTAGATTAAAGGTTAAGCTAAGTGGTGATGATGGTCGAACCAATAAGAAATAGAAAGGGGTATATACTACATGCAAATACAATGATACTTTAATGGTATAACTGAAAAACATGTATTGTCCCTACCGCACAGAGGCCATAAGCACTGATTTTGCATATGTTATGGACCATGCTTACGGGCTGGGGGAGTGAGTGGTGGACGTTTGAGGCTTGAGCACGACGACCCTAGCTGGGTGCATCGGAGAGTATGTACCACGTCTGATTCTCGTCTTGATAGACTAGATGATCCGGGGGTTGGGAATTCTGAGGTAGGTGTAGGATAAGTTCTGTGGGTCAATGAAGATTCTTGTGATGGTGGTGCTTTGTCTCATGATCCTAGAGTCTGTAGCAGTAGATTTAGGTGCTGGTGATGGCGAGCATGATTCGCTCGAGGAGTACCTGAAACGGAAGCAGCTAAAGTTGGTTAGCAAGAAGGTGCGGAATGATGGTTCCAATTTATCTGTAGTGGCGTCCCTGGGGGAATCCTAGTGGTCGCCAGGAGTAATGTACTTAGCTGTAAACTGTCGAGGACTTGGTGACCCCTGTGTGCAGTTCGATGGCTCTGGAACCTAATCCGGGATTAGTCACCAACTCTTGTTTTCCTCTATGAAACAAAGCTTTCGGGGTCTAAAATTGGAGGTATGGCGTCTAGGATACGAGGGTATCGTTGGTTTGTGGGAGATAGTATGGGGATGAGTCGTGGAGTTTGTCTTTAGTGGAAATATGATCTCGATATGCGGCTGTTGTCCTTTTCCAGACATCACATAAATAGTCTTGTTGTTGATGTTTGGGGCAATGAGTGCGGCTTACAGGGATCTACAGGTGGGCCCGCCGCTAGGATAAGTGGGGAACTTGGTGTTTCATGGAGGAGCCCAGTACTTTGTGGGTTGGACCTAGGCTTGTGTGTGGTGATTTTAATGAGGTTTTGTACAGTTCTGAACAGCGGGGCTTGGTGCCAAGAAATTGTAGATGTATAAGGCTTTTTAGGGAGTGTATTGATACTTGTGGGCTCCATGATTTGGGATTCGTGGGTGGAGTCTTCACTTTTAACAACAAGCATTGGGGCGGTGGAATGCTAGAAGTAGGCTGGATCGGTTTATGGCAAATAATGACTGGATGGGCTTGTTCTCTGAAGCGACTAATTTTCACTTGCGGTGGGACCGTTTAGATCATCGACCCGTTAAGCTTGTTCTTCGGCATTTGTGTCATCAGAGGGGTCAAACCCTTTAGATTTGAGAACTGTTGGGCCACAAGTAAAGAATGTCGTGAGTTAGTTCAGAAGGTCCGGGGAATACTGAATTCAACGGATGGAGGATATCAACGCAAGGTGGTGGTTTGTGGTCAACAGTTGCGTCGGTGGGGGAGGGTTAAGCTACATGAGGAGCGTAAATGTCTGGATATGGTGCAGCAGGAAATGGACTCAATTGATGTTGCTAATCCCTCGGATGATGGTCTTGCAAGATGGGGTCAACTCAAAGGAAATGAACTAGTTTCTTTTAAAGAAGGAGATGTGGTGGTGCCAACGCTCTAAGGATCGATGGCTCAGAGAAGGTGGTTGTAATTCTTCTTTCTTTTTTAACTAGTTTAGGGCAAGATCTTGGTGGAATTCAATTTTTACAATTTCAAACTTGGGGGAGGGGGGGGGGGTGGGGGGGATATTATTACCGATTGGGATGGGATTGAGGGTATTGCTCGTGGTTTTTTTTCAAACTCTTTCTACTTCAACTAATGTTGATGTTAATTATCATCTACTTGCGTGTGTAGAGACCGTGTTTGATGATATTTATGCAGCCATGGGTGAACCTTTTATCAGGGAGGAGGTTTTGTGGGCTTTGAAGGTTTTTCACCTGCGTAAGGCCCCTGACCCAGACAGGATAAATGGTACCTTTCTCCTTGCTTATTGGAATATTATGGGGGATGAATTTGTTGAGACTGCCTTATCCTTTCTCAATACAGGTATTCTTCCTCCAAATATTAATCAAACTCATCTCGTACTTGTTCCAAAACGCAAGGGGCTAGTTCAATTGTTCATTACCGTCCTATTTTTGTGTGTAATACTGTGTGTTGAGTGATAGCTAAAGTGGTAGTAAACAGACTTAAGCCTGCAATGCTGTTAGTTATCTCTGATGACCAGAGGGCTTTGACTTATTACTGATAATATAAAGTGGCACATGAGTTGTTGCATCTTATCCGCATGTCTCGAGCTATGGCAAATGGTACTTTTGCATATAAAATCAATATGTCTAAGGCTTTTGATAGAGTTGAGTGGTCTTTTGTTTTGGAAGTCTTGAAAATCACGGGCTTTCATCCTCGGTGTCTGGCTATGGTAAAGAAATGTATTACCACATTTTCTATCTCTTTTGATTAATGGTGACCTTGGTAATGAAACACCCCAAGTTTTCTAGAAATGATTTATCTTGTTAATTATGTCCTAATGAGCTTTAAAGCTCCTTAAAACCCTAATATTGACATAAGTACATTTTAGGACCAGAGATGTCCTTAGTAACACTCTTTATACTCTTTTGGAAGTAGTTAGCTAGAATACTCCAATAGTATGTTGACAACCAAGCTAGTAGGTGATGCAACAGCTAGCTTGTGTAGTAAGCACACAGGTAGGTGATTCAGCTAGTAAGCTAGCAAGTAGGTGACCCAGCTAGTTGGCAAGCTTGATGTGGCAAGCATGAGGTGGCAAACACGAGGTGGCAAGCATGAGGTGGCAAGCACGAGGTGGCAAGCATGAGGCCAGCACGATGTGGCAAACACGAGGTGGCAAGTTAGGATTGACTAACATCAAGACCAATAGGAGCCTTAGACCTAAGCAACCTAGTATCTTCACTTAGTCAGCCCATGTGTTGTCTTCTTCATACTAAACCATATTATGATAGGAAGCTAACAGCTGGAGCCTTAGGTGTCATCACATAGGACCTTACCTACCTAAGGAGGAAACCAACTAAGCCGATCTCTTTTGCTTATATAAACCCATGACCTACACCACTCCAAAACACCCCATTCAGCTCCTCAAACGTCCACCTTCATCAAGAGAGGAAGAAGAGAAGGCTACCTTGATGTTCTAGTCGTGGCTGAGGGCAAGGAAGAAGGAGAGAAGCCATGTCCACTCTTATCTTTCCTAATAATTCATACACCATCTAAACCTCTTATTAACCAGCAAGGAAGAGAGAAAATAAGGAAACCCACCTAAGAAGGTAACTATGGCCGAGAGAAAGGAAGGAAGGTGGGGGAGCTCCATGCCAACTCCAATCCTTGAAGTAAGGTGTTTCTAGAAGTTCCCCATTCATTCCTAGCTGTTGGTGGCCAAAAATCGGAGGAGAACCCAGGAGAATTCACTCATTTTCCATGTCCAAGTTAGGTGCTCCAAAGGTGTCTTAGGGTGTCCTAGTTCTAGCAAGAGTTTCCAAGGTCTTAAAGAAGGTTTTCTTCATCAATTCTTAAGGTAACTTCAAGGTTACCATTCCTTCACAAATCTATATGTTTTCAAAGAATAGTACCTCTTTATGGATTATGTAAATTCGTTGGTATTTTGGGGTACAAAACCATTGAGTTGGAAATAATCATTTCGTAATTCTAATTATAAAGTTAGATTATAATTATAAAGCTACATTATAATTAAAGAAATATATTTATAATTATAAAGCTACATTATAATTAACGAAATATATTTATAAATATAAAGCTACATTCTAATTAAATAAACAACAATGTTAATCATCTCTACATTCTAATTATAAAGTTAGATTATAATTATAAAACTACATTATGATTAACGAAATCAATTTATAATTACAAAACTACATTATAATTAGATAACTCTTTACATTCTAGTTATAAAGTTTGATTATAGTTTATAAAGCTACATTATAATTTAACTCAAATAATTCACAATCTCTAGCATATAATCAATAACTATAAATATAACACAAATACTAAGTACTTATCACAAAAAATTAAAAACATTATACTAATTTAAAAAAAAACTAACCTCATCCGTAGATGCATAAACTACAAAAATATGGGTCATCTGCAAGCTAAGTGGTTGATCCTCGACCGGTCCCTGCGCATCAAACAATTGATAATATCCCGGATCCATGGTTTCTTCAAAATCGATTTATTGACAGATGGTGAGGTGGACTGATTGTGAGTGTGGAGAATGGGTGTGGAGAGCTACGGGGGAGGGGGAATGGAGGGGGACACTTTCGATTTGGGATTTAGGATTTGGGAGGGGGGGGGGGGGGGACTTTTCCGGTTTGTCAAAAGGAAGGAGAAGGAGAAGAGAATGGGGAGAAGTTCATTGAGGGGGAGGAGGAGAAGAGAATGGGGAAGTTGTATGCAGCGGAAGAATGGAGGAATGAGAAAGAGAAAGTAGCATGTATTATTTGTGCAACTAAGGTTTTTTTGCTGATTTCTCCTTTGCTAGGGAGACACCCAGCAAGTCAGCCCGTGGATCGGAAAATTTCTGATTTATTACCAACAATCTTCATAGGCTGCAAAGATACAAGTACAACCAACCTACTATATCTTCATCCCAAGATACCTGCACAAGTCTCCCTTTTATGGTATTAAGTCTACTTACTCAACCGGATTAGTTAGGCACAAGATTCAAGCTTCTCGTTAATGGTTGTCCTTCTCCAATGGATTGTGTTTTGATGTTAGAGGATCATCCTTGCCTAATTTTGCAAATCCACCCTTATGGCTACCAATAATTGTTTCTGTCGTATGATCTCACTCATCAGAATAACATGCTCTTTAGCTCTTACATCTCGTTTGTCTTCGAGGGATATTGCAAGACAGCACGAATCATTTTCTACAACATACAATTAATAACTGACCACATTACATCAACTAGGCCTTAACCAGGTTTTTCACGATGGGAATTTTTCCATTGCTTTATTATTAAACATTTTTTTACAGGCAATACAGACGCAGGTTTAGTCCACAAATATCAAGGTACTTGCTCCTTAACTTAGCAGTAGGATCGATTTCCGCTAACAATTTCTGAAGCATGTAACCTATATTTTTAATCAAGTCAGTATATTTTCGTCAAAGTAATGACAAATGTATCCACATAAAAGCAAATCCTTGCAATCAGCGTTCCGACAGATTGGATCTCGTCAGATTTCAGAACGCGAATTGGTTATGGAGTCACAGCATACTGATTAGTAAGCAATATTATCAAAAAATGTAGGTCATAAACCAGGCCCCCAAATCAATTCCACAGGATCAGAGGGAGCAGACATGCCGACCTATTCGAGAATTCGTTCTCTGTGCACAGTACCATGCTTCCTTCATTAGTTTAATCCGGAGCATCGGCTTATTTGTACACAGTATGCAACAGGATACGTGTTTCAAAAAGAATTACTGGAATTAATCAATTGCAGCTTGCGGAGATCAGAAAACGGAGTACACTTCTTCAGTCCAAGATCATATTGAAATGACTTGAAATATCATAAGAATACGAAATAGAGGAAAAAGATTGGATTTTTGTCTGAGCATCAGTTTTAAAAAGCTCGAATTTGTAAATCTTCATGGAGAAAAGCTCTCCAATCAGTACAAAATGTATAAATACTCATCATCTGCCCAGAACACAGATTAAGAACAGCACATCCATGAAAAAATTAATTCTTGCAACAGGCAGAACGGAGAGATGCGAAGGAGAAAGGAAACCAGGTAACGGAGAAGCCAAATCCCACAAGAACTCAGAGCCACAGATCATGCCGGTTCAAGAAGATAACCAGACTATAAATAGAACCTCAGAGAATAGCCACGCAAGCCCTAGATAGAGTATATAGTACCTCAAACTTCAAGCACGTATGTTTGATATCGAGGCCCACTATCGCCCGTCTTGTTCAAAGTTTTCCTGGACTACGCTAGCTCCTTAATGGGCCTTGATTGATAATCTGAGAACCAAGTCGATCCTACCTCATAAAGCTAGGCCCTAAACTCTCATCTCCTGGACATCAGTCAAATCACTCTATTACTCCCAACTCTCATTCCAAAGTCCACATTGCAAATACTAAATTGGATTCTTGCTTGTTTGTGTGGCCGTAAAAATTGTTTCCCATTCTTGGACCAAAATAAAAACTGCTTCCATTCTGACAAGTGAGGATTTGTCTCTAGTAAGTTTTTTTTTTCTTCCTAATTTTGCCTCATAATAAGCTGCATATTAGTAGTTAGTTGAGAATTTTTTTAATTTTGATTTTAAATTATCAAAGGAAATAAGAGAAAGGATAGTATATTTTTAGATTTTAGAATAATAAGTTCAGAATATTTTATATAACAACAAGTCTTGAAACATATGATAATGTGTGGTTGGTTGTAACGAAGTTTTATTTATAATTTAACATAACACAAGTTTTGTTTATTTATAAGTTTTGAAACATATGGTAATTTTTGGTTGGCTGTAATTAAGTTCGATTTATAATTTAACACAAGACAAATTTTGTTTATCAATAAGTTTTGAAACATATGATTTGTCGGATAAGCATGGATTTCAAAATATATTGATAAAAAAAACTTATTTTATATGTTAATTGTTGTTGACCGGAGTGACAATATATTTGGTCGAAGTTGGTATATTATTTAGGTTAAGAGGTTGTAGCCACCGCGTCATGATATCCAAGATAAACTACGAACGGTCACAATTTTCAATTTCAAATCAACACTAAATGAAATGCGTTTTGGGGCTGCACTTGGTAGGAAGAACCACGGTTCGATCCCTCATAATGTCCATTGGGTGAGGACTTACCTTGTCTTTAGGACTACCCAGTGTCGATCCCCAAACCGGATGTAGCTCAATATGGTGAACCAGTGGGAAACCAAAAAAATGAAATAAGTATAAAAGGGTTAGGGAACATTTTTAGAGGGAGGTTGTGTCAAGGTCAATATTAAAATCTAGTATGAAATGCAAGCCAAGTATGAGTTTCAGTTCACATTCTAGCTTTTTTCGACTATTGCTCCATACCTAGAATTTATGTAAGCATCAATTGAAATCTGATCTTGTAAGTTCAAAATCAATATTTCGGGTCAACCATCCAAGGTCGAAAGCACCCTCCTATAGGCTCTCTCCTTAGTCCTTCCGCCACATGAGTGACATGATTTTTTTTAATTCCAAAGAAACAATGCTATATATAGCCAGCACAAATGTAAACCCACACTTAAGCTTGAAGAAGAACAAAGCCGAATAGGGCAAGAAGTGTTAGTTTTGTGAGAGAGAGGGGAGTAAGATGAGCCTGGAAAGAACGAAACTGTAAAGAAAGAAAGCCATGTTTCATTATTTATGTAAAAAAAACTTAGTCGTACAAAGATGTAGGTCTTTTACATATGAAGCGACGGAAGTGAAGGAGGGGGAAAATTGTTATAAAATGATAATGACATTTACACTATATTGGTACCAGTAATAGGATATATTCACACACTAACACCCCACTCAAAAATTACAATTTGTACAGGGAAAATTCAATCTTGGTTTCTCTGATGTTGTCCGGTACATTTTTCATTTCCGCCCATGTTTTCTCCTGGATTTTCTTTGTTTGCCATTGATGGGGAGAACAATTAGAGCTCTAATACCATATATATATTAGTTTTGGAAGAAACGCTAAAACCCTTGTAGTTTGATCGGTAGAGGGGTGATATCGTCAAGGAAGGTGAGTCTACAATGAATGATTGGAGGAGAAGAGCGAGAATGATTGGATCGATGAATCCCGAATACTGGCTATGATGCATTGAGATTACAAATCAAATTGGGAGTATGATACGATCGATTACGTACCTCGAAAAAGATGAGAGAGCGAATTAATGTTTGTGGCAAATTAAAATGACTAGTATTATTTTTAATGAATTAAAGAATATCGATCGCTTATTGATTCTAAAAGATTACGGTCACAAGTAAGTTTATATAACTTGAATGGCCATATAGAAAACCTGTAAAAAAATCTTGTGTTGTGTTTTTTACAGGAGTGTGAGCCAAAAAGATACACACAGGACAGGACTGGATTACTTGAGCTCTTCTTTTGGTATATATGTCTCATGTTGGGGTTGTTGTTGCTGCTGCAATAAAGTTGTTACCGGCTAGCAGTAAATGTAATTACGGGTATTAATCAGACAGGGCAGGGGAAGCAAAAGTGTGAGTAAACATGAATTAATTAAGAGATAAATATACTACAAATTAACTAAGAATAATTAATTAATTAATTAAGAGCCTAGGGTGAAGGGGAAGGTCGGGAGGAGGAAGAAGAGTTGTTGTTGTTGGTGTTGGTTTTGGTCCTACAACTCCTACCATATTGTAGGAGCATGACATGGTCAACGGTACTTGTTGATGAAAGGAAGGATGAGGAATGTGGAAGCAAAGTCACTGATGTTGTTGTTGTTTCTGCTTCTCTTCCACTCCATATGGTGTCCCTTACATGCTGTAATGTCAAGTTTGGCTCCAGCAGCTGCCCTCTACATCTTACTTCTACCTAAAACACAACGTACAATATTAGTATTATGAATTTGTACAACTTCAAACTGACATTGATCAATACCATTTTTTTTTTAAAAAAAAGAGATATATAGCACTTAACATGCAAAAAATAATTTGATTCCTCGCTTTAGTACCAAGGATTGATTGAGATCATGCTGATGATATGCTTACGTCTCTCTATATATATATACTATTATAGAACAACCACCACTGATATTGATCTATTTAATTAATAGTAGTAGTAAGCTACAAATAACTTTACTGAAACTTGCATTTTTTTTTTTTTGAAAACTACCTTTTTTTTTTTTTAATTCATCATAGAACCCAAAAAGAGAAAAAAGGAAAACAGTTTATTAATAATACTACTATCAAGGTGGGAAAACAAACAAGAAGAAGAAGAAGAAAGTGTAAGAAGGGGGTAGGGCTATAGCTCTTCCTTTATGCCCCCATATCGATATTATGTGGATATCAAAATCATAATGATGATGATTAATCCCATATTATTACTATTATGGCCGCCCTTCCTCCCACGTCCGTTTATTGGACCCACCAGGCTTTACTCCTAAGTCACCACCACCATTTTAATTTCCCATCATCATGTTCAATCGCCACCCATCAATCATCGCCCTTTGGACTTTAATACTTGTAATAATAATTCAACTTTAACACGTAAATCAGTAATTTCATAATGACAATAATACATTATTGTATAAGTCATGGTCCTAAACTTATATGATCGGTCATTTTAACATATATTGCTCTAGGAAGGAGTCAATCAAGCTATCTACCTATACGTACGAAAACAAACAAATGCTAATAAACACACACACACAAACGCATGTACAAGAATAAGAGAGTTTGTTGGTATTGTAGTTGTAGATACAACATTAATCTCCCACACTTTCCAAAATATGAAAATCTTAAGGAATGTTTATACTCAAAAATTAAAGTCGCATGTACAAGAATAAATTATAAAGTTAGTTAGGTTCAAGTTGTCCATGAAGGTCGCCGTGAAATGAGGAGGGTATACGTATAGTAAGCATCACCAAGATATTATATATAATCACCCACCTATGATAAATATACTAAAAGAGGGACAGATTTATGTAATATAATATAATGCCAAGAATTAGTTAAGGATTATAACACACATATATTCAAATAAAAAACTCGCACATCTCTTTCAAAATAAAAAAACTCGCCCAAGTACTTTTTTTTTTCTTTTAGGTTCTAAAGTCCAACCTTTACATATAAAGATTCACTCAACACATAATATTTATAACCTCTTTAAATGTACGATCTCATTCTCTGTTTACTTAATTTGTTTTACATAAATATACAGATAAGAAGATGTATGCATGATTTAGACGATGATATAGATGACTTGCACAATTCTATTACACTAATAATTTAACATCTGTTGACCATGAATATCCAATCATGCATAGTTTCTTAATTTATACCATACCATACCTGTACTTGTATACTTAATCAAAGATTTATCAATTGTCATATAATATGGATCATGCAAACTTAATCATACTTCTGCAGTTGATGATTAGACCAATTAAGTAGCTAGCCTTAATTATCCAAATTATCAACAAAAAAAAAACGAAACATTCTCAATAATTACTCCCCACAACAACCACGTATTCCTACAATTTCTATACTCACCAGTACAATTATAAAAATTCATCATGTGTATATAAATATAATATGATGTGATTATAAATAAAAAGTAGCTATAATCTTTCATATGTTGGAGGGACGAGGACCCCCCCTAGCTAGCTTCCTTTCATGCAATGCTTTTGCTCTACGTAATGACAATTCTCTGCTACCTTTATTTATTTATGAGTATCATCATCATCAACTATCATTATCGTGATTTTAAAAGCTTAGGGTTATCATATATCCATCCATGATAGGGAATAAGGAATAGGGATGTATGATTGAATCAATATTGGACTTCCCTATTAATAATACTAGTCATGCATATATCCTTCATAAAAATACACATCATACTAAATAGTACATCATATAAGTTTTTAATTGCTTTTACTTTTTTAGTTTGAAAGAAAAAAATGGAAAATCGACAGGATGAAAAAAAAAGGAGATTATTAATTAATTGGAGGTACATATATAGGTGCGCAAGCATGACGAGTAGCTCATGCAAATGGGCACTACCTACTTTTTTAGATTCATCAGGCAATAGCATAAAAGAAGCATGGTAAAATTCAAATATGTTGTGGGCTCTACCATGTTGGATTGAACTTATATATGCCATTAATTCATCTTGCACTTTCACTGGTTAATCATCATGATCGTATCGCCTAATTCTAGGGCAGAATGTTTTTGATATCTATCGCGCGCATATAATAACAATATAATACTATAAATTATGATCCTTTATAACACATCAAAAAGTGTCGATCAAGATTACTAAAGTCAATATAAGTTAACTATATAATTTGCAGTACTCCTTAATGTATATATAATATAATATAATCTATAGGTGTATTATAAAGCATATATAGTTTTCCTATATGCTTTTTTTCTTGTCAATTAATCATTGTCATGCTAGAATAGTGTGTCCTACTCTCTAGCTAGCTACTTGGAGTCCATTAAAAGTAAAAAAAGGAAGAGGTATAAACAAAAGACATGCATGCACTCTGTCTTTGAAAGGAAAATAACACAAACTTCCACCATCAATCATGTAGTACTGTACTGTACTCCAATATACTTAAATTTTCCACCAAGCATCCGCAACCTAGCTATATATATATCAGAAAATGAAGTTCCTTGATATGAATATGTATATACTCGTCAATTTATCTATATATCTTCCTATCGAAACATGCATGCATCTATATATGTATGAATGTGCACGTACGCAAATATTCCTTTATATGCGTCTACCAAACATGAATATGATTGTTGTAGTGTAGGCTAACATATGTAACTTGGCCGATTAGTTTCATTGACGTCATACCACATATATTCATCATATTCTCTTTGTTATTATTCTACCAGAAGATCATCACTATTTGACTCATTATTTTAAACTTCACGTAATTAAATTAAGTAGTAATTGATTATACTTCCGACGACCACGACAGAATTAAGCAGAGTCGGTTTTGTTTTGCTTTGATAGCGTACACCATTAATTTCAAAAAGAAAATACTTAGTATTAATTATAAAAATAAAGGCAACTACTGTCTTATTCTCAAAGTCTTTGAGATTCCATAACACAAATGCAAGAAAACGACATCTTCAATGAAACATTATTGTAAAAGTAAAGTAAAGAAAAGAAAAGGTGGATGATAAGGGGAAGGGAAGGGTGTTCATGCACATCAGGTTGACCTCATCGATCATCTCAGATCACAAAAACAAAACAACTAAAAAAAATCGACAAATTTATGTTTGGTTTGTAAAAGGGAATTGAATGTTGGGTTTCCCATGCACTCTAGATATAATCTGGAACATTATTGATGATGGGTGATTAATAAATTATTTATATACGTGTGCATAGAGCTAGCTAGCTAGGTACCAATCATGCCAACACCACCAAAAATTGTTTTCCATGAAAGAATATGTCAAACTATGATATAGATCATGATGATATGTTGGTACGTAATTATTTTAATTAACAATTCTTAAAAAATGACGTGCTTGAATGATTTGTGTGAATTAGTATAGTGTTGTTAATTTGAGATATACATATATATTTTTTAAGATAAAGAAAAATTAATATTATTGCAATTCAACTATGTAATTAGTGATTTCTTAATGTGTATATATATTGCAGCTCGCTAGAGATAGTACGTACCTTCAATTTATTTGATAGATATTAAGCTAGGTATTAAATTGAAGACCAGTTTCACAGTCTTAAAATTGTACGAATCATGTATATCATTGACAACAAAGAGAGAAATAAGGTAAGCAAGTTCACGAGTCTACAAATATTATAGTAAGCGGTACATAAATACTAGTAGTAATCTGTATGTGGTTGTAATTCGTTATAAATCAGGCTAAATTTGCTATTACTGCCTCCGATCGAAACAATTTGATATTAATTGACTATGTATTACTAGATTATTCAGGTACAAAATTTGGGAATGAATTTCAGGAAAATGTATGATCAGTTTCATATTATTCATCCGCCAGCAAACTACACAGTTGTAGAATGCGAAATTTCAGTGTTCAGATATAGTTTCCATACGACCAATGGGTTTGTACTTATACCAAGAATGAAATGACAGAGCTAGCGGATAAAGCTTAAGTCAAAGTGCAAGCAACAGGCAAACATGACAATTTTAGCACTAAAAGATTGTCTAGCTAGCTAGTTCAAAACACACTCACACTCGCACAAACACATTTATATGCATATAGGACAGTAGTTAAAACACTATATAGATCAGCATTGTGTAAGAAAGTATTTGATCTGGCTGGATATGTACATAATATATACTATGAAACCCGAGGGTCTTTCTAGCTAGAATTCATTTGTGTTGGGTTTATTTCAACTAAACTATGGTGAAATCTGCCAACATATAGGTTGAAATGAAGGGTAGTAATGACTAAATTAGCAAACTCTATTTGTTTCTAAATAACTAATGAAAACTAGTTTGGTTCGATTTTACAGCTCTCCTGTCTAGAAATCAAAGATTTACAAGTTTACTACTAATTGGTTACTATATTGTAATAGCGGTTTATTACTTCTTTGGTTATTTCAAACTTTTAGTATACATCTAAATACACTAAACAAAAAACTGTCAACATTTTGAGTATTCATAATAGGTCTCGAGTGTTTAATGGATTCCCAGTATTAATTATAGGGCGGAGTCAAAAAGTAAATTTCGTGAACAATGTTGAAAATTGATTCTACTAATTGCTCAAATGCTAGATTGATAGATTAGTCTCATAAGTAATTAATCGAGGCATATATATATGCACACACTGCTCAAAAAACAAGTTGCAACATCGATCACCTAAATGCCGGGAGATCGACCACTTGTTTAATTAAGGTTGGTTTGTTTAGTAGTAGTAGTTTGAACCAACTTAACTCAAACTGAAATGACATTAGTTGCTATGTTTCTTTCATGTATTATATAATACTCCATATATATAGTAGTAAAATGAGTTTGAGTATATGTGTGTATTATGCGTTCCCTCACCAACCATCTCCACTTTGATGGGTTTACGTTTGATTTTTGTAATTAGTAGTATATCCATACCACCAATTGAAAGTAAAACCTCATATACATTTAATCGTGTATGCTTCCCACTGAGATTAACTTTGTTTTGTTTGTTTTTATATATATTGAAATTGATAAACACAAGCAAGAATGGAAATTAACACAATCAATGTGATCAAATTAATTGATACCCACGAAATCAAACAAGAAGCAAATAAATAACTATGTATGTAGTGCGTACGAAATTTAAGCTAGCTTATTACTAACCTCTGATTCGCTATCCACTCCTAGCTTGTTAACAAGGTATTTGATCACCAACCGAACCATCATTTTCCCATCTCTTCCATAATCCGGTCAGGTTACAAAAATAAAAAGAAAATTTTAGAATACTTATATATATGATACTCGTGAAATGAATCGATAATTTAACTTTTGAGAAGAAGCAGTCAGATATTGTATAGATATGCATCATATATAACCGGAAAACCATAGGAATGAAATGAAAATATCAATATCAATATCATGCATGAATGAATGATTATCATATCATATAGTTTATATAGTTGGTGAAGGAAAAACAATATCAAATTGTCAAGTAACTTACTTGATTCTTAGGTAACTCTTGGGCACTTGGGGCAAGAAGGGTTTCATCGCTCTGCAATTGAAATATATCACAAAGTTAGATGGTTATTATGAACTAGATTTTTTGTTTTTTGGTTTTACATAAAGTAATGACCCAACAAGATTTGTTAAGATAAAATCCCAACAAGAAGAACAAAAAATATCAAGAAGCGGGCCGTAAAGAACAAATCAAATTAAACCGGTTACAAATATACTTACTGATTAGTTGACGCTTGTAGAATAAACCAAATCCCAGAATGTGGTCTACAAGGAGGTGGATCGACGATCCTAAAATCCATCGAACTACCCACACCCAACAGTGACGTGGCACCGGGAATGTGATGAGACGACGCACCGAGCGGCTGTTGCATCATCATCAAGCTGTAATTAGCCGTGGAAGAAGATGAAGAATAACCGACAGCACTACTAGTAGGAGCAGTAAACATCCTTGCTGGGTCTCGGTTTAAATGCTGCTGCTGCTGATGGTGATGGTGATCATTAGGAGGCCTAATCGCTGCCACCCAGCTCAACTCTTCCTGCTGCTCGTATTGCTGATGATTCCGAGACAATAGAAAGCTGCTTGATGACCCCACGACGCCACTACCGGCTCCGAACATGAACCTATCGCTAGGCTGAAGATGGTGTATACTTGACGCGACCGGACCACCTGCTGTAAAGGTGTAAGAAGAACCCGGGGGATGGGGACTGAAGACCGGTTGTGCACCCTGAAGATGATGATGATGATAAAGACTCGATGGAACCGGTGGTTGAAAGAAGGAAGAAGTTGTTTGGACTGCCGGGAGGAAAGGTCTGATTAATCCTGTCACCGGTGGTGACGGTGTTGTTATTACATGTTGGCTTGCAGTTGCAGACAGATTCAGCTCTAACATTAAACCGTCATCAATAGCACTAGTCGACCCGAGTTTTGGAGTTGAGCGAAACGACGTCGTCGTTGGATCGTTTATCGACGACGACGTTTCTTGATCTACAGGACGGAGACCGCCGTGAGGATAGTTGGAATGGTGATGGTAGTCGTGGAGGATGTCTTTGGACAGGCCACCACCGCCGCCGCTGGTACTGGTTCCAATACCTAGACTTAACCACCCCCCTTGATCGTTGTCGTCATCATCAGCAGCATCACCATAACCATGGTCATGGGGATGATGATGATGATGATGATGAGAGGTCGATCCACCAGCCGGTTCCTGATCTTGGTTAGTAGTTGTTGTATTAATGTTGTCGACGTTGCTTCTGGGACCTTCGGCCATTTCGTCGACGACGCCGGATGGATTAGTATTGATACTAGTATTATCAATGGTTGTTGGAGGAGTACTATTTTGATCAGTTGCCCGTAGATTTAATAGATCTGACCCTAATAGTAAATAATTAGATCCACAGTTCACCTCGATATCATCATTAGTATAAACTCCAGTTCCTATTTGTTGCTCTAACTGATCGACGACCGTGATAGCAGTGCTGCTACCTTTACCGTGACTCCCAAACACAAATCCGCCGCCTGAACCACCACCATAACCGCCTCCACCCCCACACCTGTGATGCTGATGCTGTTGTTGTTGTTGCTGCTGCTGCTTAGAAAGGGTATGAGAAAGTGGGAGCATGGTCATACCGACCGCAACAGCAATCTCCTTGACCTTATGGTTTTGAAGGGCGCTGCTCGATTAATTTGTGAGGATGATGATGAAATAACGGATAAAAGAAGGGTATTTATGCCGATGCTGTTGAATATTGGCTCGGATGTTTCCATATGGCATGGATTGAAATAGGTATATGACTGTTTTTTTTTAAATACGTATTTCTAATTATTAATTATAGAAGACGGGTTTGTAGAAGCAGAATATTCCTATAGACTTTCAGATTGACGGAGTCCATCACCCATGGATCGTCCTTCTAGTGGTGCATGTACGGATAGTGCTATAGTAAAAAAGAAAAAAAAAATTAAATACCAACCAAGGTGAAGATGAATTTTTTTTTTTCCCTTTTTAGAGCTTCTTCTTCTTCCTTTCGAATACGCAGAAGAAGACGGCGAAGATGGGAATTTAATCAGCAGAAGAGGAGGATGAGGAAGATTAGAAATTAGAACTAAGCGAAAAGGATAGACCTCTAATCCCCAAAATCTTACTTTTTTTTCAACCCATAAAGACTAGCGAAACTGAAGAAAAACAAAAAAGAATCGGCGGCGGCGAGTTTGGAAGCTTGTGGTGGGTGGAGATGGTGGAGAGATGTGTGTCTGAGAGAGAGAGAGAGAAAGTGAACAACCAAAGGGGGATGATGCCATCATGGTCACTCAACCATGAGTTTTGTTTATATACCCCGTCCGTATGTCTCTGCGTCTGTTCTTTATTTTTCGTTCGTAGTTTATCATGAATATTCTGAAAAGATCATTTATGGAAGTGATGACGGTGAAGGTCCTGAAGGAAGTAGCGAGTAAAAAGCTGTATTCTTCCCTAGAGGAAAAGGAAAAAATAGTCATAATTTTTTAGGACCGAATGTTGAAAAAGAATGAATTTAGTCAAGTGAGAATTTCTAAAATACTACTGCCATTTTGATTTTTCATTTTTTTGGCAGGTAGCTCAATTCAAATTGTTTTTATTAAATAAATAATTATATATTGTTTTATTTTATACATGTATTTAGATTTGTAAAAATATATTATCTAAAAAGTTAAATTTTGAAGTCAAACAACATAACCAAATAGTAAACAAATCGGTCAAATAGGGAAGGAGAGAGTATATGATAGTATGCAACTAGACAGGAGGAACACATAACCCACAAATGACTAAGGTAAGGACTACTTCAATATGTCTTAAGTATGCTACAAATATGCAACATGAACGGGTTCTATAAATATCTTGAAAAGTTTCTAGTTATTAAAGAAGTTAGCGCCCCACACGCGGATCTAACGCCCCCCAACGCAATAGGTCGGGTTCGGATGGGGTGGAGTATCACCCGCATCCATCACTCGTTTTACTCGTTCCACCTGAACCCGACCCATCACCCATTAAGCATCACCTGTCACCCATAGGTGACCCGGGTAGGTCGGGTGATAAATGAGTGAATTTTTTATATGTTTTTTTATAACTTTTGAAAGATATTGGGGTTTGATTTTAAACTTATAGTAATTTTTTGGGACTAAATGTAATTTGTTTGAAAATTTATGAGATCAAGTGTAACTTTAGTAAAATTCAATGGGGTTTGTTTTGTTATAATTTTATAAAAATGTTTGACCCAAACTACAAATGGGTGATGGGTTGGGTGATAAATGGGCGACGGGTCGGGTGACGGGTGAAAAAATCATCACCAGTATTCGACCCTAACCTTCATCTGTCTCACCTGTAGAGCTCATCAACACTGACCCGGCTGAACCCGAAAAGCCCGTCAGAAATATTTTGGGCGGGCTTGGACAACAAATTAGGCTCGAATAAAAATCTAGACCAGGCTTCGGGAAAATTTTAGACCCGCAACTAAGCCCGGCCCAGCCTGATTTATTATATATATAATACCATTAATTTATTATTTAAATTATACTCCCTCCTATTTTCAATAGATGATTTTTTGTGTCCTTTCATTATTTTTAAAATATGATATGCTCTAACCTTTTTGTCATTTACTTGTGACTCTACCGCTCACTTTTTATCTCACTGCTCTACTTTTCAAATTATTCAAATTTCCAATGTAAAAATTAAGGGCAAAATAGTCCAACATTTTCCTCTTTAATTCTTGTGCGTAGAGCTCAAACATCATCTATTTGAAAAGGAGGGAGTAATAATATCTATTATATATAACATTATTTTCATATTATATTTAAATATATTAATTTATATATAATCTAATATAGTTTTTAAAAATAAATTAATAATACTTTTTCAAAAATTATAAAACCAGGCCGGGCAATGCTAAAGATTAAAATAAATCCGGTCCTAGCCTAGCCCAAAAAAATTAAAACGGGCTTGGACCCAAAATTATAGGTCCATTCGGGCCAAAAATTCAATGTCGGTCCGGCCCAAACCCGGGCCACCCACCTATTTGTTCATCTCTGCTCACTTGTCATCCGTTTATTTCGAGTTTTCACCCATATTTATATGGATCAGGTGAGCGGGTGTAATGTGTAACAGATACTCACTAGATATTGACACCCCTACCTAGCGCGTTTACGTCTTTTCGTTGAGATATTCGTTGTCCTTGTTCTAGGTGATGATACCCTCTTCTTCTCCATGCATAATTCACTCTAAACACAAAAGGAGACTAACGACCAGGGTTTGGGTTCCGCGGCTGCTCCTACGAAGACGGGAAAATCCTGTGTCTCTCTCGCTTTCACCTTTGTGCTAGGGCCTTAAATTCTCGCCTCCATTCTACGGATCCTCCTTCCAGGTTCTCCCTCATGTGACACGGGTGTTTACCTCATCCACTTCTTAAACTGTCGTAATGTCTCTCCATCAAGAGCAACCTTCACCCAATTCTCTTCCCCCCACCCCACGCTCTTCGCTCTTAACTGATCACACCTCTATGGTTGCCCTTAATCCTTTTTAGTTACTTTTTCATAATTTGTTGTTGTTGGCGGCCTCCAACGCCTCTCAATAACTACAATCAGTCGGGGGCAAGCCTTCGCCCAATCCCCAAGTGTTTTTGCCCCTTACACTATCACTCGCGTGCACATTGGACAACTACTAATAGGCCTAAGCTCGTGGAGTTGGCCAGCAAAGAGCTGATCATGCCCAACCTGGCTCGGTAACCTGCTCCGATCCGAATAAAGGCTGAAGGGATCGGGCCCAATCAATTGTTTGTGTGGGCCCTACGAAAAGGTAGGCCCAAAATAAAACGAGATCGGGTCGCGTCACAATTATGGGCCCGTCCCAACATGAATTTAAATATATATTTAAAAAAATATGTTAATAATTTATTTAAATTATACTCCCTCTTGTTCTAAATAAATTATTTTTTTCTCTTCATATTATTTTCAAAATATAAGATATTTTGGCATTTTTGTTTGTTGCTTTCCAACTCTACTCCTCATATTTTCACTCATAAATCTACTTTTCAATTTATTCCTATTACCCATGTAAAAAGTAAGGGTAAAATGGTATACTTTTTCAATCCTTCATTCTTGTGCCTCGAGCTAAAAAACATCTATTTAGAAGAGGAGAGAGTATTAATTATTTGTATTTAGAATTTAAATAATTATTTAACATTTTATTTAGCAAGAAGTAAAAAAATCGGGTCGAGTGGGCCAGGTACTGGTAGAGTCGGGAAAAACTAGGCCTAGCACAGCCCGAAAAATAAAAATCGGGTTTAGACATTGAAAACAGGTCTGACGGGCCTTTAAAAATTTCCAGGCCCGCCCGCCTGTCCATTTGATGACCTCTAGGCCAGCCCATGGTAGGTTCCCCTCAGCTAACCCTATTCCAACAAACTCTTCTCTCACGGACTAACAAATAGCTTCTATTAAGATCTTGTAGTAGATGTAGTTGGATGCTTAGGTGAAGAAAATAATCTTATAATTCATAGGGGCGAGCAAATAGTTTGGTTAATTCGTTTGGCTTTAACCAAAATTTGTAAAAAATATCGATTTTAGAAAACTAGAAATTTTGACCATTTTTTAAATTCCAATTAAACAAATAAAATTACGATTAGGTTTTATGTTATTTGTTGTCCCTCTCAAATTTCTGTTAACCCAATAATCAAAATAATTTTTTTTTCAGAAAAAACAAACTCATCGTTTAATTCCAAAAAAAAAACTATTTTTAAATACTTTATTTGTATCCTTTCAATAACCGGGTTGCTACTTGCGGTACAAAATTACTAATCGTCGCAATATAATTTTTTTAAAAATCATATTAACATTGTAAACATGTAATAACATACTGTTGTAACTTTTGTTTTTTGAAAAAATCATTTCCTCAGCGTAAACAAAAAAAAACGCTCTCGTGGTAGTAAAAGATGTTAAACCCGTTCTTATTGCGTTTGAACGTTATAATTGTGATTTCACATTATTAAATGACATTTTATGTTACGTTTCATTAAATTATAAACATTGTTGTACTTCAGTACAAAAAAATCGTACTGAAATTGCAGTTGATAACATCGGTTTCGGGTCACGGTAAAAGCGTTTAAACGTTTCTTTAACGTATAAAGTTAGAATATGGCTTACAACATATACTTTGACGTTTATTATGTTTAGTTATATACGTTTTCATGTATTTACTACAAAACGGCATTTATATAGTGAGAACGAGTCAAAACGAGAGTTACTGTGAAAAAATGGTCAAAAACACGTATGTTATATATAAACGGGACGTGTCCCGTATCTTCATTTCTCACATACGCACTATCTTTCTTGCAAATTCAGTCACCGGAATCATCTCTTCCAGATTGTCGGACCACCGCCGGACCACCACCAGGCCACCGCTAGAAAAAATTTCCGATGAGTTTTTCAAAAAAAAAATTACAAGTTGTAGATCTTGATGTGGTGAATCTGAATCTGGTGTTAGTTTTAACAAAAATACATTAATTTAGGCTAGATCTACAAATTAAAATTCTGAAGAAAAAAAACTTGAAAACTCCATTAATGGAGTTATGGAGCTCGCCCTGGCGATTGACACTACCTGCTCCTGTTCGCCCCTGCATTCGACACGAACCGTGTCGGTTCACCCTTGCATTCGACACGAACCGTTTCGGTTCACCCCTACATTCAACACGAACCGTGTCGGTTCTCCCCTGCATTCGACACAAACCGTGTCAGTTCACCCCGCCGCATGACACGACCTGTGTCTGCTCGCCTCGCGCGTCGCCCCGCGATCCGTGAGAGTCGACACGCACAGTCGAAGTTCGCCCCAACCATCGACACACACTGCAGGAACTCGCCCCACAATTCGACGCGAGTCAAGCCAGGTCGTCCCGGCGCTCGACACTAATTGACATAACTCGCCCCGGCTCTTGACACTAGGGGACGTGACTTGCCCCGGCAGGAGACACGATTTGAGTAGTCTCGCCCCTCCTATTGGGGCGAGTTGATATTTTTTTTATAGATAATAGTTAATTATTTGGTACTCATTAAATAATATTAACTATTAATATATTGTTGATTTATTATTATAAGTCTCTTACATTTTAAGTTACATGCTATAATTGTTTTGTTGATTTATTATTGCGTTTTTGGTTTTACTTGCATAACGTATCTTAAAATTGTGATTTTTTCAACTTGTGCAGTGATGGATAAGTTTAAGAAAGATATCAAGAACGTGTACACAAAAAAGAAGAAAGACATAAATGTAGAGCAGCCAATGACGACTTCGTACCGTCGTGAGCACGGTGCCGAAGTTGATCCTCCACGACACACGTCTTTCCACCCACAGCACGGTCATGCTGAGTCTCCACGTCACTCATCATTTCACTCACAGCAGCCTTTCATGGACCTATCCCCTGCCCAGTCATCGCATGATTACGACCCATACGCACATATACCACGGTCGAGGATGCCTGTGGTTTCATCCTCTGGAGGTGGTAGTCATCTACTGATCGAGCCGAGCCCCATAGCTCCAGCTATAATATAGAGGGTGAGAGTAGCCACCACTTGGAGCATGTGGTGGCACAGACTTCTGCTGGGGGTAGCTATCATGACCCTCGTACCCCTCCAGATGTTGCAGCGGTTGACATGGATATCGATGAGGAGGAGGTTGAGGACACGGATGAGGACGAGGACGACCCTGATCATGAGAGCGTCACTGATGAGGAAGGTGCTCTTCAAACGGAGCCCGTTGTTAGTACCTGGTGCTCCGCTTCTGACTAGTGTCATCACTAGTTTCGGGGGGGGGGGGGCACGTCGCCATTGACCTTTGGTCAATGAATAAGGTATTTACTCTCTTATTTACTCATGCGTGTGTGAACGTTGTGGTAATTATCTAGGACCGGGGTGTTTTGGGATTTAAACCCCGAAAGCCTATGATCACGAACTGGCCGTTTAGCCTGGTTCCTTGCAGAAGGGCAAGGAATATGATTATGCACTCAAGGCTGCATCATCTGCTAGAGATCACATGGGGTTTCAATAACATGTCATTGATCTCGGCCTTTGTGGAGAGGTGACAGCCGGACACCAACTCTTTCCACATGCCCTTTGGAGAGATGACGATCACATTTCATGATGTGTGGTAGATACTAAGGATCCCCATCATTGGTCATCCGGTTATGAGGGACCCATCAAACACTAAGCTTAAGGAGACGATGGCTAAGTTGTTAGAGTTTGAAGTCGGCATTCAGGCGATGACAGATTTCATGTGGCATACTGGTGTTGTGCAGCTATGTCCACTTTTTCATTGGTGTTTGACCGGTCAGAGGGTACCTATGAAGGAGGCGTGTGGTTGGCTCTACTATGCGATCGGTACCACCATCTTTGCTAATAAGGGGCATGAACGCATAGGTCCTCTACCATTCTGATTAGTCACTTATGAGCCTACATGTGAAGCTAAAGAAGTACGCATGGGGAGCAGGTGCTCTTGCATGGTTGTATCGCCAGCTGGGGATAGCATCTCGTGCTGATTGTACTAGCTTTGCTGGCTGTTTGACCCTTCTCGAGGTAAGTGTTTTAATGTACAACAATGTCTAATAAATTTTCATGAATTCACATTAATAGTTGGCATAATTTATTTTTTTAAATTTCCGTAGTACTAGATAAATGCATTTTCCCCACTCTTAGACCAGCAGTTAGTGTTGATTGGCGTGATGGGGATGATAGACCGTGGGCTATGAGATGGGTCAGGTCCCCATAATCCCACCATTGTTCACCAGCACCCACTACTCTCTTTCTTCTTGTGTCCAATTGATGCTAGAAGAAGACCACTGGCAAGGAAAAAAGCCCTTCACAAAAATTAATTGTTGTCAAAGGTTGTTAAAAGGGGTCGTTGTTAGGGAAAAACTACACTAAGCAGTAAAACCTAGCTACTACGGGCAAGTGTGCCCAATTCGTTGTAATATAACATATGTCGTATCCACAAAGAAATTGATTTCTAAATCTCGAGCTTTGGTATCTTAGTAAATTGCAATTAAAAATTGTAAATGGGGTTTAACCAGAGGCAAGCATTGTTGTTTGTAAACACAAGAAACACAGTAAAATAGTATCTTCTTCTTCAAAATTTTCACTCCAACCGGCCCAAATGGGTTGGTCCCTTGGGTCGGTTGGCCCTCTGAAGAAGATGGCACATGAGCATTTTTTTGTTGCGACCCACCCAGGTGGGTCAGTCTCCCTAGGTTGGTCCGTTCTAGTGGCTCAAGGCTGAGCTCGACCGACCCACATGGGTCGGTCCTCCTAGGTCGGTCCATTCTAGAAGCTTGGATACGAGCTTGACCGACCCACGTGGGTCGGCCGCCTGGGTCGGGCTACTCCAGAAGGGCCATTTGTCTATCGAGGGCTTCCCGAACTGCTCTGTCATTCTCGCTCTGCTTCCCAAAGTGTTGTATCTTTGCTAGAAGGCACATTTGGTCTAAAAAACATGACTGAAATACCCCGTAATTAAAAATAGTGATTAATTAGGCTAATAAGTATTTTAGAAGCTTAATTAAGTCTAAATAATCATGAGGGAACAAATCCCGAAGAAACCGGATCCTTAAAACGGATTAAAATCAGTAACAATTTTGGTCAACTAAATAGTCATTAATAAATATTAGTGAAGCTTTAGAACCAATAAAATCAGTAAAACGAGAAATTAGTAAAAACTGTCAAAAACGGGAAGTTGTGGGGTAGAAACATAAATAACTCAAACTTATGTGTCCACTTTTAAAATAAAAAGTAGAGTGTGTGTGTGTGGGCTGTGTGGTCCGATTTTGACCCCTCTCTCACACCCTCTCTTAACTCTCTTCTTATGTGCAAAACAACAAAACATTAAAAAGCAAAAAAGTAAACATTACTTTACTACCTCACTCACTTATTCTCTCTCCTATCCCCTCATTCTCTTCACTCTCGTACAGACCCCCTCCCTCACTCTCATTTCTTCCTTCCTTCTCCAACCGACATCAATGGAGTTTTGAACACCCACACCAAAACCTCCACTTCTCTCATCTTGTTAGGTGTCTAAACCTACTCCAAAAATTACAAAAATTACACCATTGTCTTCCTCTCATCAAGGAGAACACTAGCCTCTTTTCAAAATTCGAAAACAAGAACTTTCATCTCCATGGGTGTGTAGCATTTGGAGCTTCAAGACTACCATTAGAACCACCTCCTTCTCCTTGTCATTTTGAGGTAAAAATATTCTTGAAAGCTTACCTTTTTCTAGCCCTTGTGGGCAAAACAAAATTTAGACTAAACCTTGTTTGGTTCCCTTGTACTCTAGCCGATTTTGGCATTCTTGGAGGAGTTGGAATCTTGTTCTTGAGCCATACCAAGCTTCACTTATACCCTTACAAGGTAATGGAATTTCTAAACCCTAAAATACGCATTAAGCTTTAAAGAATGATTAAGGGTTAGTTAGTGTATTAAAATGGTGTGTATATATGGGCTGTAGTGTTAGATTGTGAAGTGCTGTAACCGGTGGAGAGAGAGAAAAGAAAGGAAGAAGGAAGAAGGAAGAAGAAGAAAAGAAAAACTAGAAGAGGAACAAGGTAATTATACTCATCCTTGTATAGTTTTGTAAATGGATATGTAACAGATTTTAAGTGGTGTAAATGAGTATTGTAAAATGGTAGTGTAGTGGTAGTGTAGTGTGTAAGAGAATACAAATGTTTTGAACCCTTAAAAGACATTGAAAACTTGTTGAAACCTAGATGGGAATTAGAGGATGTGTGCAGGAATTTAGGAGTGTTTTGTATTTATGTGTGAGAGCTTTGTATATTTGTGATTGTTGAAAACAGGTGAATTGGGTAACAAAGTGTGAGTAAATGATGTGGTGAGAATGTAAGAATTTAGGGGAGGTTATGTCAATACTTACCTAGAACTAGAAGACTTATGAACTAGAAACTAGGTAAAAATATACCCTTGTAACAGATTTTAGGTTATGCTAGTTAATGGGTAAGTTAGGAGAGGTGGTTAAATGCATTGTAAGCTTTAGAAATGACATTAGAAGAGGGAGCTATAGATGGAGAAAGTGAGAGTTAAAATCTGTAGCAAAATGCAACTTAGAAAAATAGTGTAAGTGCTGAAATGAGAACTTAAGAAAATAGGTGAGTGAATTAGTATAAAAAGGAGTAAAAGGTTAGTAATGGATTTAGACATGTTTAGGAGGCTAATTAGGTGCTTAAATATGTTGGATTAAGTGTAGGAACAATGGGGAATTAATTGGACAATGTAAGGAGTGTAACAGAGGAAGGAAATTGCAAAATCTGTAGGAAGTAGCAGCAGGTCCGGGACTTGGTCCCCGTATAAACTCCCGGACCATGCAATTAAAACGGCCGAGACTTCACTGCAACTTGGGTCCGGGACTTGGTCCCTTGTACAACTCCCGGACCACTTGTAAAAACGATTCGAGAATGCAACTAGCTTCTGGTCCAGGACTTGGCTCCTGTACAAGGACCCGGACCATGTAATAAATTCACCCGAGAGTTGTGACCACAGGGTGGTCCGGGACCTAGGATCCGGACAAAGTCCCGGACCAACCCAAATCTTTAAAAACAAGCTTATTAAATGGCTTTTAAGATAAGGAAGTCAATGGTAATGATAGTATAAGGTAATTAGTACTTAATTAAGGATGTTTAAAGGTCATTAAGGGTATAAACAAGTTTTAAAAGTAATAAAGAGTAAGTAAACCATATGTAAGTATAAGAATTGTGAAGGTATAGTAAGTATGAGTTAGGAAACGTAAGAGTAATCGAGTTTAGTTAATGATAGTTAGATTAATCGCTCGATTGTATGTATGTCATAGGACTTGGATTGTGAACACCGGAGGAAAGTTGGGATACAAGTACAACAATGAACGGTATGAATTCCTCATGCCCCGTATGCTACCTTGGTTACTCTGATTTGTGTGTTGTGTGCTAATTGATCACCAAATAAGATAAATGCACGAATCGGAGTTATTATGCTTACTTGTGGATATGTAGTGTTGTATCTTGTCGAATATTATCTTTAAATCATAGTTTGTATAATTCATGAAATGTATGGATGAATATGAATGTGTGTATGATATATTGTGACCGAATGTGATTGTGATTGGACTTCTAACTGATTCCTAACAAGCTAACCAATCTAACTTAAATTGGTAATTAAATTGGAATGAGTAGAAGTCCGATATAGTTTCGGCCACGCGTGAGGATGCGGAGACACAAGAGGTTGGATCCAAGTCCTGACTCTTAAGCTGGTCCGCGGCCCAAACCCCTTAAATGGGTAGCATCCCGGATTGGTGAGTCAAGTAAATCCCGGTGGTGGGACGGTGTAATCCCCGGGCAGGAGGTCATACCGACTTAACATGAGTAAAGGTAAGTAAGAATGAGTAATAAGTATGGAAAAGTAAGTAAGTGTAAGTAAGAGTAAATAACGTGTACTGAGTAAAAGAGTAAAAGCATTCCGATTAACCCGGATGCGTAATTTGGCTAACCCTTGTGAAGGTAGGTATTGTGTATGCTATTGTACTGCTGTCTTGGATTGTATAAGGTATTGCCTATGATTGTATGTTGTATGTAAAGCATGTATGTATGAAATGAATGAACCGCATGTATAGTCGACCTTAAATAGTGGTGTGCCCTTGTTAGCTCTCGGTATATGCGGAGTTTATGCGCAGCTTTTTGCTGAGCCCCTTGGGGCACCGTTTTTAACATGATGCAGGTACTCGTGAAGGATGAAGACTATGAGATTTAGTTTGATTTCCTTTGGTGTAATGATGAATTGAATGGTGTACTAAGTAGTACACGGCTGTAGATTTTTGTTAGCCCGTGTACCATGGGGTACACCCTTTTTGATTGTGAAAGAATGATAGGATGGTGAATTGGTATAGATGAGCAGTTGTTTCAAGCTCATTATTTTTGGAAGCTAGTGAAAAGGAATGTAATTAACTTACTTTTGAATACTCGGTAATCCATTAATGTAAGCGAATGGTATTTTGTATTCAGTAAGCAATGTTTTAGTAGCTCGGTATACTTAGGCATCAGACCGTCATTGTATTGTAGAATAAGCCTTGCTAGCTGTATGGGCGGTTAGCAGCGTTGTATCACCCGCCGTAGTAGTAGTATTTCCGCTGCGAGTAACTTTGATTATTGGGATGATTGGACGGTAAGCATAGGATTAGCGGTAGGGGTGTTACAAAAAGTGGTATCAGAGCGTAGTTACGCTCTGATGTCCATGGTTACCGAGCATAGAGATTACTGAGTTAGGATTTCAACCGTCTTAAGACGAATACTTAGAAACCTAACTAGGAACTACCGTTGTTAACAACGAATACCCTTGACGTCCCTATGGATGATACCCTTGCTTAATTTCAAGACCCTTGGTCATATGTCATAACCTAATGCGAATGTTAAATATTCAGATGTCAGGAAGAGGTCCAGGTCGCTAAGGGGCCAACGACGGACCGAGCGTGCAGACGATAGCTGAGATTGTCGCCGCCACGGTAGCATAGATGCTACCCCAAGTAATCACTGCTATGCAGCAAAACCAACAGACTCAAACGGGACCAACCCCGCCCCCTCCACCCAGAGAAGTAAACTGGGTAAAAGCTATCACAGATCTCCGACCTCCGTGCTTTAGAGGCGAGAGCGACCCTACTAAACTTGAAGCCTACATCTCCGAAATGGAGACGACATTTGAGACTCTCGAATGTCCTGCTGGAGTTCGAGTGAGACTAGCCGCCTACTATCTCAAGGATGCAGCCACGGATTGGTGGAAACTAATCAAGCATGACCATACTGATGACCCCACCTTTGACTGGGAGTCTTTCATAGCCCTCCTCCGATCCAAATACTATCCTGAACACGTCAAAACCAGAAAAAGACTTGAGCTGGATGCTTTGAAAATGACAGAGAAGATGTCTGTCGATGAGTACTACCGCACCTTCACCTCTCTTCTCCGTCTACTACCCGACCTAGGGTATACCGGCCAGGTGTTGGTCGATCGCTTCTATGGCGGTCTGAGCCATCGCCTTCGGTACGGTATGGGCTACACGAGGTTTACCTCCCTCCAGGTAAATGTCAGTTAAACCCTTAGTACCAATGAAATTCCTTAAGTTCTTGAATCTTTACCTCTATCTTTTAAGTGAGAATCCTGGCTAATACCTGAAACTTCAGGAGTGTT
The DNA here is from genome assembly GCA_023374045.1 of Limonium bicolor. Classification (NCBI taxonomy): domain Eukaryota; kingdom Viridiplantae; phylum Streptophyta; class Magnoliopsida; order Caryophyllales; family Plumbaginaceae; genus Limonium; species Limonium bicolor. Next base: position 288,380,757 of record CM041781.1, read on the forward strand.
ATCACGCGGCTTCTCGCGTTGAGATCACTTGCCAATTGAGGGATGAAGAAACCGCGCTAAAGCGCAAGGCTAACAGTAAGAACACTAGTGCCGAGGAGCAGAACCAAGGGAAAAGCTGGAAAAAGAAGAAGGGAAAGTTCTTCAATCAAACTCAAAAGAACTTCCCAAGTGAGAGCAGTGCCCATGCTGAGAAGGGCAACCCGGTTGAGATTCTTCAGCTAGGTTCATCTGCACCGGTGGCTGCGAAGCCACTGAGATCACACCCACCTAAGGGTTTTGGCTCCGGTTTCACCAAGAACTTCACAGATGGCCGCACCTATGTGTGCAGAAAATGCAATCAAGACCATCCCGGTAAGGATTGCCAAGGGAGAGAAATCCGGTGCTACAATTGTCAGAAGCCCGGACACCGAGCCAATGTTTGCCCTGAAAATGCCAAACCAAGAGGAAACTTCCAGAGCTACAAGCAAAGGGAAGGCAAGGAGGTTGCATCTGGCGATGCACCGACCCAGCAGGCACCACAGGGACAGGGATCCCGCGGTCCTCCGAGGGGCGCACCCCAGATGCAGCCTGTTTTACGTGTCATTGACCGTGACGGGTCCGGTTCTAAGTCCGGCCCAGGAAGCTTTAGTATCTGCTATCCAATACCTTCGAAACCAAATCAAGAAGAGTCCGACATCACCAATCACTACTACACCAACGAACAGTGCCAGGTCATCCGACCAGGTATGATTTTATTAAGGGGATACCTGACACCTGAAGCACAAATTTCTATCATCCGACGATGCAACGAACTAGGAACGGGTCAAGGAGGATTATATACACCCTAATTCCCCGGTGGAGCAAAGATGAAGCTGAAGATGATGTGCTTGGGAAAGGATTGGAATCCTTATACCAAGACATACCAAGAGACACGAACACAAGACGGAGCGACGCCACCGACAATACCTCCAGAATTTCAGACACTTGTCACACAAGCAGTAGAACTTGCACAACAATGCGAATATGATCCGATCCCCGCACTTGAAGCGGACCTCTGTATCGTCAACTTCTATGAGAAAGAAGGACGACTTGGGTTACACCAAGACAAGGACGAGACAACGGAATCTCTTGAACAAGGAGTGCCCGTAGTGTCTTGGTCCATTGGTGATGACGCCGTATTTATGTATAGCGAGCAGAAGCGTGTGGACTCGCACAGAAATTGATATTGAGATCAGGAGATGTCCTAATCATGGGTGGAAACTTTAGGATGCTGTATCACGGGATCAACAAGATCAAGTTGAATACGGCACCGCCGGCAATAATCAATGCCACACACATGAAACCAGGACGCCTGAACCTTACCTTTAGGAAGTATTAAATTCATAGTATCATGTAATGTATTAGTAACGTGTATTAGAGACACGATATGTATGATGGTTGGTTTATCAATAAAGAGCAGTGTTGATTTGAATTCCACTTGTGTCCACCATCAATACTTATGAAATTGTGACTTCAATAGGTTGCGGACTCGGTACTGAAGGCAACCTGAGTATCCTCACCGAAGCACAAGCCGGCAAAAGCGGCACCATCTTAACGGGAACCTTCCCAGTGAACGGCATTGAAGCCAATGTTCGACTCCGGCGCCTCTCACACCTTCGTATCACCATCTTTTGTGAAGAGGTTGAAGCTAGATGCGGATGAGCTACCTAATTTCCTGGTTATTCTCCCATCGAAGGAGCGAGTACAGTGCACCAAGTATTACAAAGCAGCCACGATTGAAATCAGAGGCGAATCGTTTCCCATCTCCTTCATCGAGTTTAATGGATTGGGATTCGACTTGATAGTCGAAATGAATTGGTTGGAGCGGCACAAGGGACGGATCCTCTACGCCGAACATCGACTGCTGCTCAAGAGTCCTTCTGGGGTTACTGTATCTTACCGCCAGAGACCGAGAGAGCCTTCGACCACAGTCATATCCGCTATGGCTATGTACCGGGAGCTCAGGAAGGGCAAAGAAGTGTATGTGTTATGTACAAGACCTGGAGAGAGATCCAGAGTTCAGTGATGATGTACCGATTGTATCCGAATTCCTCGATGTATTCCCTAAGGAGCTACCCGGCATGCCACCTCAGAGAGCGGTAGAGTTTGAGATTGACCTCTTGCCAGGTACCGGTCCCATTGCTAGGGCACCGTACCGCATGGCACCTGCTGAAATGACAGAGCTGAAAGAGCAGTTACGCGACCTTCTCGACAAAGGGTTCACACGCCCGAGCGTATCACCCTGGGGAGCACCGGTCCTCTTTGTGAAGAAGAAGGACGGTAGTCTCCGACTTTGTATTGACTACCGCGAGCTGAATGCAGTCACAGTCAAGAATAAATACCTATTGCCACGCATCGACGACCTATTCGACCAGCTGAAAGGAGCCTCAGTCTTTTCCAAGATCGACCTCCGTTCTGGGTATCATCAGATTGCCATCAGAGAGCAGGACATTGAGAAAACGGCATTCCGTACCAGATATGGCCACTATGAATTCACTGTCATGCCATTCGGTTTGTCAAATGCACCAGCAAAATTCATGGACCTTATGAATCGACTATTCAGTGAGCAGTTGGACACTTCAGTTGTTGTCTTCATCGACGACATCCTTGTATACTCAAAATCAGCAGAGGAGCATGAATTTCATTTGAGGAAAGTACTTGAGACACTGCGCGAGAACCAGCTGTATGCGAAGTTCTCCAAATGCGAGTTCTGGCTAGATCAGGTATCATTCCTTGGTCATGCCATCTCGAGCACAGGCATCTCAGTTGACCCTTCTAAGATAGAAGTTGTACGATCATGGCCTAGACCCAAGACTGTTACCGACATTAGGAGCTTTCTTGGTCTAGCCGGTTACTACCAGAGATTTGTAAAGGACTTCTTGAAAGTCGCTAAGCCCATGACTACGCTGATGAAGAAAGATGCACCGTTTGTATGGACAGACGAGTGTGAGTTATCATTTCAGAGCCTTAAGGACTCATTGACCTCAGCGCCCATCCTTACTCTTTCAGAGGGTACAGAGGGATTTGAGGTATATTGTGATGCATCAGGCAAGAGAATGGGATGCGTACTCATGCAGCATGGCAAGGTTGTAGCTTATGCCTCCCGCCAGCTGAAAAAGCATGAGGAGAATTACCTGACACACGACTTAGAGTTAGGAGCCATTGTCTTCGCCTTGAAGATATGGTGACACTATCTCTATAGGGTAAGCATCACCATCTACTCCGACCACAAGAGCTTACAGTATGTATTCACGCAGAAAGAGTTGAATTTGAGACAGAGAAGGTGGATGGAGTTTCTCTCAGACTACGACATCGACCTACAGTATAAGGAAGGGAAGGCAAACGTGGTAGCCGACGCGCTGAGTCGTCGAGCACACTCGCTCCATTCGCTACTCGCTTCTTCTAGCTTGGTTGACGAGGTGCGAGACGCTCAGTTGAGCGACCCTTACCTAACCGAAATCAGACAAAAGATAAAAAATGGTACATTTAAGAAGAAAAAGTATGACTTCAAGCTACATGAAGATGGTCTGATTCGGCTGAATGGCAGGCTATGCGTCCCCCGAAGCAATGCTGAGCTAAGGGATCGCATCCTGCGAGAGTCACACTGCTCCACATTGTCAGTCCATCCAGGAGCCTCCAAGATGTACAAGGACATGAAGAGGTACTTTTGGTGGTCTGGAATGAAGTCAGATGTGACAGAATATGTATTAAGATGCTTGACATGCCAAAAAGTGAAGTTTGAACAACGTAGACCGGGCGGAATGGTACAATCGATGCCAGTTCCGGAGTGGAAATTTCACAATATCTCCATGGATTTTGTTGTAGGACTCCCACCTGCCAGGGGAGGACTCAACATGATCTGGGTTGTAGTCGATCGCCTCACCAAGGTTGCCAGATTCATACCGATGAAGGACACCTGGAAGGTAGTGAAGCTCGCAGAGCTATTCGACAAGGAGATTATCAGACATCACGGAGTCCCGAAAACCATAGTATCTGACCGCGACACCAGATTTCTGTAGAGATACTGGAGAGCTACACGGGAAGCGTTGGGTACAGAATTGAAGCTGAGTACCGCCTTCCATCCTCAGACCGACGGTCAGACAGAAAGAACCATCCAGACACTTGAGGACATGCTTAGGGCATGTGCCTTAGACTTTCAGGGGAGTTGGTTAGACAAGCTTCATCTTATCGAGTTTTCCTACAATAATAGCTATCACGCTTCGATTAAGATGTCGCCTTTCCAAGCCCTATACGGTAGACCTTGTCGTACACCTTTGTGTTGGGATGAGTCAAGCGAAGCGGTCATCATAGGACCGGAGTACCTAGAACAAGTCCAAGTGGAAGTGCAACAAATCCGAGCCAATATGAAGGCAGCCCAAGATAGACAGAAATCCTATGCGGATGTGAGACGACGACCTTGAGTTCCCCGTGGGCGACCAAGTATTCTTGCGCGTTTCACCTATGAAGGGCGTATTCCGTTTTGGTCAGAAGGGCAAGCTGAGCCCAAAGTTTGTAGGGCCGTATGCTATCACCGAGAGAGTTGGATCCGTAGCCTATAGGTTAGCACTACCTGAGGACTTGGGGCATGTACATGATGTCTTTCATGTGTCACAACTCAAGAAGTACATTTCTGATCCTTCTCATGTCCTAAAGCCCGAGAGACTATCCATTGAGCCGACCATGAGATATGTCGAAACCCCGGTGAGAATCCATGATAGGAAGACCAGAGACACTCGCCATAAGTCTATACGAATGGTGAAGGTCCTGTGGTCAACCATGATGTCGAAGAAGCGACATGAGAGTTGGAAGATGTCATGAAGGCGAAGTACCCACAGTCGTTCATAGACTAGATAGTCTAGTATTTAGTAGATACGGGTACGGGGCGTACCCCTTTTTAAGGGGGGTAGAGCCTTTTTGCTTTTGCATTGCTTCGGGTGAGCATTGCATAGTGTGTAGGTATGGTAACATATTTTGATGGCACATGTAGTGCGGAGTGTATTTGGTATGTGAATGTATGTATGTGTAATGTGTAGTGTATGGATGTGTATGTGCGATTTGTGATGTATTGTGTAATGTGTATTGTGAATTGCAATGGTGTATTGTGGAATGATATGAATTGAAAATGATGGATTGTGTATGTGAATTGTGTATGGTACCTGAATCGTGTATGCTTGCAATGTGGAAGGAAGTAAACACCTCATAGGTGGTAGTAAGGCACATTATGGCAATTGGTTTGCCTAATGAGTAGAATTACTTAAATATTAACCTTGAGCAACTTTGAGGGCAAAGTTTCTTAAGGGGGTAGATTGAAATACCCCATAATTAAAAATAGTGATTAATTAGGCTAATAAGTATTTTAGAAGCTTAATTAAGTCTAAATAATCATGAGGGAACAAATCCCGAAGAAAACGGATCCTTAAAACGGATTAAAAACACTAATGAACCTTAAAGCGCGTTTTTCGAGGAAACCGGGAAACGTGACTTTAAGCGGGTCAAATAGACTCGTAACAATTTTGGTCAACTAAATAGTCATTAATAAATATTAGTGAAGCTTTAGAACCAATAAAATCAATAAAACGAGATATTAGTAAAAACTGTCAAAAACGGAAAGTTGTGGGGTAGAAACATAAATAACTCAAACTTATGTGTCCACTTTTAAAGTAAAAAGTAGAGTGTGTGTGTGTGTGGGATGTGTGGTCCGATTTTGACCCCTCTCTCACACCCTCTCTTAACTCTCTTCTTATGTACAAAACAACAAAACATTAAAAAGCAAAAAAGTAAACATTACTTTACTACCTCACTCACTTATTCTCTCTCCTATCCCCTCATTCTCTTCACCCTCGTACAGACCCCCTCCCTCACTCTCATTTCTTCCTTCCTTCTCCAACCGACATCAATGGAGTTTTGAACACCCACACCAAAACCTCCACTTCTCTCATCTTGTTAGGTGTCTAAACCTACTCCAAAAATTACAAAAATTACACCATTGTCTTCCTCTCATCAAGGAGAACACTAGCCTCTTTTCAAAATTCGAAAACAAGAACTTTCATCTCCATGGGTGTGTAGCATTTGGAGCTTCAAGACTACCATTAGAACCACCTCCTTCTCCTTGTCATTTTGAGGTAAAAATATTCTTGAAAGATTACCTTTTTCTAGCCCTTGTGGGCAAAATGAAATTTAGACTAAACCTTGTTTGGTTCCCTTGTACTCTAGCCGATTTTGGCATTCTTGGAGGAGTTGGAATCTTGTTCTTGAGCCATACCAAGCTTCACTTATACCCTTACAAGGTAATGGAATTTCTAAACCCTAAAATACGCATTAAGCTTTAAAGAATGATTAAGGGTTAGTTAGTGTATTAAAATGGTGTGTATATATGGGCTGTAGTGTTAGATTGTGAAGTGCTGTAACCGGTGGAGAGAGAGAAAAGAAAGGAAGAAGGAAGAAGGAAGAAGAAGAAAAGAAAAACTATAAGAGGAACAAGGTAATTATACTCATCCTTGTGTAGTTTTGTAAATGGATATGTAACAGATTTTAAGTGGTGTAAATGAGTATTGTAAAATGGTAGTGTAGTGGTAGTGTAGTGTAAGAGAATACAAATGTTTTGAACCCTTAAAAGACATTGAAAACTTGTTGAAACCTAGATGGGAATTAGAGGATGTGTGCAGGAATTTTAGGAGTGTTTAGTGTTTGGTATTTATGTGTGAGAGCTTTGTATATTTGTAATTGTTGAAAACAGGTGAATTGGGTAACAAAGTGTGAGTAAATGATGTGGTGAGAATGTAAGAATTTAGGGGAGGTTATGTCAAAACTTACCTAGAACTAGAAGACTTATGAACTAGAAACTAGGTAAAAATATACCCTTGTAACAGATTTTAGGTTATGCTAGTTAATGGGTAAGTTAGGAGAGGTGGTTAAATGCATTGTAAGCTTTAGAAATGACATTAGAAGAGGGAGCTATAGATGGAGAAAGTGAGAGTTAAAATCTGTAGCAAAATGCAACTTAGAAAAATAGTGTAAGTGCTGAAATGAGAACTTAAGAAAATAGGTGAGTGAATTAGTATAAAAAGGAGTAAAAGGTTAGTAATGGATTTAGACATGTTTAGGAGGCTAATTAGGTGCTTAAATATGTTGGATTAAGTGTAGGAACAATGGGGAATTAATTGGACAATGTAAGGAGTGTAACAGAGGGAGGAAATTGCAAAATCTGTAGGAAGTAGCAGTAGGTCCGGGACTTGGTCCCCGTATAAACTCCCGGACCATGCAATTAAAACGGCCGAGACTTCACTACAACTTGGGTCCGGGACTTGGTCCCTTGTACAACTCCCGGAAAACTTGTAAAAACGATTCGAGAATGCAACTAGCTTCTGGTCCGGGACTTGGCTCCTGTACAAGGACCCGGACCATGTAATAAATTCACCCGAGAGTTGTGACCACAGGTGGTCCGGGACCTAGGATCCGGACAAAGTCCCGGACCAACCCAAATCTTTAAAAACAAGCTTATTAAATGGCTTTTAAGATAAGGAAGTGAATGGTAATGATAGTATAAGGTAATTAGTACTTAATTAAGGATGTTTAAAGGTCATTAAGGGTATAAACAAGTTTTAAAAGTAATAAAGAGTAAGTAAACCATATGTAAGTATAAGAATTGTGAAGGTATAGTAAGTATGAGTTAGGAAACGTAAGAGTAATCGAGTTTAGTTAATGATAGTTAGATTAATCGCTCGATTGTATGTATGTCATAGGACTTGGATTGTGAACACCAGAGGAAAGTTGGGATACAAGTACAACGGTGAACGGTATGAATTCCTCATGCCCCGTATGCTACCTTGGTTACTCTGATTTGTGTGTTGTGTGCTAATTGATCACCAAATAAGATAAATGCACGAATCGGAGTTATTATGCTTATTGTGGATATGTAGTGTTGTATCTTGCCGAATATTATCTTTAAATGATAGTTTGTATAATTCATGAAATGTATGGATGAATATGAATGAGTGTGTGTATGATATATTGTGACCGAATGTGATTGTGATTGGACTTCTAACTGTTTCCTAACCAGCTAGCCAATCTAACTTAAATTGGTAATTAAATTGGAATGAGTAGAAGTCCGATATAGTTTCGGCCACGCGTGAGGATGCGGATACACAAGAGGTTGGATCCAAGTCCTGACTCTTAAGCTGGTCTGCGGCCCAAACCCCTTAAATGGGTAGCATCCCGGATTGGTGAGTCAAGTAAATCCCGGTGGTGGGACGGTGTAGTCCCCGGGCCGGAGGTCATACCGACTTAACATGAGTAAAGGTAAGTAAGTAAGAATGAGTAATAAGTATGGAAAAGTAAGTAAGTGTAAGTAAGAGTAAATAACGTGTACTGAGTAAAAGAGTAAAAGCATTCCGATTAACCCGGATGCGTAATTTGGCTAACCCTTGTGAAGGTAGGTATTCTGTATGCTATTGTACTGCTGTCTTGGATTGTATAATGTATTGCCTATGATTGTATGTTGTATGTAAAGCATGTATGTATGAAATGAATGAACGCATGTATAGTCGGCCTTAAATAGTCGGCGTGCCCTTGTTAGCACTCGGTATATGCGGAGTTTATGCGCAGCTTTTTGCTGAGCCCCTTGGGGCACCGTTTTTAACATGATGCAGGTACTCGTGAAGGATGAAGACTATGAGATTTAGTTTGATTTCCTTTGGTGTAATGATGAATTGAATGGTGTACTAAGTAGTACACAGCTGTAGATTTTTGTTAGCCGGTGTACCATGGGGTACACCCTTTTGGATTGTGAAAGAATGATAGGATGGTGAATTGGTATAGATGAGCAGTTGTTTCAAGCTCATTATTTTTGGAAGCTAGTGAAAAGGAATGTAATTAACTTACTTTTGAATACTCGGTAATCCATTAATGTAAGTGAATGATATTTTGTATTCAGTAAGCAATGTTTTAGTAGCTCGGTATACTTAGGCATCAGACCGTCACTGTATTGTAGAATAAGCCTTGCTAGCTGTATGGGTGTTAGCGGCGTTGTATCACCCGCCGTAGTAGTAGTATTTCCGCTGCGAGTAACTTTGATTATTGGGATGATTGGACGGTAAGCATAGGATTAGCGGTAGGGGTGTTACCATGACCAAATGAGCTTTTACCTATATTGTAACCAAAACTGTATAAGTTCACCAATATTAACGAAATACTCTATAAAGTGGTGAAATAGGTCTACAGTTGAATGAAATGAAGGTAACTCAATACCCTATAATTACATTATTTCACCACTTATCAGTCATCCTGATGCTTCACTTCTTCCATCCCACGCAATTACCGACGCCAATGCATGGAGAATTTGGTGGAAAAAAAAACAAAGTAATGGCAAGTTGTGATCACACTCCACCGATGCAGGTCGCGACATGAGGAAATAGTATGTTCAGCAACCGCAACATTCCCATAACCAGGTAGAGAACACGAGTCTGTCCCAGCCACCGAAGCAGGGCAATTGACATAAGAATATAGAGGTGACACAATTGATTGAATGCCACATGCAAATCACCAAACGCCATGTCAATTATATCACCTAGAAAACAGCAGCATCAATGGTGCGTTGCCATGTCGCCATGGATCAAGATCTGCGACAACCAGTTGGAGAGATAATTGGCAAGGCAAGAGCTTGTAGCTGTCAACATACATGGCGAGACAGAGAGTATGTTTGGCCGATAAAGAAGGCAGTAGATGTGAACGATGAGGACGACGATTATGGATGATTGGCCGGTGGTGATGGACGGTGGAAGAGAGAAGAGAAAGAACAAGTAGACTACATTTTTAAGACCCATACAAAGTGGATGTTAAGTTTTATAGATGTTATGTGTAAATTATTTATAGTTGTTTAGCCTGTAACATTATCATTGGTTGAGCTGATATATAATCCAAGTGTAAACTCACGGAAAACCTGCCCATAATCGAATAGACATTGAGAACAAAGTAATAAGGGAAAATTACATCCCTACCCATGACGTTTGGTGAAATTACACACCCCACCCATGAGGTTTCAAAAATTACTTTCTCCACCCATGTAGTTTCTCTCGTTTTACATCCAATAACTTTTCTAATTTTCATTCAACTTAGGAGATGATTAAATTTTTTCAAAATTGGTGAAACCTTACATGGACAATGGTTAAGTTTTATATTTGGTCCAGTGCCAAATCCAAAGTTTTTTAAACTCACATGTGACCTGTGGGACCCAATGAAAATACACCCACATGTCATATGTTTCATTGGGTCCTACATGTCACATGTGAGCTTAAAAAACTTATAGGATTTGACATTAGACTAAAATATAACACTTTAGTGTCGTTCATATAAATTTTCATTATTTTTGGACAACATTTAAGCATCTTCTAAGTTGAACGATAAATAGAAAAGTGATTGGTTGTAAAACGAGGGAAGTTACATGGGTAGAAAAAATAATTGTTACACCTCATGGGCGGAATGTGTAATTCACCAAAACATGTACTAATTTGACACTAATGGCACACAAAATGAGAATAAGAAATAAACCATACTCCTGAGATTTTATCCGTTTTTATTGAGAGACGAATAGATTTATGTTAGTAGTTAAATGACGCCTCTACATATGACGAGAAACTTAAATTTCCGTGCCGTACGTACAAGCTAGTATATATATTAATGCTTGCAACTTGTTAAGATCATACGTTGTCCCCCACTAATTGCTCATACTATACTTGACAATTACATCAAATTAACATCGCATTCATTTATATAACTTTAAATTTGGGGTAATGATCAATGGAATTACCAAAAGAATGGAAGAGAAATTAAAAAAAAATCTTAAAAATAGTTGCATATTTTAAACAAATAAAGAGATTTCCGTTTTTGGGAGAAACAAAATGGAATCAGTTAAAAGACTTCGGTCAACAGTCAACGACTGTTTATCTCTGGTCAAAGCAATCAACATTCACCGATTACCCGTGTACAGCTGAAAGAGAATCACATTCCATAGTGAAAGGTCTGCGAGTGAGTTAATCTCATCCACTTTTAATTTCTTAAAAAAAATGTAGTTCAGACAAATAACATGAAACAAAATCATTTTTATTCTCTTTTCTAATTCTCAAAAGCAACACCCCTAAATTTGTTAATGGTTGTTAGTGGATTATCGGTACATGGTCGGTCATTAAACACTTATCAATATGGATATTGGAAAATAAATTTTCATTTAAGTTAGAAGAAACTTAAATTTTTTTTCTTTATTAGTAAAATAACTAAACAAATAATGAGAAATGAATTCTTAATTCAAAATAAACACCTATAAGAATGTTTGATTTTTCTCGAGCTAGTTTGAAAGTTGATTAGATTTTTTTTAGCGCATGAGGTTATATTATTAATGTGTTTTTTTTGTTGGAGGAACAGAAGCCAAGCACCATGCATTCCGAGCCTAGTCTTTTTTTTTTTTTTTCACAAAGATAGGTCAATTAAGATAGAATAGATGGGTAGTATAATTTATACTTAAATCTAAATGTGATTGCTTTTAGTACCATTGTTTTGTAGGAATGGAGTACCACTTGACGAGGTAGCAATTCCGCAGCATGGATATTAGCCCAATTATGAGGAGGAGAGAAAGAAAACCTCAAAAATGATACATTAATTCTGTATCGTAGTTTTGAAACTTTCTTTGAAGTGGACTATGCATATTTGTAACTAACCGCATATTTTATACGTGTATAAATGAGAAAACGATTGAAAGACTATTTTCTTTTTGATCGAATCCATGAAAGAATCCATGAAAGAAAAAAGTAAAATGATTTTAAATAACGAACAAAAATTATATAGAAAGGAAACATAATCATTTCAAGATTCGCACGACTAGTATTTCCATAGTTATGTACGTGGACCTCGATCGTTTCTCATATGTTTTTTCTACTTTTCATCCATTCATTTCTGCAGTAATAGTATGAGCTTAATGGATTCCCTTCTCAATCAAATTATAGTAATGAATAACAATTAGTTCAATCAGCAGTCCAGATATAATATATCTAATTATTTATAAGAATAGTATATTATTAGAAGAGTATTTGGTCAGCTATATATACTAAAAATTAAAGTCAAGATGCTCTAGTTTCAATGTCAAATAGCCGGCTAAGGTAATTTAATACCGTTGATTATATGATCATAAGTTGTAGTTTAAATTGCATATCTCTATCATATGATCATGTACGTAATATTATTATCTCAATAAGATCTTGGAGATGGATATGCATGAAACTGTCAAAACGTCCAATCCCCTTGACATGAAGCTTCTAACGTCAAACTCTCCCCTCACTTCCCGTCCGAACCAGTACGGGAATATTAAGATAAAATCCAGTTGCATGACAAAAAAATAACCTTAATGTTGACATATTTAATAGTATATTTGTGTTATATATGAGTGGGTCCCTGCGAGTACCAAGCGAAACATGCATTCTACTTCAATAATATACTGCCATATATAAAACATTTAGACCAAAACAGTGGCAAAACAGTCATGTAAGCATATCTTCTTGGACATCGTTGACATGCCTCCATTGATCGTAAATACATACCATATTCGTCATGTCTGTTTTGCAGTTGTTTTGGTTCGACTGTTTTATATGTGATAGTATGTTATTAGAAGATAGCGTATGTACTTAAACAAAAGATTAAGCAAAGCTAAGGAAGAACAAAACTATCGAGTAAACAAGACAATTGTTAACAACAAAACAACATCCGGAGCTACCACCACCGCGGGTTCATTGCATGTGCAACCGAAAAAATTTCATCAACTCTGACGAAATTGCCGATCATCTCCTTCTCACCATGGCCATTTCCTCCTCCCTTGAGAATCCGTAGAAACAACCCCAAACCCCTTAGCACCTGCATCACCCACCCCACTTCAATCTGAAACCGCAACCAGAGCAACTCTAGCGCTACAATACTCCAGCCCCAGAATTTAGTCGCTAAGGTTGTCTTTTTGGTGACCAGATATATGTCCATCAATACAGGGCGGAGCCAGAAAAGTTTTTTTTGAGGGGGTGAGAATTTTTTATAATATTAATTAATATTTTAAAATTACTATTAATTTTTTATTAATATAATATTTCAATATATCTAATTATATTTTAAAAATTGATATTGGATATATAGTTTGACATAAAAATTACATTAAGATTGAAATATATAAATTAATAAATAAAAATATTATTTTAGCTTTTTTCATTTCTAATTTAAAAAACGGGTATACAAAGTTATAAATTAATGCCAATAATATAGAACATTACTTCTAAACTAGTAGCTTTTTCAAAAAACATTTTTCAAAAATTATTTTGAGTAATTCTAATATTATTTTAATTTATAAAAATTTGTAATAACTAAAAACACTTGTATTATGGATAGTAGGGGTACATCATTACTAAAACTAACATAATAATCATGTTTACTATAGACTATGTTGCTAAAATAAAAAATATTAAGAGTTTTCTTATCTACTATAGACTAAATATGATTTTTTTACAACATAATTCTGGAACAAATATTACATATTAATAGAAATAAAATTGATAACAAATAGAATTTGGTGATATCATAGTGATATTTTACAAAATGTTATGGGCGCGAACAAATATCTAATAACATAAATACAATATATAACAAAAATACTAAAACTGATTTCAATATGTACCCGAGGGGAAAATCATGCCAATCGATGCACGCAGGGGAAGCCCCCCAGCAGTTTTTTTTTTTGATAATTTGGGCGTATAGCCATAATATTGAAAATACAAGCGGATGAGACCTTCTTAAGCAAAACCCACTGGGAAAAGCTAAGGGAGGAAAATGGGTACCCACCACATCCAAATACAAACTTACAGACCAACCTAATCGATCCAACCCGGACAATCATAAAACAAAAGATCTTAGAACTCAAGGACCAAACAAGACAGAACCCCTCAAAAAGAAGAGAAAAGTAAGCAACAACGTATACAATCCCAAAAACCAACCCAAAGAAAATCCACCAAGATAATAAGATAATCCCTAACCTTCCTTCCCCTTACATAGAACCAAACAGACTCCATGCCTCCCAAGGCGCAACACTGGGACCAAAAACCTAGTGCACGTGAGCACTACAGGACGATTACTTTTTTGGGGCCTCAAGCGTCTCCATCTGGGATTGGATTTGATTAAGAATGTTAGCCTTTGTTAGGCTTGGATTAGGCACTTTGTACCCTAGTTGCAATAATAGATCAACACATTCTTCTGCTTCCTTTTCTAGGTTAATAATTTTCCCTTTTTCATTCCTCATTGGAACCTCCGTACTAACTTCCTTATTAGGTTGCGAAGACTGTGGTGTATTATGAAATAGCTCCACGACTAGAATAATACCATCTTTATTTATCGGGGACTTAACAGGAGTTACCTGTGAAATTAAATCCTCTTCTCGGCATTCATTCTGCACCTGCTTTTCCTCATTCTCGACATCCGCATCGCTATCTAAAACTGTTGTTCTTGAGCGACTGATCGATGCCTGACAAGGAGACTCTTGAAAGAACGTGTCAGGAATTAGAACAACATTTTGCTACTTCTCTTCATCTGCCTATCGCGGTTGACAAGGAATAGACGCACCGACTAAAAAAATTGCTGCCTCTTGACGCGTGACTCTCTAGGTCATCTTGTGTCATACCAACAAATTCTTTGTCGGCATTGAACAGACGAGAGGGAGAGGCGCCCACCTCTTCATTTTCCACGTGGGCCTGGTGTTCCGTCACGCAATTTCCCACAACAGTTGATTCTCGACACGACCTAAAAATTTTAATGTTGAATCCTGCCGGAGTAGAAGAGATCCAAAATGTGAAGCCTTAATTTACTACTAACACAAAGTTACCCATAATCACCAACAAAAACAGTAGAAAATAAATTAAACGGGACATGGTAGATGAAAGAAAAAACAAGCAAAAGAGGAAAACTGAACAGGGGGCAAAGCAGAAAATATAAAAACTTAAGAATAAAAGAGACTTAGGCAACTAGTGGAATAAACTAGGAATCCATCAGAAGGAATTCATCAGAAAAAGGATCCATGAGCAAGAAAAAAATGAAAGAGGGAACAAGGAGTAGAAGTGAGGAAAAAGCCTCTCACCGAAGAGAGACTTTTTTGTGTTTTCTTAACTTTCTTAACCTTTTTTTATTCACATAAGTTACCACCTATAAAGGCTCATAAGGAGTGTTAGCCATGACAAAAAGACAGAAGAGACAAACGAACACTAAATCAAAACACATTCAAATAGAAGGGAAATAGCTCGAGAATCCAACTAATACAAAAGTTCTTCAAATGTGTGAACAATACCCAAAACAAGACAATTTGAGACAACCAATGGAGGGGGATATTAAAACAAGTAAACCGGAGATAAGATCCAAAGATGAAGATGCAACTTCGCCTCCATCCCCTTTTTAAAGTGGCGACACACCTAACTTTATACTATTAGAATTAAAAACAAACTCCCATACAATAGGGGGTGAACTTGACACCATAAGCTCATACCTCCAGGACATTAGTATGACATCACCATTATTGCACAACAGGGAAACATAAAATTATAGATCAAACACTAGGGCAAACTAACCAACAAGAGGTCACAAATCTTGGATATGTCGACATGCACTTGAGCCATCAAGAAATAAGCTATATTGTAACTGTAAAGTTGTCTTGAATGCTTATCTACATTTATAGTGAAGAATTTAATGGTCTACATTTATGGTGGGGATTTAATGGTCCACATTTATGGTGAAGACATTAATAGCGGAGTTAATGGTCAGCATTTAATGCGGATTGTATGGGCATCTTTATGCGATGTATTACCATAACTCATGGTTATTCTAGAAGATTCCAAGGACCACCCACCACTATAAATAAATGCTTATCCTTGGCACAATTCATCCATCCAATAACAGATCTAGGTTTAAGAGAGTTGGATGATAAATTTGAGAGGTTTGTATTTTGTGAGTGTGAGCCAAGAGAAATTGTAGTTTCCTACTGTAACACCCTGGATTTTGCCTTAAATTAAAGCTTATGAAATTATGAGTCCAACGGCGTAAACGGAATTGAAAACGGACTTCAAACGAGTCCTAAAACTGCAAAACAATTCTGGTCCAAACTTGTGTCCGGACATTGATGTTCGGACACAAGCTGAGAAGAAAACGTACTGTGGAAACCCAAGTGTCCGAACATTGGTCCGAACTTGCAAGTTCGGACATGAGTCGAAACTTACAAGTTGGATTCGTCCTCGCATGCTGTCCGAACATTGAAGTTCGGACAGATGTTCGGACATACCTAAAGATAGAGAAATAAAATATGGTTCGGGATCTGCCCGAACATGGATGTCCAGATGGACGTTCGGACAGGTCCATACTTGCGAAAATTAGTTTGAAAACAGAGTTAGAAAGACACAAAAAAAAAACAAAAAAAAACTAATAACAACTGATGGGGAAATGTTTTAATAAACATAGTTAGCAATATATACCAAAGAAGTACAGCGGAAACAACTTTAAAATCGACATATGATAATCTCAAACAATTTATAATTGTCAAAGGACTTTGTCTTGAACACAATAACTGACAACTTAACTCAACAACAGCGGAAATAAATTTAACCAGGGCGTTACCGCCACACTCAATACCCATTGCATGCTCAGGCTTTATTCAACCAAAACATTTACCAAACTTTGTAAAACGAAAGTACTTTCAACATCACAACTCAACTTTAACAATCTGAAGTTTAATCTGGTCATCCTAAGCTATGTGATAGCGTGTTCCCAATTCCCTAATTCATCCATAAGTACATGCGATCAGAAAACAACAACAGAAAACGCGAAGGGATCGCGCAGATCAGCAAAACTGAGTAAACATTGCCTCAACTTGTAAAATACATTTTGAAACTCATTTTACATTTGCAAAATATTAACTCACACCATAACGGTAGTCAATTTCACCAACTCCAAAATCACCATTAGCAAAAACATTTCGGGGGAGAACTTTCAAAGAATTCAATTATTAGTATACGCGGACGACACCCAAATCGGGGTCGCAACATTAGAATCTCACCTCACTCTACGTTCTTAAGTTTGCACACCCCCTAGAAGGTAACTTATGACCCAAAGGAGTAGATCATTAGAGCTTAACTGCAAGTAATGTCTGCAGGCAAAGTTGATATAATATTCACGGGGTACGCAATACCAATAATTCACGGAGCACCATAAAGGCACCAACAATATTCACGGGGCACCAAAAGGCACCAACAGGCCAACAATCAATCCAGAGAAAGTCTCCCAAAATCATTTTATCACAATAGTTATAAAACTCCTTGCACCAGAATACGCGGGGGAAAATAATTCCCAAACTTCCACAATATCAAAACCACAGTAAATCCAATTCATCGATATTTCGCAAGAACACAGAGGTAGAGAATGTTGAGCACAACATTTACCTGGAATCCATGTCCAGTCGATAAGAGATATCACCCACAACCAATAGCATCCACCATTAATGAAGTCTATATCTAGGATTTAACATATACACTTTCAACAATCTTCCAATAAAAATAATTGAATCATAACCTTTGTAATCCCTAACTAGTATAATTACACTTACCCTTCGAACGACCCTAATTCGGCACCAAGGAAGAAGCCTTGAAGAAACTTGAAGTAATAGGGGAAGAACTAGAGACCTTGTATTAGGGAAGATGAACGTGAATTGGGAGTTTTGGAGAAGAGAAGTGTAATGGCGAGCACTAGTACAAAAAGGGTCTATTTCGGCGGTTGTAAAAGGCCTATTTCGGCGGTTCTAGAACTGCCGAAATGGAGACCGCCGAAATAGGGATGAGACCCTATCTCGGCGGTTGTACAACCGCCGAAATAGGCGCGTTTTAAAATTAAAAAAAGGACCTATTTCGGCGGTTCCTAGCTAACAACCGCCGAAATAGGTCCTTTTTTTAAAAAAAAAATTATTTTCGCGTCGTCTTCAACCTCACAGCAGCAGTTCCGGCGATTTTCAAGAGGCGCAACCACGAGAATGACGCAGAGCATGTAAGTTCGCCACGAGAGAAGAAAATGAACACGTACAGGCGCAGAGCATGTAAGTTCGAGTATATTACCGGTTCCCGGAGAGAATAAGATAAGTTCGAGTATATTACCACAAGGAAGAAGAACACAAGCGCAGAGCATGTAAGTTCGCCTGCAAAATTACCGTGAGATTAGAGGATGAAGAAAGGTGTGCAGAGCATGTTTATTTGCCAGTTAGGGTTGCGAATTTACCGTGAGAGAACGGGATGAAGTGAGAGCAAGTGAAGAAGAGAGGCACAGACCATGTTCGCCATGAGAGCAAGTTCGCCAGTGAAGAAGAGAGGCGCAGACCATGTTCGCCAGTTAGGGATACGAATTAGAGAGAAGAAGATGAAGAGATAGAGGCGCAGAGCAAGTTCGCCAGTTAAGGATACGAAATTAGAGGCGCAGAGCAAGTTCGCCAGTCGGTGAGCAAATATAATAAAAGAAAGTCTATTTCGGCGGTTGTTACTAACAACCGCCGAAATAGACTAAAATTTAAGCGGCCTTTTGGAAATTTTGGAAAAAAATCCCGGGAAATGAACCTATTTCGGCGGTTGTGGATAAAACCGCCGAAATAGGGCTCCGAGATTTTTGTAGTCTGGAAAAAGACACCTATTTCGGCGGTTCCTAGCTAGGAACCGCCGAAATAGGTGTCCTCGGAGCCCTATTTCGGCGGTTTTATCTACAACCGCCGAAATAGGGGCGCCGAAATAGGCGTTTTTTGTACTAGTGGAGGCGTTGAAGTGGAAGGGATGATGGAAAGATCGTGATTTAAATAGAACCAAATTGTAAAATAAAAGGAACGTTATTAATTAAATAAAAAGTTGTCAATTCTGAAGGAGGAGAAAATAATTAATATTGTAATTAATTCAAAATAATCCAAATAGTTAGTGCCAGATAAAACGTAATCAGTTTTAGAAAAGAAAGGAAGTAATTATCGTCGCAAGTAGTTAGGAAAATGAATTAAACATTTAGGGTTGTAAATAATTTGAAAGGCAAGATAAATAATTAGATTATAAGTAACTTGGAAGAGGACTAGATTCAACCGATTAGAAATTAAAAAGTAATTTATTGTTTTGAAATAAATTGAGGAAAAGATAAAGACGAGCACAAATATCTAAGGAGAGGATAAAATATTTATTTTGATATAAGAGGAAATAGAAATAAAATAAATAATTGACTCCAACAAAAAGGGATGTTATTACGTTAACTAGATTAATAATAATTTAAATAAATCAGAGGAAAATAAGGATCTTACCAACCTATAATAAATGTAGAAGTAGTAAAACATGAATTGAACTCTTAGGATTAGAAAGACGTTGTAACGTCTGTAGAATGTTGAGATAATGATTTAAATAATAATATCAGAGAGAATAAGGATGGTAAATATGTTTATAATCAATTTAGGAATAGAAAGGAAAATAAGAATAAGATAATCGTTTTTGACTTCCCTGGCCATTAATATACTGACCTCGGACTAGCCATTATTATATATTCGTTCTAACATAACGATTAACTTACTTACGTCGACTATACATTATACTTATCCTAACTCAAAATTCGTGGGTATTTCACCTACACCAAGTTGTGAACTCGCTTTGGGCTGGAATTAGAGAGTTGGTGAGGATTGAGTGCCTCTTCTCACAATATTATAGTGGAAATTTGGATTATATTGTGGTCCCGAGGTTTTTACCCCGAGTTGAATGGGTTTTCCTCGTATATTTTGTGTCTTGCTTTATTTCCATTGTTCGATCTTTGGACGTGTTAGATTCCGGTTTATACCCATGAATTCCCTAACAAGTGGTATCAGAGCTATGAGAAGAAATGAAGCAAAGTTTGTAATTCTGTTGTTTGACGGAAAGATGAGTTTTACCATATGGAAAAATACCAATGAAGATTTCTTGGTGCAACAAGGCCTTGACCAAGCCTTGAAGGATACGATGCTAACATAAATGAAAGCTGCAAATTGGACAAAGCTCCAGAGAAAGACGACAAGCAAAATCCGATTAGCACTCGCCCCAAAGGTCAAATACAATATCTTGACGGATACAACCGCAAAGGCATTGTGGGATAAGTTTACGAACATCTATGCGTCGAAGTCGCTAACAAATAAGATGTGTTTAAAGATGGAGCTTTATGGTCTTAAGTTAGAGGAAGGTGGGTCTCTAGATACTAACTGAAATACCCCAAACTTAAGTATAGTGATTAGGATAATTCTAATCCGTATTTAAGAGCCTAATAATGCAAGAGTAATATTGGTAAGGAAAAATAAATCCAAAAGAAATAAATAAACGCTTAAAAAGCGGAAAACGCTAATAAGCGTTAAATAACCATAGGAGGTATGAGACATCGGTTTAGCGTATTATATGGACTCTAAAGGTTTAATAAGACCTAAATAAATATGGGAACGATCTCCGAAGAAAACGGCTCCGAGAAATGTATTAAAACGCTAAAAGAGCTTTAGCGCACGTTTTTCGAGGAAACCCAAAAACGTGACTTTAAGTGGTCAAACAGACCCGTAAAAATTATGAATCATTAAATAATAGTTATTAAGCATTTATGGAAGCTTAATAACCAATAAAAATAAAGAAACGAGGAAATCCCGGAAAATAGGCCCGGTTAGTGAATAGTACCTAAACCGGGTAAAATAACGAGCGTTTTCTGTAAAAGACGAAAAACGCTCCAGCTAGTATAACAGTGGAGGCCGGTTTTTATCAGTCAAATAACTCCCTCACACACACATGTAACTAGCTAATTAAATAAGAGAGCAAAAAGCTAAAAGTGATAAAGTAAAAGGGGTACTTACCCTTTTCTCTCACCCCACTCTCTCATCTCACTCACCCCTCTCTCTTTCCTTCCTTCTCCCCACCGTACTCTCCCTCTTCCTCTCCCTTGGGCTGCGATTTTGAAAGCTCCACAAGAGCTCCAATGGCAACCTCATCTTCTCCTCCTTGCTCTACCTCCATTTGAGCTCCAACCACAAAAATAACTACATATTTGGACTCCCCTCACTCTCCTCTACACTTCCCTCTTTTCGGAATTTCAAAATGAGGAAGTTCATTTCGTGGGTATACCCCATTCAAAGAGAAAAGCACACCACTATGGAGCTTGGAGTCTCCTCTTTCCAACAAGGTAAAAATCTCCATGAAAACCTTAAGTTTTCTTCATCTCCTTTGGTAGCCGATTTTTACCCTTGTGTAATGCCTTGTTTTTCTCTCTCTTTTGAGCAAAATATCAACCTAGCAATGGTGGTGGACTCACCTGCTTGAACCAAGGGCTAAAACCCCTTCTAAAACTCTCCAAAGGTAAACCCTAGAAATTTCCATTTCAAACACTTCAAGGAATTGACATTGATTTAAGGGTTAGTAAATTAATTGTAGTGTTTTGTGTTCATTGGGTGATGGGAATGGAGTTTGGCAACTCCATTCCCCATGTAGCCGATTTTGAGGCAAGAAAGGAAGAAGGAGGAAAAAAATGTGAAAGGAAGAAGGAAGTATAAGCTCAAGGTAAGAACTCTTTCCTAGTGTTAAATTCTATTGCATTAGAGTAATGGGAATGGGTAAAATATTTAAAGAACCCAAAACCTTGTATTAGTATTGAGAATTGGGAAGTTTGAGTATGTAAGAGCAAGTATGTGGATTGTAGGCCTTAGAGCCAAAAATTGTATATGAGTATTGTATTTTGGATTGAGGAAAAATTGGTGTATTGGGATTTTGTATGTGTGCTGGTAGAACCCTTGTATGGGTGTGGCTAGAATAGGCATGAATTTGGTAAGAAGGTATATGTGTGGCTAAGTAAGAAAAGTAGGTGAGCTATGGCAAAATTTTGGTAGGAATATGTACAATTATGGATGACTTGGTGAATGGGAGAACCAAGGTGTGTATTGAAGTTAGTGGAGATATTTAACTATGGATTGGTACTTGTGGTATGAGTATGTGGAAGTGTAAAATCTGTAGCAAGAAGTAGTATAGTGCATAGGAGGAACTAGGAGAAACTAGGTGTGCTTGGAGAGCCTAAAGTGGGAAGTAGACCACCTTGTAACAGATTTTGAAAGGAGCTAGATAATGGGAAGGATTGAGTGGAAGATAATGTAATGAGGATGTTAGTAGTGGTATCGGTAGTAAAAGTATTGAAGGATAAAGGTTAGATTGAAAAATCTGTAGCATAATGTGGAAAACCAAAATCTGTAGCATTAGTGGGAAGAAAAGTAATGTAGGTGTTGGGTTGAAACCTGACAAATGGTGTATAAGTAGTATAGAATTGTATAATGGATTAGGGAGTGAAATAACATGATTTAGATGGCCTAATTGGTGCTAAAACATGTTAGGATGCATGTAGGAAGATTGGGGAAGCAATGGGTGAAATTGGGAAAAGGAAACAAGGCCTGTAGCAAGTTTCTACTACCGTCCGACCCACAGCCTGGATCGGACGCTGGGTCGGACGTGGCTTAAACAACGATAATAAACCTTTCTGGAATGGTCCGACCCAGGACCGTGAGTCGGACGTGGGTCGGACGGGCCTTGAGAAACGACGGTAATTCTTTCTGGAATGGTCCGACCCAGGGCCGTGAGTCGGACGTGGGTCGGACGGGCAAATTTTCTAAATGGCGAAGTTTCTGACTTCGTCCGACCCAGAGCCTGGGTCGGACGGTGGATCGACGGAGCTAAGTCACAGAATTGAAATCTTCTAGAATGGTCCGACCCAGAGGTGTATGGGTCGGACGGAACAGTGCTGGGTCGGACGGGAGTAATTTCAGAGGACGAAAACCTACTGGAATGGTCCGACCCAGGGTTGGGTCGGACGGTGGGTCGGACGGCCCAAACACTTACAAAAAAAATGTTTTTATAATATGACTATAGTAATCATATGTATGTATAGGTTATGCCTATACACCGGTATGCATGTAAAAGTAGTAATACACCATTAATGAAGTAATAACGGTAAGAAAGTAAGTAAATGTGTAAGGAAGTAAGTTATGAAGTAGTAAAGGAAAGAATGGTTTATAACCAAGTAAGAATAATGAAGTAGTAAGAATCATTGAAAGTATCAATGAAGGAGTAAGTAGATCAATAATAGATCATTGATCGTACTACTTCATGTATGTATAGGAATCCAATAGTTGATCCTCGAAGGAGCCGGTAGTGCGGATACAACGGTGAACGGTATGATTTCTTCATGCTCTGTATCCTAACCTGGTTACCCCGATTTGTGTGCTTATGTGATCACCAATAAGATAAATGCACGAATCGGACTTATACTGCACTTAACTGTGTTTGAACTATTTTGTTCTTGTTGTATCTTCTTGAACAATTAGTTTGTATAATTCATGAAATGAATGAATGGAATTGAGAAGTATGTGTAAGTATCGTGTACTTGAGTATTGTATGTATGTATGGAAATGGAGTATTGACTTCTACTAATTTCTAACCTTCTAACTCCTAACTTGAGTAATGAGTAAATGGAATGAGTAGAAGTCCGATATAGTTTCGGCCACGCGTGAGGATAAGGAAACACAATAGGTTGGATCCGAATCCTGGCTGTAATCTTTTCCATGGACCAATTCCCTTGAATGGGTAGCATCCTGGATTAGTGGGCCACCTTAAAGCCCGGTGGTGGGATGTAGTAATCCCTGCCCGGAGGTCATACCGACTTAACTGGGAGTAAAGTATGTAAGAAGTAAGTATCGTATGTGTATTGGTCTTGACTATTGTAAGTCATTGACCGGAGGTAAAAGAGTACCGATCACCCGATTAACCCGGGTGTGCAGTAAAGCTAACTGGACCTTTGTATGTATTGGAGAATTGTATCTCCGTATTGCGTATTGAGTATGTACTGTGTGTGTATGTATTATGGAAGATGGTAAGTAAGTATTGGTTGACTCATATTGTCCTCCAAGCATGTATGGTACTGTACGTATGTATGTATATCTTGTGCAATATTGCAGTATCGTGAATGAAAGCATGTATGTATGTATGTATGTATGTATGTATGTATTGCAAAATGAATTGCATGTATTCGACCAAATGGTCGGCGTACCCTCGCTAGTACGCGGGGTATGCGGTTATCATATTCAGCGTAAGCTGACCCCCTCGGGGGACCATTTTAGTGTGCAGGTACCCGGAGCGAATACGGTCAAGGTAAGAGACCAGTGGCGCGCCTTGTAATTAGAAGTATCTAGTTTGTGAGGAATGGGTAGCAGATTGAATCCTAGTAAGTGTGTATGAATTTGGAGAAGTACTGTATTGGTTTTGGAACCTAGTAAACTCGGTATGCGTAGTGTATTATCTTGTACGGAGTTGTGAAGTATTGTATTGAATGGAGTACGGTATTGAATGGAGTAATGTATCGAATGAAGTATTGTAGTAATCAGTACGTAATGAGAGTATGTATTGTATTAAGTAGCACTCGGATATTCCGGTCCATCAGACCGATGCTGTATGTAGAAGTAGTAGCCTTGTTAGTCACGTGGGTGACTAACGGCATTGTATCACCCGATGTATGTAAGTATGTATCCGCTGCGTGACTCGGGAAGCACGATGAGATTGGACGGTAATGATTGAATTAATAGTAGGGGTGTTACACTAACAACAACACCTCTAATCAGTTATTGGTCATCTACTTAATGTTGATGAGAAGGTGTTCTTATTCCTAGGCTCACTCCCAAAGTCATACAAGCCCCTGATGCAGACGATCGTGGTTGGGAGGAGCACGCTGGATTTGGATGAGGTTATTGTCATTGTTTGTGAAAATGATCAAATTCTTAATAAGAAAAATTCACAGATGGTGACCAGGCCTTGGCTTCTACTGAAGAACGTGGTCGAAATCAAAGAAGAGGAGGTGTGTCTAGGGGGAGATTTGCTTCACGATCGGGTGGCAGAAAATGCTATTATTGTGATAAGATGGGTCACATCCAAGCATATTGTAGTAAGCTGGAGGAAGATATGAAGGATTTCAATAGTTCCAAAGAGAAAGGAAAATCCAAGGTGGAAGATGAAGATGATGCAAACTATGCACATGGTGATGTGCTCGTGGCCACTGATAATGGGCCCAAGATAGCGGAAGAGCCAAAGTAGTGGGTCCTCGATTCTGCTGCCTCCATGCATATGTGTAAGGAGTTAGACGCGTTTACGACCTTGAAGATGGAAAATCTTGGTCAAGTTACTGTTGGTAACAAGGAGAAGGTGGAGGTCCAAGGTGTTAGAGATATCCACTTGAAGTTGAAGAATGGAAAGGAGCATTGAATTCGAAATGTAAGGTACGTGCCAGAGATCAGCACAAATTTCATCTGCTTGGGACAGTTTCACGTGAAGGCTATAGATATTATGGCCAAGGAAAGACCTTGAAGGTGCTGAACGGAAAACACTATGTTTTCCAAGGTTATATGAAGGCAAACAACATTTGTTAGGTTGAAGGTGCTTCGGCTCGTGTGAAAAGAATGATAATGAGTCCACTTTTCTGAGGAGGTTTTGGTTTGCAGGATAGGGACGCGCAAAAGGCTAAATATTCATCTCAAACCTTTAACACTGATGATCCAATCTCCTTCTTTTTGGTTGGAGGGGGAGATTGTTGACTTTTTAG
This sequence comes from Limonium bicolor, assembly GCA_023374045.1. Classification (NCBI taxonomy): domain Eukaryota; kingdom Viridiplantae; phylum Streptophyta; class Magnoliopsida; order Caryophyllales; family Plumbaginaceae; genus Limonium; species Limonium bicolor. Next base: position 288,406,461 of record CM041781.1, read on the forward strand.
GTTCCTGACCAACAAACAGTCAAGTGAAGGTGAAGCACCAAGTTATTGAAGAATTCAAGCCAAGGTGGAGAATTGTCAAGTTGTCTTGAATTCTTAAATAGTGAAGAATTCAATGGTCTACATTTATGGTGGGGATTTAATGGTCGACATTTATAGTGGAGACATTAATAGCGGAGATTTAATGGTCAGCATTTAATGCGGATTGTATATGCAGCTGATAAGTGGTGAAATGATGTATTTATAAGGTCTTTATTTACCTTTATTTCGTGCAACTATTAACTTATTTCACCACTTGATAGAGCATTTCGTTAATATAGTTGAACTCATGCAGTTTTAATTTAAATTTAGGTAAAAGCTCACTTGAGCAATGGTTTTGGGAGACTCTCTAGACTTTGTAGCTGAGCTTTAATGCCCCGAGGAGTGTGTCAGGGACGGTCCAGTCGATTTCGGAACACTAGAATCGCCTCTGGTGTGGACCGCCCCTGTGGGGCGGTCCCGACGGAAATTTGCCCAGAACAATCGTTTAAAGACGGGAAAAAAGAGGGGATTTGGGGTATTCTTTGCATTTGACACTTCCACACATACAAGAGAAGAAAGAACGAGAAGAAGGAGAAAGAAGAGGAGAAAGAAGAAGGAAGAACTCACCTTCTCCAAAGCTTCCAAGCTCCAACAATGGCTTCTTCTTACTCTTTTCTATTTTTTCTTTCCTCTATGCTTGAGTAGTACTCTATTGTGCTTTGGGATGGGTCTTTGAACCCAAACCCTATATTTTGTTTGTGAATCTTGATTATGCCTTAATATAGTTGTTTCTCTCTTAATTATCATTCAATGTTCTCAAATTGATCTCTTGAGTGCATTTGTGGTGAACCCCATCTACAATTTGGTTTTGAGTTAGGGTTTGTGACCAAATTGAGAGTGAACTTTTAATTTATGCTCCTAGGATTAGTGAGTATAATTTGGGGCTTTGTTCTAGAACTTGCTTATTGCTACTTAGTTAGTTTAGTCCTAATTGATTTTGAAGGCTAAAATTAACTAAGTAAGGATTAACTCATCTTTGGTTTAGAGAGTTATTATTATTGTTCTAAAAGACAACTATGGCATAAGAAGAGTTGCTAGCATATCTAGGTAGTTTGGGTGATTGCCAAATTCCCAAAGTACTTTTCCATCCAATCCATTAAACTATCACCTTTAGTTTATTTGTTGTTCTTGCAATTACTCAACCAACACAATCAAGCTTGCCACCGGCTAAACCCCAATTTACTGTTTTCATTGCAATTACTAAGTACTGAGACTAGGAAGTTAGGACCAATTTCCTTGTGGATACGACACTTGTTGTACTACACCGATTAGGTGCACTTGCCTTTTCCTTGCATTTATTTATATACTTTGTTATATAGTTTTTGCACAACAGCAGCTTTATGCGATTTATTACCATAACTCATGGTTATTCTAAAAGACTTCAAGGACCACCCACCACTATAAATAGAGGCTTATTCTTGGCACAATTTATCTATCCAATAACAGATATAGTTCTGAGAGAGTTGGGTGATAAATTTGAGAGGTTTATATTTTGTGGTGTGAGACAAGAGAAGTTGTAGTTTCCTACACCAAGTTGTGAACTCACTTTGGGCTGGAGTTAGAGAGTTGGTGAAGATTGAGTGCCTCTTTTGTAATCTCACAATATTATAGTGGAAGTTTGGATCATATTGTGGTCCGGAGGTTTTTACCCTGAATTGAAGGGGTTTTCCTCGTATATTTTGTGCCTTGCTTTATTTCCATTGTTTGATCTTTGGGCGCAGTCTCGTATATTCTTGACACATTTAAGCAAAGGGTGTAGGATCTAAAAATAATTCTCACCCCTTAATCCCTTGTATTGGCTGACATGAATGGTGCCCATGAGACTACATATAAGACTTACAAGTTGTAAAAGGACCATTTTGTGAGTTCAAGGTTTTGCTCGCACTTGAAGACGAGATGGAAACACCTTTATCATTACCCAGTTGGTTAGAGACTGCGTTAATCTCTATATGAAAAACCCAAAATTTCTTAATACTTGCATCTCAAAAGATTTATTCACAAGCTACATATGTAATGGCAAGGTGGGCGAGCTCATTGCTTGAAGCATAAGGATACCCACAACATACACGACCAGACTTTAAGGATTGTTACGTTGAAATGGAAAACAACTCGAATAGGTTTGGTAGGACAACATGGCTTCGAAAGTTATGACTGCTAAGTGCAGTTTTTAAGGTAGCATGTGATTGTAAGTTCAAGTTGAGGTTTGTCCATGATCTCAAAGAATTCGGCCGACCCTGACTGGGGGACGAACAAACGACTCATCTTCACATTATAGTTGTTGAATAAGTACTCCCAAGCATGGAGTAACCACATGTATATCAAAAGATTAATTAGTAGGTTATGCACTGAATAAGTTCAGTCGTATGATGTGTGTGTCCGGTTTCTGAAATTAATGGAACTAAATCTTGGAAGAAAAGAAGGTAATTTTTTTGCTACATTCAAATGTAGCTATAGATGGCTACATACATGTACATTTGTTTTATAAAAACTGTACAATTAGTAAATAAAAACTGTATGGATGTATATGTTAAGTTATACATTGAGTTCTGATATTACTGAAATTCTACTAGATGTACATACTAACTTCTTAAACTGTACAATAAGCTTACAAATCATGTACTTTTACACTATACAAATTGTACAATTTTAAATGTAGCAAAAGATTACTACATATTTTTGACTAATTTATGAAATGCCACTAAATAAATGTTACAAAATTCTAAAAAATAGATAAAACTAAATAAAAAATTCTCATTATTTTGAAAATAATTACAAATTTGCAAAAACTAATTTTTTGAAAAAAAATCATTTGAAAAAATATAAAAAATTATAAAAAATAAAATAAAAAATTATTAAATATCATAAAATATTATAAAAATTAAATATTTATTGGAAATTTTCAAAATTATTAGGAATCATAAAATAGAACACAAAGTTTAAAGACGTAATTTCTATGCTATTAGATGATATTTTCCACTTTTTAGTGTCATTTTATAAATGAGAATTACTAATTGTAGATATAATAAATATGCAAAAAAATAAAAATATTATATAATAAAATTATCTGTAATATAGAATAAAAGTTTTAACAACATATTAATACTTAGATCATTTAAAATATTTTTTTAGAACCATTTAACTTGGTATAATATTAATTACATCTTTCAACTCCATGTCTAATTTTATGATTTAAAAAGCATTCTAAAAAATTTTATATTTATATTTTATTTTATGATATTTAATCTTTCTGAATTTTTTTAAAAAAGTTATGTTATAAATTATGAAAGTTTTAGAACTATATTATAAATTTTCTTTTAAAAAATGAATTTCAATATAAAATTGATCTCCTTTCGATCACTTCCAGTCTCCCACTCCAAATCGTCATCATTGATCGCCCACACGAGCTGAGCCCTGCCGTGTTTTATTTTCTGAACCTTTGCTGTGTTACTAGTGTAGCAGCTACAAGATTTCCAGCACAACTTATTTGAAAATAATGGAAAGCAATACTCCTCGGTCCCACCATGACCGTCCTATTTACTATTTGGATATATCGTTTGACTTAATTTTTAACATATAAGATAAATTAATTTGAAAATTTAAGTTTTGCATATGATTCTTACATGATAAACTATATAATACAAAATTTAATTTTATAAAATTATTTTACCTTATATGTTTAATTGAGATGAAAAAACGTGTCAAAAAGCAACATGACACTTATGACGGGACGGAGATAGTAGTACTCTGGTCGACCTAGCTAGTTGTGTATTTTACGTAAGTGGATATTCGTGGTGTGGGGTATATGACCTGAAAGAAAGATTATTAATTACTGATCCATCAATAAAGAAAAAGCGGAAAAGGGGGTCGGAAAGTTGAGGTGTTTTCTTGAAAAAATTATTTTTTTAATTTCGATTTGTCCCTGGTAGGTTTGGAGCCTCAAGTGAACGTCATTAATGCATCATCAGCTTATCATCACACAATCGGAGTAGGAATTAGCTATATGTGTTCTTTAACATATTCATGTTTTTGTTTGTCATTCAAGTTGAAAATAAGATTTATGACGGAATAAGACAAAATGTAGTACATGGTGATTGGTGACTAAGTTAATATGCTAATTATATTATTAAATATGCCATAATTATATCAACACAAGCTTCAAATCACCCTAGAGGTATCTTCACAAGTCACGTTTATTCTTTGTGAATGATGTAATACTTTTCAGTTGAGGTGATTAGGTTTTAGTCTCCTTAGTGTTAAATAAAGTTTATCTATTGGTTGAAACCTCAGGTCTCTAACTAAATATCTGACATCATTTTTGGTCGTATTTTTGTCGTATTTTGGTCTATCACCCGGTTCGTCCTATTGGACTACATCCGGATCGGGGATCAGCTCTGGGTGGATAGGTTCCAGTCCCCTCCCAATAGCCGTTGTGGGGGATCGAACATTGGTTCTCCCTACCAAGTTCAGTCTCAATCACCACTGACATTTTACTTGGGTGATGTCTCTGCTTGTAGTGCTTCTAATATCTTGAAATCCTCATCTCTCCATAGAGCCAAAAACTATAGACTTTAACCACCTTCTTCACATCGTCCCAAAGAGGATTACTATGGGGGTAAGCATCTTTCTTATGCGGCCATGTTGCTCATATCCGGTATGTCCATTGAGAAGTGGTTGGATTTTGAGGCTCTTGTATTAAGATTGCAAAGAATGTCATTAAAACTATCACCAAGTTCTTTACCCATTCCTCGGGTCCATTGAGGTGGATAATGACATGTCTCTTTTATTATTTGGATTTCCATTTGCACAAAGAAAAGGTTTGGAGGTCTGAGTCTGAAAGACATCTATAAATGAAACCCCAACAAAACTAACGCCCACAGCTGTATTAGTTAGATGTCTTGCTACCTCTAGAAGAAGAATCCTAAGGATTATGTTGGCAACGTCGCTCTTGGCTCTACGATCTATGGGATCTGGAGTGAAAGATGTAAAACAGCAATGACAAATCAGAGTAGGGACGTCTTAAAGTCGCCTCGATATCAAATTCCCTATGAAGGCTGCCACTGGATGAGGGGTTTTGTCATGGACCAAAGCTAGCTTGGTGACATTCTTATGTCATGTGGCAATGCTTTTGCATTTCATCCCCCTCTTTTGTATATCTCCCTCGAAGGGGAGCCCTTTTACTCCCCTATATGTTATTTTGTACAGGCTTTATAGTTAACTCGATGCCATTTTTTATATTTTGGCCACCAGACATAGGAGCATGTTTTCATGTTTGTACCAACTCTGTTTTCCTCTCTAGTTATTTATATATCACTATCTCATTCAAAAAGTGACTAGTTGAGATTAAAATATAGTATTGTAGATCTTGTTAAATTTATATAAGTTTACACAAATTATAGATATCATAATCAAGTGGTTGTTAATCAAGAGGTTTCTTACTACATATTAAATACAACATTGAACTTATATTTTATTTTATCTTTTTATAATATAGAGTTTCAACTGTTATTTAGTTTTAAAAAATAACGAAATACTATATAATATATCATCTGATAATACTACATATTTGATTTGATTTTGATATTACTTAGATTTAGTTGGGTACATTTAGATTTAGTTCAATCAATAAAAATTTATTATACTTAGATATTTTAATATTATAATTGGTTTAGATAACAAATCAATGTATCATGTTAGATTTTATCCAATACAGTAAGTACCACTATAGAGTATAATCTGGGTTGGGTTTGATTAATTCTATTTATAGAGTTTGATTCAAGTACAAGAACATAAATAAGGAACACATGACAGTTTTACATTGTTCATTAGTGAATGACCTAGTCCACGGGTTATAGCAGAAGTTTCTCTATTTTTTTAAAGAACGGTCAACTTTTCATTAAAGCAAACAAGAGTACAATGATGAGCTAAAAGAAGCCCAAAAATAGTAAGGAGACAAGGACTACTTTGGCTAAGCCAATAGTCTAAGCTTGAAGAACATTTAGTGATGCAATCTAAACAGATAAAACAAGGGAAGAGCTTATTGTATTTAACACACTCTTTGTGCTGACACTTCCTAAGACCAAAGTAAAGTGGATAAATTCCTGATAGCGTAACAAAATGAGGGTGCTTAAAACCCATAACCCAACATCAAAAGATCTCTTAGATCTATGACTAGATCCAGAAACAAAAAACCTTGATTTTTTGCTAAAATCGAAAAACAACATAAACATAATAGAGGCCAACATGCAAGAGGTTCATAAGCTCGATCTCGGTTTACAAAGCCTCTAGATCGGTGACAATATGGTGGGATCTGGGACGCGAAGAGCTGAAGACCAGAATGGAAGCCCAATACCGACATGTAATACCAAGATCTACACCATATATGGACACAACAAGTAGTAGAGAGGCTAGAACTAAGAGCAGTTGGTGCTAAAATATTATTTCTAGATGCAGAAGAGTAACATGTAAGATTGGGGCAACACCGACGATAGAAAAATGGAGCGTGGCGGCGACGACGGTGGTCAGGAGGATGGCACCGGAGGATGGAAGATGGATGAGGATGCGATGAACCGTGACTAAGGCTGTAACACCCCATCTCCAAATACAATGATCGTCGCCCTAAGTCCATCTCGTACATTAACAACGCAACGAAAAAGTTCTACTAAATTGGTGTTACCGCCGTTAGTCACACGTGACTAACTAGGCCTATTCTCTTACAAGTCACGGTCTGACTAACCGGATAATTACTCGAGCATCTATACAATACAAATCATAAACCACAACTTATACCGAGTATCTCATATCCTAATACATCATACTAACATCTCATCAATTACTAAACGAGTGTACATGCACAACTCGTGTAACAAATGTAAAAGCAACCCGAAGTACTCTACCCGCTTCTACTCTCAGGTCGAGTCCTCGTCTGGTACCTACCTGCAAAGTTTAAATCACAGGCCCCAAGGGGCTCAGCATATTGCTGGTACAGAGAAAACGTGCAGCCCACAAGCTAGCAGGGTTACACACGACTACTTTGTCGTATACATGCAATTGTTTATTCATACAAATGATAATAAGAAGTACGATAACAAACAACACATTTATGTGAAACATTCACAGCTCAAATAAAACGAACGTGTAATGGACGCCATTAATGAGTAAGTTAGATTCCTAACTGAGGCCTGAGAATTGTTTAGTTCTCGTGTTTGACCATACCTTATAAGTGTCAACCGTTCTCTTAATAGAACTGGTTGTTCTCTAACTGAATTGTTTATTTTTGTCGGGTCAAGGTAACCCTAGCCAATGAGTTATTAGCTCCATTGGGTTAATAAACACAAATTCTTAAGTTATGAGGGGTGTAAGCTTGACCCTCCCGCGCCTCTTGAATTTGCCTCCCACCTCGAACTGTTCACTCGAGCTGGTCGGGTCTGTTTGTCGACCCTAGGCGACAAGTCGTAGACGAGCCATAGCGGAAGACAGATCTGATACAGATGCCGACCTCCTAACCTAAACATGCATGACCGGAGTCAGTCCCGGATTCCTCTCTCCCCAAGTTCCAGTTAGTTGAAGTCTCATTGACAATTTGTTAGCTAAACCTCTCTCGGTATTAACCAACTAACAACAGGGAGTATTTATAACCTTATACAATTGTTACTAAACATAGTTAATGAACAAACTCTGAATCAAGCCGTGTTAGTGTGCAATGGACACACAATAACAATACAGTAAATCAGTTTCATGCTTAATCTTGTTTGGTCGTATCACAATAACACATAGCACACAAACCGAGGTAGACCCCGTTAGCAAACAAGCTACAAGAATCCCATACCGTACACCGGAGATTGGCTAGCTCTTAACACCACGTTCGCCTAATCCGCCGAACGTCTCTGACTATCTAGATCTGTAACCAGAACTAGTATTAGTATCCTGTGTCTTAGAACTAATTTGGTTCTCTTTTCAACTTAAACCTCTTCCTAGGTTAACCCGGGTATAATAGTATACCGATTAAACATGTTTGTTCATTTAGGAGCGGTTTTAAACTCAATTCTAATTCATTAACATACTAACGTCGTTAGCAGTTATTTAGTTGCACAGTTAGCAACTTTAGACTTATACGGACCTTGTATTAGGTTTTCATATTTTTCACTATTCATCCGTATTTCACTATTCATTTATACGGTCTCGTATTCTACTATTCATTTATACGGCCTCATATTTTACTATTCATCGTATTTCACTATTCACGTATACGCATTTTACTATTCATGTATACGTCTCGTATTTGACTATTCATATATACGTAGTTACTATTCATGTATACGGATACTATTCACGTATACGAGCGCTATTCATGTACACCAAAAAATTTCGTATATCCGTATGATACTCCGTATCATACGCATTTCTTTCTTTTTCCAATGTAACTTGCATTTTCTTTAAAATACTTTAAGTATTGATTTTACCTTTACTTATTAAATTACGGGTATACCCCCCATATACCTTAAGTTATATACGGGTCTCGTTTAACCCCGTCTTAACTCTGTTTCTTTTACAACTTGTTTCTAAATTCTTTATTTAATTTCCTTAACCTTCTTAACACATAAAAATGTGTTATTTACATTCCTTACCCATAGTTTTCTCTTAATTTCTATTTTACTCACAATAAGTTCTAAACTTGTTATTTTTATTTCTAATTTCTTCCAAAGTCTTCCTTAATTAATTTCTTTTATACTTTTGGTCAGTTACCAAAATATACCCAAGTTTGACCACCCTTTTATGGTCAAGCCCCCTAACTTTTCAAAATTTATCATATTACCCCTAAAGTTAATTTATCTTAACTTTTTATTCCTTAAACATTTTATTACCTAATCTTTGCTATAATTTTATTCTAACTTATAAATATTTTACAAACTGGAATTGACCATGTTTGACCACGTTTGACCACATTTGACTGGTAAAATACCATTTTACCCTTGTGGTTATCTTTCATTTAGTAACCAATTTAACTCCAAATTAATTTCTATTTCGTAATTAAATTACCTACAGATTTTGAACATCAAAAATCATTTTAAACATCTCAAACCACCAAATTTTATCTATGTTATGTATATAAATGCCATTTTATTAACCTTAAATATACCAAAAACCTTTAAATTCCTTATACATTATAAACTCTTGATAAATCGTAACTTAATTCTACAATTATTTTCTATATCTAAACTCTCAAAAATTCCATATTGACCCCATTAATTTTGGTATTCACCTTAGGTACCAAAACTTCCTAAATTTTACATATTACTCTTAATTACTCTACTTCCTTTAATTTAACTAAGTTAGATAATTTTTCTAACTCATTAATAAGCCCTTAATTTTCGGCCATATTGAAATTCATAGTATGAATTTTTTGTATATATGATAGTTTATATTGAAGCTTATATCACAAGGAGTATAAATCTATTCTTAGATTTAATAAACATTAACTTTTAATAAGCTAAAAATGAATATTAATCACCAAAATTCGGCAATAAATAATAAGATGAACAATATGTTAGATCATATATAGATCAACAATTAACCTTGAAATAGGTAGTTGTAGGATTTACCTTGTATATTAACCATTAGCTTAATATTTAAGCTTGATTTCCTTAGAAATTTTGACAGCAATTTGCTAGAGAAATTGGCTCAAAAACCATAGAATAAGATAAAGAATAAGAAGGGTTAGTAACCCTAGGCACTCGGCCTTGATGAAAATCAAGAAGGAAGAGTTTCCAAAAAGGCAATGTTTACCTCGAGAATCAAAGGCACTTCTTGTGGTTTTTCCTGAGAATCTGGGGGCTCAGAGCTATGGTTGTAAAGCTCTTCGAAAGAGGATTCCAACGAGCTATCAAGCTTGTTATTTGAATTAAGATGAGAAAGTTATGATTTGTGCAAGACAAGGTGTTCTTTAATGTTCTAATCTAGCTAAATGGTGTTCTTCATGGAGTTTCTTCAAAGAGAGGAGGAGCTACGAGTTTGGAGCTCTCATAATGACAGGTAAGTGTCTGACTAATGAATTATTAAGGGGAAAGGTGTAGGCATGGGTGGCTAACTCAAACCAATCAAAGGTGTGAGTCTAAGGATTGGTTGACTCAATCAGCCTCTTAACTGAGAGGCCCTGTGAGGTAGAGGCATCAATCGAATTAACTAAAACATGATACGGAAGACTTTTGCGGTAATTGTAGCGAAACAATAAAAGGAAGAAGGACTCTGTGGAGCTCAGCAAGATACCAAATAAGCTATTCATTTCTGGTCAAACCAAAACAACTTACAGATGCCCAATAAGTAGAAGAGATTACTTAGCGTTTTCACTACTACCCAAACACACTCTCTAATCAGAACAATGGTATAAGTGTATGAAACTAGGAACTTTTAGGTAGAGTCTATCTTAAGGTGCTAACTAAACTTGGTACGTATTCTCTCTCCTTTTGACTTACAATGCGATTCTCTTTCTCTTCTAAAGCTCTGAAATGATCCCCAAGAAAGCGCAAAAAAAAAATGACTATTACATATCTTATTATACTCTAAGCACAACAGCAGGTCGAAGGAGTTAGTACCGAGAATACCGGAACTAACTTAGTGGACAACTCCCACGACTCTGAAGAGGTCTTCTTGCTTGGGCCGCGATATTCGGAGTTGAGGAAGACCTTCATGACCGTTGTGGCACTTAAAGTGTCCGAGTTGACTCCTGATTTCCGCAACCGCACGAGAGAGTCTGTGAGGCTTCTTTGTTGCATCGGACTCTATCGAAGAGGCTCACTCTTGTGTATGTCAAGTGATGATTGATCTGTCGCTGATGGTGAAGAAAGCTTATCTCTGCAACACCCGATGTCCCAAACAAGGTGATAAGGCAATCAAGGAAAGTCATGGTAGGTGTAAGTGTGTAAAGTAAGCAAAATTGAATTTTAACACCTTTAATGACTCATCATGAAGTAGGCAGCCTTAGTCACGATTTTGTCTGATTTTTTTTTGTTTCTTCCTTATATTTATGTAATATTAGATGCATTAAACTCGTTCATAAGGACTTATACCATGTGTTAGGTATGTTACATAGCCAAAAATGCCTTAAAACACCATTTTAGTGCTTCCGGGTTCACATTGATTATGCAATTTGTTTTGGCTAGTTTGAATGTGTCCTTAATATATTTAAAACCTTTAGAAACTTTGTTCATGAAATAGCATGTTGCTCATTCCAATTTAAACCAAGTCGTTTAGTGGTTTCTCCTTGACTTTCGTCAGTTTAGTACCTGTTTACTGTGGGCTTTGTATACTTAATTTGTGTGTATACGCAATGGCTCCTATGACCATTTAATTGTTTTTCCCATATTTCTTTATGGTATTTAGGCTCATTAGCCTTTTCTTTCCATGTATACATGCCTAAAGCACATTTTTTTTCTTTAAAGCACATTTTGTGCTCTAAGGTGCGTTTTCGGTTTAAACGCTAATTCCGCTTAATGCGTATTACTACTCTTAGAGGTATTTCCCATTTGAAATATCTTGGGAACTTATTGGTAGTTCCCTAATTATTTGTCTTTAAACAACCTTTTGCTCTAATTGTTCTTAAGCATGTTTTGGTGTAAATTGTTGTTTAACACTTCTTCTAATGTTTCTAAGGCGCGTTCTAGCCTTAGTATATCCTAGTTAGATAGTTCATTAATATATTAAGGTTTGGGGTATTTCAAAGGCAATACGTGAGTGAAATTTAGAAGATGAGTTTGACTAAGAAAAGCTATAGAGGTTACATGCTACAAGAACCCACAAGATAGAAGAAATGAAGGAAGGAGAAGAGAGAGGAGAGAGTTTTTCTCTCTTTCACTCTCTCTCTCTCAATCACTGCTTGATAAATTAGTCTTTTAGTAGAAATTTCACTATGAAGAGAGAGTACTAACAGGTTTCAATATTCACCTCTTTCTAATGGAATACAAGAGATATTTATAGATGAGACTAGACATAGCTCATTAGGGCTGATGCCATGTGCGACCAATATTGAGAGCAGAGCTGTTGGCAAGAAAAGGGGCGTGAGCGACTCTGACAACATTTATGTTCACGTGAATTTCGGGTCCAGTATCAAGAGAAATTCGTTAGGCGGCTGCAACTATTAAGATGCTTGATCTCCAAGGTTGAGGAAAGAGAACATCAAGACTTGTATGTATCTCTAGATCAATGCCTATTCACCAAGAGCCCTGGACGGGGGCCACATGATTATCGTAGCAACCCATGAAAGAGAGTTGAGAGACTATTCCAGACGTTATCAATTTGACTGTGCTCGGTACTCACTACTAGAATATATATTGTTGGTAACACTAAGCAATCATTACCAAAAAAATCAAAGTCATTACTAATCCAATATATAGAAGCGACAAAATTCGTTACATTTCATCACACGAGATGATGTAACTAATGATCAATTTATTTATTATAACGACTTTTATCCTTTATTAAATGTTACGTTGTTATTAAAAATATGATTTTGGTACAATTGTATTGTCACTGTAGTCCAGTGGCGGACTTAGGAATTATGTTTAGGGGGGGACAAGGATGAAAGTAGATGTTGAGGACTATGTAAGGTCCTGCTTAGTGTATCAACATGACAAGGTGGAAAGGAAAAAGGTTGCGGGACTCCTGAACCCACTGCCCATCTCAGACAGATCGTGGGAGTCGATTTACTTAGACTTTGTCTTGGGTTTTCCTAGTGTTGAAGGGAAAACTTGTTGTGCAAAACAGTGGTTAAACTGTCTTGCTAACTATGGGCAGTGAACCCAATCATTGTAGTACAACAAGGTCGTATCCACAGGGACTTCGTAACTATTTAGTTAATTATCAGCTTAGTAAATGTGCAAGAGTATAAACAAAAGTGCATAAACTTAAATTGGGGATTTTGGTTTTTTGAGTTGTAATTGGAGAAATAAAGAAAAACAACAAACACTAAACTAACTAATCTAAGATAGGCGTAGCCCGGGATGGATATTTGCACCCGTCCTCCTTTTACTACCGATAGTCGAACCTCTAACTCATAGCTAAACAACGGGAACACTTAATTAATTAGCAATCTAATCTAGGCCTACTAATCCTAACCAATTTAACCGAAACTTCTCAATCAGCTAAGCCCCGGGTCAATCGATAGCACTAAGTTCAAGTTCCCCCAAAGTTGCAATGTAGTCCAATATCAAATCATTGAATTAGAGTACATTCTCTAGTCTCCAACGGTTTAGGTTTCTATCTCAGAATCACATTTTGATAGAATCGCACAATAATGCTAAACTAATCGGTAAGCCAAACCAACTAATTTAACACATAGATGACAAATTGAGCAAAAACCTAAACAAATCCCCAAATCATGAGTGACAAGTTCAAGAATCATAAATACCCAATAATCATCTTTATTAAGCTCAAAAGACCAAAATAAGCACAAACACAAGTTTAAAGTTCAACAATGGAGTTTTGGGGATTTTGGGGCAAAATCCCAATCCCTGGCTACATGGAGACTACTCAAGCATGATAGAGATATAAAGGAGATAAGGGAGATAAATATCCATGGATGAAGAGTGGAGCTTCAATGGAGGTGGAGCTCTTCTTCTCTCCTTCTTCTTCTCTTCCTCTTCTATTCTTTCCCTTCTTTTCTCTTCTTTCTAGTCGTTTTTTCGTTCTGGATAGCCTACCCCTCTCTCTCATCTTTTTCTCCTTGTAAAAAGACAGATTTGGGCAAAATCTACGACCGACCGACCCACCCTGGGTCTGTCTCGTGGGTCGGTCGCGTCTAGAAGCAATTTCGGGGGCCGAAAATCGCGTTTTTAAGTCTGACCGACCCAGTGTGGGTCGGTCCTAGGGTTGGTCGGGTCCAGAAGCAATTTTGGCCCCTGGAACGAGCATTTCGGGCCTCCGGAATCATCCGACCGACCCACTCTGGGTCGGTCCTGTGGGTCGAGTCCTATGAGCAGGATAACTTCAAAATGTGTATCTTCTTCGTCTTAGCTCCGATTTTGGATCCGTTTGTGCCCACGCGTTTGTCTTTTTGTCTACTTTATTCCTAGCTATTTTATTCCTCATGTTTCAGCAACAATTGTGTAAAACACCTATAAAGCACAAAAGTAGAGGAAAACTAGCTAGATTGGAGAAATGAGCATGAAAAGTGTTTGTAAAACATATGAAATACACCTCTAAAAACATGCTCATTGGGACACTCATACACACACTTACCTTTTTTTTGTCCTCAAGCAAAACCAAGAACACCATGCAAGTAAGGAATGTCAAGACTAACAAATACTAACATGAATTGTGGATAAGAGAAGAAGTAAAAAGAGATTAAAACTTTTAAGGAGTGTGAACCATTCTTAGTGGTGGCATGGGTGTGCTCAGGGCAAAATAAAATTAGAGTTTCGGGATATGATGCGGAGTGCTCAAATATCTAAAGATTAGTGACTTGGAGAGCCTTTACCATGACCAACTTCTCTCAAGAATGGCATGAGAATAAAACAAAAGGAAAAATAGATTTATGCATTTGTTTCACTTTTGCATAAGAGATGAGAAGAAAATTTTGGCATCAATCCTTTTCATTTAAGAACACTCAACTCTCATTGTTGGTATAATGGCGTCTCACTAGTCCCTTAAAGGATTTTACAAAGAAGTACTCTTTAGCAATCCCTAAGAGAGAAGACAGAAAGAACCCCTAAGCAATAAAATTCCAACCATTCAAGATCATTTTGTCACACCGCATGAAAAATGATCCTAAAACGCAATCAAAAAGAAAAATTTTGAGATTTATCCCACAATTCATAACAGTATTTGTCTTAATGAGAGCAACTCATAACACCAGGGTCCAAGTTTTGATTTTGGACACCGCAAGATAAGCAGAGAGATTAAGCATTTAAGCACAACAATTCACTAAAAAGGTCACTCCCACTTAATTTGAACAATGTCCTCATTGTTCACCAGACAAACGGGGAAGGTTTCAGGAAGACCTTTCAGGAAGCAGACAAAAGAGAAAACACATGGGGCACAAGCAAGCATTATAGCATAGAAGCTATCCCCAGCAGAAGAATGCTGACCGTTCGTAACGAGACCTCCAGTATACTCACTCTTGGACTGAGTGTTAGTGGTAATCACCAGATAGATTCCAAACCGGTATAGAAGAAAACTCAAGCCACTAATATATATAATAGCGTGAAAAACTCCTCACCTGATCTGTTCAACACCTTGAACAATCACAATATAAGTTATCACTCTTTGAATGATAAAACATCCTAAACTATTGAATAAATCTCTCTCGTTCTCACTCCAAAGGGGGTCGCGCGTAACGGTGAAGATCAGTTTCTTATCCCAAAGACATAACCCTAATCTATATCTATACAGCGTATATATACATGGGATTTCCCAGATTTAAACTAACTTTCCCT
Source organism: Limonium bicolor (assembly GCA_023374045.1). Lineage (NCBI taxonomy): Eukaryota > Viridiplantae > Streptophyta > Magnoliopsida > Caryophyllales > Plumbaginaceae > Limonium > Limonium bicolor. The sequence goes on from CM041781.1 coordinate 288,421,964, forward strand.
CTCAAAGATATTCGAGTAACAATAATGCATAAAACATTAATTAAGGGATATAATAGCGAATCTTAACAGCTTTGATATCACGTCTGTGGCACGTGAGTAGGTACAATTCCGTTGACGTTCATAGGAATTTAACCTAAAGATCCTCTGCTGAGTACAGGACTGATTCGGCATAGTTGTAACACATCAAAAACTATAAGTATGTATGGCACACATACATTTACAGTTTCCCCCTTTTTTGATGGGTGCAACTTTCGTCATGGTGATGAATGGTGAAGTCACACGGGTATTCCCTTTGAAACAAGATTCCTCCTGAAATAAAGATCCCCTGAAACAGAGCTAACTTGATCAACAGTCCACACAACTCATATTCACCATGTTTCCCCCTTTTGCGCAATCAAAAATGGTACGGGCCTAGAAAAACTCACGAAATGTAAAAAGATATACCTGGAACACGAAAAGCATTTTATACAACGTTATAGAAGGAACGAGGTTTCAGAAAATGGCATAAAGAAACAGCAAACCGCAACAGAGCAGCAAGTATTCAAAAGCACTCGAAGTGCAGAAAGAGGCATAGTCTTGAAAACAAACGCGACAGAGACAAAGTTGAGACAAACAAGCAACAGAGATTGATACGGCATCCTAGAAACAACAACTACTCCCTCCGTTCATTTAATATCTGTCGTTTTAGGATTGTGATTCTTGTTCAAAAATATCTGTCATTCTAGCTTTTTGACACACTTCTTTCCACTTTTACCCCTACTATTCAATATAAAAGTAATTATTATCTAAATGGAAAGTAAAAAGTAGGGGACTGCGTCATTGTTACTTTTCTTAATAAGTGTGCAAGTTCTAAAGACAGTTATTGTTGAACGGAGGAGTATATCAGAATGTGGAGCAGCAAAGCAAGGGTATGGACTAGGCAGAGGGCAGGAAGAAGTATTAACGTCGCACCCTGAGATGAGCTTCAAGATGTGCCAATCGAGCATTCAGATCCTTGACCAGAGACAGAAGTTCCTCCAACTGGTGCGAGACATTGCCAAGATTCTCTGAAGCAACTCTAGGTGGCTGCTTAACAATCCATATATTCCCCGCCAGAGCAAGGCCCATCTTGGATAATGTAGTCTGAGAAAGTGCATGATTATGATCCAGAACTTTGACAGAATCAGTAGACAGATCAATAGAGAAATATTCAAAGATCGTCGTCAGCCAAGCAGCATAAGGCAGAGATGAGGTACACTCGGTTATAGCATGATGGATATGAAACAGCATGAAGTGAGGCAAGCTTATAGGGCACTTCTGTATAAGACACCACATCAAGCAGATGTCCAGGAATGTGACCGTCCCGCGTTGGTCATTCCTGGGAGCTACGCCTTGATAAACAATGATGTGGAGTAATCGCCCTAGCACATCAAGCTGCCGTTGTGGAGCAGACCGGATCTTCCGGGTCTCAGGTTCAATCCCAAAGAAACCGAAAAGGTCCTCATCCTTTTGAGAGGGAGCAAATGTATTAACCTCGCGAGAAAGGTCTTAATACCCTCAACTGGGACACACAGAATCATACCGAGCAAATCAGGAGTTAATTCAATATCCACCCCTTTAACCTTGGATCGAATCAAATACTCATCAACAAACTGCAAGTTCTGGTAAAATTCCTTAACTGATTCCCAGAATATTTTAGTACCCAAACTAAACACCGACGACCAGCCTTGAGCTGAAAGGCAACTAGTAATGTTGGACAATTTATTCTTACGAAGCCAAGCACAATCCACACGTTTTCCCACAACAATGTGTGCATTACGAATTTCAGACTTAAATGAGGGAAAACAGGGAAAAGAGTGACCAGACCAGGCAGAGTTCGTCGAAGAAGACCCTGAGGAAGCAGCAGACACAGTAGCGGAAGAGCTGGGTGCCGGAGTCGCACGGCGAGGACGCTTTGAAGAAGTCGTCGTCTGAGCTGGTACAGCAGGCCGCTTGCGTTGGCGCAAGACTGATAACGGCACATCATCATCCGAAATGACATCAGGGTGCGACGGAGTAGATGAAGGTGGGGGAGGCTGAGGACAACGTGGCCGAAGCGTTTGGCGCCGACGAAGAACAGCGGCCCGAGAAGGACGAGTCTGAGTCCTAGGGTTTCGGCGAGGAGGAGGAGGGTTTTGTGGTGATAATGGCGGTGAAGTAGGTAAAGAATCAGAAACCGGGGAATCATCAAATGGCACATCACAACATGGGAAACCGTCAGCACACTTTTTGGGTGGGGAATCTTGGTTTGGTGGTGGCACGGGCAAGAGAAGTGGAGGATATTCAACAGCAAGCGAGTGAAGGTATTCGGGCTGCATGGGAAGTAAGCTGGAGTCAATGGAAATACTCGGTGGAGGTGAATCAAGAAAGTTCAGAATTGAGAGAGAAAGAAGTTGAAGGTAGGCAAAAGTAGGGTCATATGGAACGATTTCCATGGCGAATATGAATGAGCAAGAACGAAGGATGACGAACAACCAGTAGAGAGCAAGGATTTTGAAAAAAAAAGGAAGGACGCGACGGAAGATATAGGTTTAAGACTGATAAGCAGGAAAAGCTGACAAACGTGGGTAAATAGGTATGCAGAGTGGACGACGCTTCAGAAGGACGTGAAGAAAATATCGGGGCCAGCAGAAATAAGGATTTTAGTTGTGGTTCTTTTTTTTGCGTCGTAAGTAATAGAAAACCATAGATGGAAATAAGAAGAACAAATGGGAAGAAAAATAAACCAGTAACAACAAAAAAAATGTTCCAACGATAACATTGATCCAGATCATCCATAACATGTTCCACGATAATCTACGGAAGCCTCACATAGTTGTAAAATAAAAGATAAACTCCACTCAATTTTTAGTACCATGTTTGTACACAAGAGAGAAGAAACATAGAAAATAAAAGAAATGGACCTTAATCAATGTTAACCATGCCCAGTGCTAGACTCAGTCGATGAAAGATTTCGTGAGGTAGTGGTTTAATAAAAATATCCGCCAATTGTTGCTCTGTGGTACAATGAAGCAATTCCACTGTTCCTTTTTCAACTTGATCACGGAGAAAATGATGCCGAATCTCGATATGTTTGGTACGGGAGTGTTGTACTGGATTCTTGGACAACGCAATGGTAGACTGATTGTCACAATAAATTGGGATAGGTGACTGAGGCATGCCATAGTCTTCAAGTTGATATTGAAGCCAGAGAACCTGGGCGCAGCAAGCAGCAGCTGCAATATATTCAGCTTCGGTGGTGGATAAGGCGACAGAGGACTGCTTCTTAGAGAACCAGGATACCAGACTAGTACCCAGAAGCTGAGCACATCCGGATGTACTCTTACGATCAGTAAGCGATCCTCCAAAATCTACGTCAGTATAAGCCTGGAGTGTAAAAGAAGATCCTACACGATAAACCAAACCCAAGTTAGGAGTGCCTTTTAGATAGCGGAAAATTCGTTTGACCGCCTGAAGATGTGGAACTCTTGGATCAGCCTGAAATCGGGCACTATAACAAACGCTGTAAAGGATATCTGGTCGGCTTGCGGTGAGATACATCAGTGAACCGATCATGGCCCTATACTCAGTGGGATCAGTGGGTTCAGCATGAGTCTTATAACCAAGTTTGAGAATACTAGACATTAGAGTAGCGAAGGATTTAGCGGAATCAAACTCAAATCTGGATAAGAGTTCAGTAGTATATTTTCCTTGCCAGACAAACGTGTGAGTTGTGGTTTGGCGAACCTGCAACCCTAAGAAAAAGGTGAGTTCGCCCATACTACTCATAGAAAATTCATTAGTCATCATTGTCTCAAATGATTTGGATAACGTAGGACAGGAAGAACCAAAAACGATATCGTCGACATAGATCTGAACCAGCAAAAGATCAGAATCCTGGAATTTGATAAAAAGCGTACAATCTACTTTACCCCGTGTAAAACCTTGCTGAAGGAGATAGGAGGTGAGACGTGCGTACCAGACCCTCAGGGCTTGTTTTAAACCATAGACAGATTTCTTGAGTAAATAAACATCATCAGGTCTGGACTGATCAGCAAAGCCTGGAGGTTGAGCTACATAGACCTCCTTGTCAATGTACCCGTTCAGAAATGCACATTTAACATCCATTTGGTATAAAGGAAACGCCCTGTGTGCAGCGAAAGCAATCAGCATACGAATAGCTTCTAGACGGGCTAAGGGTGCGTATGTCTCATCATAATCAATACCCTCACGTTGATTATATCCCTGAACCACTAGGCGAGCCTTATTGCGAGCAACAAGACCATTAGCATCAAGTTTGTTGCGATAAACCCACCGTGTGCCAATTACCTCCTTATGACTTGGTCGAGGAACTAAAGTCCAGACGTCATTCCGTTTGAACTCGTTGAGTTCCTCCTGCATAGCCAGTATCCAATCTGAATCAGTAAGGGCTTCTTTTATGTTACGGGGTTCAATACTAGACAGAAATCCCTCATGAGCACAAAAGTTGCGAAGTGAATGTCGAGTTACTCGGCCTGAGTTCAAGTCTGAGATGAGATTATCTAACGAAATGCCAGGAGCCTTACGAGAAGGAATACTGGGAGGTGGTGAGCTGGGACTATCATCTGATTGTGAGCTAGAGCCATCAGTGGACTCTGACACAGGATTACTTGTACCTGAGGAATCAACTTGCATAGAAGAGCCATCGGGAGTGTCCGAAGATAGCGGAGATGAATTAGTGGGAGCTGAATGGGAATCTTCTTGCGACACATTGGGAGAAATTTGAACAGAAGGAAGTGGAGAATCTATGTCTGAATCATCAGAGTCATCGATACTCAATTCTGACCCAATACTATGTGGATTTCGAGAGCCAAAGCTCTGTTCATCAAATCGGACATAAGCAGATTCTTCCATGATAAGAGTGCATTTGTTAAACACTCTATAGGCCTTACTAGTAGAGGAATATCCCAAGAATACACCTTCATCCCCTCTGGTATCAAACTTCCCAGTGTGCTGTTTGTCGTTGTGTAAACTGAAGCACCGGCAGCCAAAAACCCTAAAATAACCAATTGACGGAGGTCGACCCTTCACCAGTTGATATGGAGTCTGATTGAGTATAGGTCTAATGAGAGCACGGTTGAGAATATAACACGCTGTGTTGACAGCTTCCCCCCAAAAGCTTGGAGCTAAACCGCTAGCATTGAGCATTGTGCGAGCCATCTCAACCAGTGTCCGGTTTTTCCGTTCCACGACACCATTCTGCTGAGGGGTACGTACTGCAGAAAAAGTATGGGTGATACCTAGATCAGTACAAAACTGTTGAAACTGATGATTGACAAATTCTGTACCATTATCGGATCGAATAGTGCGCAAAGGGAATCCCAGCTGACGTTGTATCTGAATACAAAACCTTTTAAACAGATTGTAAGTATCGCCTTTAGTATGGAGAAGATATATCCAAGTAAAACGAGAGTAATCATCAACCAGAACAAAAATATATTTCTTCCCAGCTCTGGTCATAGTGCGCATAGGCCCAACCAGATCCATGTGTACCAACTCCAGCACAGCAGAAGTGGAAACAACTGACTTGGGAATGTGAGTGGATCGAGTTTGCTTATTTAGTTGGCAGGCACGACAAGGATGATCTTCATGAAGGACTGTAGATGGTAATCCTTCAACCAGATGTTGAGTGCGCAGTTTATTAATCAACCGATTGTGAGCATGACCAAGACGTTGATGCCACAAATCTGCATTTTCCGTGGAAACGGAGAGACAAGTAGCGTCCACCCTTTGATCATCAACATCCACTAGATATAAATTTCCTCTGCGATATCCTTGCAAGAGAGGTGCTCCAGTGGTCAAATCTGTAACAATGAAACCGTAGGAATCAAAAGTAACAGACGAAGGGCCCTTGTCACACACTTGTGACACACTCAGTAGATTATGCTCCAATCCATCCACCAGGCACACGTCTTCAACATTTCCCTGATGACCAACTGTGCCTATAGCAATAATCTGCCCCTTTCCATTGTTTCCAAAAGTCACAAATCCTCCATGCAATCCCTCAAGGTCCCGAAACAGTGTATGGTCTCCAGTCATATGCCTAGAGCAGCCGCTATCCATAAGCCATATATTAGCTCCGTCAGCATAGTCCTGAAAAAAAAATTAATATCGTTTAGGAACCCATTGCTGTTTGGGTCGACGAGAGTACATACTTGCATATTTAACAGTGCGTGGAATAAAATCTCTAGCATTCTTCCGTTGTAACTTAAAACAGGAATTAATATGATGTCCAAGAATATGACAATAACTACACTCTATAGTTGTACGAGAAAACAAAGAGTCTTTCCTCCCAGTATGAGTTTCGGTTTTCACATATTGTTTCTTCGGTCTTATATCAGCCTCAACTCCACGAAACCCTAATCCATTCCGATTCTGATTTGGTTTCTTAACAATTTCATTGAGTTTAATATTTCCTGTATGCCACGAAGGGTTTTCTAAATTGATAATGTTTAGTCTTCTATCAAGAGTGTCACACTGTTTCTGGAGATCAGCGTTATCCTGACGAATCCACTCATTATCTGCCTTAAGAAGTTGAATTTCTTTTTCTGCCCACTCTGGAAGTGAATTCAACTTGCTCTTCACTGACGATGTAAACGTGGATTGCAGAACCTTAGATGAGCTTTCTACTAGTTTTTCAGATATCTCCTGATTTTTCTTTTTCAGCTCCTTTATTTCTAACTCTAGTCGTTTTACCTGATCTTCTTTACTCATAACGTTATCCAGTTTCCCTTTTAACCCTTCAATTTCTAAGAGAGCCACTGTCAAAGCATCAAAAATGGTCTTTCGACGACTCCCTACAAATATTATCTAGGTTAAGAGAACTTACCTGCTCTCCTACAAGAGAGTGATGCTCCTTATCTTTCGCAACTAGACACATCGTTTCATCGTATGTCAACTTATCAGTGTGAGACCGATGGATAGCCGTCATGCAGAAATGCGCCTCCACTTTCTCACCCTGTTCAGAATCTTCTTCTTCTTCGCCCCATACCGCTGCAGCCATACGTGTATCTCGATTTCTAAACTGAGGCGGTTTGGATGACAAAGGACAGTCCTTTATCATGTGCCCCTGCTTGTGACACCGAAAACATTCCACCTTGCTCATATCTGGTTCACGCTGGTTGCTGCTGAGCCTTGGAATCCACCTCTTTTCTGCTCATGATTCTCTTCAGTCCTTGTGCCAGTAAATTTATTTCTGTGTCAAAATCATCATCTAAGTCCCAATCAGTATTTTCTACCGCTTTCTTCGCCTTCAAGGCAAGATCTTTTCTCTCCACAGAAACGCCCTCCAGTATCTGTTCCTTCATCTTGCTCTCATGAACAATTAAATCAGAACACAATTCTTCAAAAGAGACAGACGACACTTTGTCCATCTTCTCTAGCATCGAGGTATAATTTAACCAATCTTTTGTGAGTGATTCCAGGAATCTTTCGTTAGTCTGCTCTTTTGAAAGTGAAGCACCTACTGACTTGATTTCAACCAAAATCTGATTGAACCTATCAATCGCCGCAACCAATGTCTCACCTTCTGCCATCTTGAAATTATTGAATTCTCTCTTAAACTGTTTCTCCTTTGCCTTTCGTATGGACTCAGTTCCTTGATATGCTATCTTGAGAAAATCCCATACACCTTTTGCCGTTTGAATACCAAGCACTCTTCCCTGATCTTCATCCGAAAGAGATGATACAAGAATTCGCAACGCCTGTTTATTCTTGCTAAGCACTTTTCATCATTCCGTCCACTGTTCTTCAGGCTTATCCTGGATACGGCCTTCTACTGTCATAGTAGGCTTGAAATCTCCTTTAGTGACCACCTTCCAAACTTTGTAATCAACAGACATTAGTTGAGCCTCCATCTGTTCGCACCATTTGGAGTAGTTCAGCTTAGTCAACCGAGGTGCCTTGACATTATACGAACTCATCTTTCACGATCTACCCTGAAGCGTTAGCTACGAACAAAGGTAAACCTGCTCTGATACCACTTGACAGTTCGTAACGAGACCTCCAGTATACTCAGTCTTGGACTGAGTTGTTAGTGGTAATCACCAGATAGATTGCAAACCGGTATAGAAGAAAACTCAGCCACTAATATATATTAATAGCGTGAAAAACTCCTCACCTGATCTGTTCAACACCTTGAACAATCACAATATAATCTATCACTCTTTGAATGATAAAACACTCCTAAACTATTGAAGTAAATCTCTCTCGTTCTCACTCCAAAGGGGTCGCGCCGTAAAGGGTGAAGATCAGTTTCTTAATCCCCAAAGACATAACCCTAATCTATATCTATACAGCGTATATATATACATGGGGATTTCCCAGATTTAAACTAAACTTCCCTCTCAAAGATATTCGAGTAACAATAACGCATAACACTAATTAAGGAGATATAATAGGGCGAATCTTAACAGCTTTGATATCACGTCTGTTGTCACGTGAGCAGGTACAATTCCGTTGACGTTCATAGGAATTTAACCTAAAGATCCTCTGCTGAGTACAGGACTGATTCGGCATAGTTGTCACACATCAAAAACTATAAGTATGTATGGCACACATACATTTACAAATGCCTTAGAATCAAAATGAAGGAGAAGTGAGAGACACAAAATTAAAAGAAACTAGTACTCCACTGGGATTGTTTTTGCTTCATTGCAGGAAACCCCCTACACTTGAGTTGTAACCTCAATTAGCGTAGCTTGGTTGCGGTGTGGACTTTAAGTTGCACCTGCATAAAACACTAGAAGCAACCAAACTACAACTGGGGTGAAGAGTTAGCGAAAACAAAATCAAAGGAGAACTTGAAAAATTAAAATAAATGCAAATGAATGAAAGTTATCCGGGTTGCCTCCCGGGAAGCTGCCCATCTTTAAGGTCTTTAGCTAGACCATACCACATTGAAGTCCTCCAGGATCAAAAGTGAATGTTGAAGTGGGCTTCAATGGGTGGGTTGGACAGGCATCATTTTTCATTGAAGAACGACCCAAGTATTGAGGTTGATGATCCTTGGTGCGAGGATCGTCTTGTGGTGGAGACTCCTCTTCAAATTTAAGGATGAAGACATCCTTATCTTCAATGAGTGGTGCAGGGAGAACTCCGGGGCGGACTTTGTCTTCAAACTCTGGTCCAGAATCAAAGGGAAAGGTGGACTCCACACTTAGCGGGTGAACTTTGAGTTTCCACCCTACTTCGTTAGTGCACAGGTGGGGAAAGCCTTGATCCTCCAAGTGAAGATCAAAGATGGATGGCTCCTCCTCCTCAGTTTCAAGGATGTAGACATCCTCGTCTTTGGGGTGAGGCTCATAGGAAGAGCCTTGATGGAAATCAACTTCCGAGGGAGGTGGCTCCTTGAAGTTGATTGTAGCACTCTCCTCCGATGACTCGAAGGGAGGCGGTGTCTCCTCCTTCTCAAAGTTGAGGATGTGATCATCCTCATTGTATTGATGAACAAGGGAGGGGGAGACAACTTGGTAGTTGACTTCAGAGGGACGAAACTCCATGAGGTCAAAGTAGAAACTCTCTTCTGACGAGTCATCTTCAAAATCAAGCTAGTGGTTGAATGGCGTTGGAGCTTCTGATTCACTCAAGGGAGGAGAGAAAGGGCAACTCAAGTCCTCAGAAGGTTGCTCCACCTCTTGAATTGTTTCACTATCAAGTTGTTGCACAATTTGATATAGCTGAGCTTGAGCGTTCATGTTGATGGTGCTTTGCTCAGCAAGCATTGACTCTGCTGCGTGGTGCGCAAACTTGATGGAAGTGGTGAAATCCTCCATGAGAGCCTCCAATCTTGACATTGCAACCGGACATTGAGAACGCTCATGGTCTCCTCCACATTCTTGGCATACAATCCATGGGTTGGTGAATTGGGTAAACTCATGATAGTCCTCCAATCCGGTTGGTCTACTCCCATCTGGTTGGTATCTTGAGATAAAATCTGCCATCATTTCCTCCAACCTAGAGCTCCCAACCTGACATTGAGAACTGTCATGATTTCCTCCGCATCTCTCACACACAAACCATTGATTGTAGTTTTCTTGGCCATAAGAGTAGCCATTTCAACCCCCAGCTGGATCATAATAACCATCAATCAGCATAAAGTTCCTACAAAGAAAAGAAAACAAAAAATTTATACACAAAAGGGAAAATAACGAAATGAAAAATATGCACGAAAACTAAAAAGATAAATAACTAGATAGTTGGACCGAAGTCCCCAGCAACGGCGCCAAAACTTGTTGTGAAAAACAGTGGTTAAACTATCTTGCTAACTATGGGCAGTGAACCCAATCATTGTAGTACAACAAAGTCGTATCCACAGGGACTTTGTAACTATCTAGTTAATTATCAGCTTAGTAAATGTGCAAGAGTATAAACAAAAGTGCATAAACTTAAATTGGGGATTTTGGGTTTTTGGGTTGTAATTGGAGAAATAAAGAAAAGCAACAAACACTAAACTAACTAATCTAAGATAGGCGTAGCCCGGGATGGATATTTGCACCCGTCCTCTTTTTACTACCGATTGTCGAACCTCGAACACATAGCTAAACAACGGGAACACTTAATTAATTAGCAACCTAATCTAGGCCTACTAATCCTAACCAATTTAACTGAAACTTCTCAATCAGCTAAGCCCCGGGTCAATCGATAGCACTAAGTTCAAGTTCCCCCAAAGTTGCAATGTAGTCCAATATCAAAATCATTGAATTAGAGTACACTTCTCTAGTCTCCAACGGTTTAGGTTTCTATCTCATAATCACATTTTGATAGAATCCCACAATAATGCTAAACTAATCGGTAGGCCAAACCAACTAATTTAACACATAGATGACAAATTGAGCAAAAACCTAAACAAATCCCCAAATCATGAGTGACAAGTTCAATAATCATAAATACCCAATAATCATCTTTATTAAGCTCAAAAGACCAAAATAAGCACAAACACAAGTGTAAAGTTCAACAATGGAGTTTTGGGGGTTTTGGGGCAAAATCCCAATCCCTAGCTACATGGAGACTACTCAAGCATGATAGAGATAGAAAGGAGATAAGGGAGAGAAATATCCATGGATGAAGAGTGGAGCTTCAATGGAGGTGGAGCTCTTCTTCTCTTCTTCTTCTTTCTCTTCCTCTTCTATTCCTTCCCTTCTTTTCTCTTCTTTCCAGTCGTTTTTTGTTATGGGTAGCCTACCCCTCTCTCTCCTCTTTTTCTCCTTTTAAAAATATAGATTTGGGCAAAATTTGCGACCGGACGACCCACCCTGGGTCTGTTCATGAGTTGGTCGCGTCCAGAAGCAATTTCGGGGGCCGAAAATCACGTTTTTAAGTCCGACCGACCCACACTGGGTCGGTCCTAGGGTCGGTAGGGTCCAGAAGCATTTTTGGCCCCTGGAACGAGCATTTACGGCCTCCGGAATCATCCAACCGACCCACTCTGGGTCGGTCTTGTGGGTTGGTCCTGTGAGCAGGATAACTTCAAAATGCTGTATCTTCTGCGTCTTAGCTCCGATTTTGGATCCGTTTGCGCCCATGCATTTGTCTTTTCGTCTACTTTATTCCTAGATATTTTATTCCTCTTGTTTCAGCAACAATTGTGTGAAACACCTATAAAGCACAAAAGTATAGGAAAACTAACTAGAGTGGAGAAATGAGCATGAAAAGTGTTGATAAAACATATGAATTACACCTCTAAAACATGCTCATTTGGACAATCATCAAAAACCTCGGTCCTTATGGTTGTGGACTGTTTCTCCAAGTATGATGTTATACCAGCACCCTCGAACTGTCCTGCCAACATGACAGCAAGGTTGTTCTATGCCCATGTCATTAATTACTTTGAACTCCCCCGTGATGTGATGAGTGATCGTGACACGAGATTCACAAGACGGTTTTGGTTAACGTTCTTCAGCATTATGGGCTTTGAGTTGAAATTCTCAACTGTGAATCATCCACAGATAAATGGCCAGACGAAGAGGGTGAACCCACTTTTGGAGGAATACCTTCGGCATTATGTCATGGGTTCCAAAAGCAACTAGGTTCATTTGCTCGATAACGATACCGCGTAGATGTGCTATAACTTGCACAAAAGCTCTGCGCCAGAGCGAAGTCCCTCCGAATTGGTCATGAGCTTGCAGCCCTTGACCAAGGCCATGATTGCAAAGTAGGTGGCAACGGGTGAGTGCCCGACAGCTTATCGGTTCGTACATGGGACCGTCAAGTGTTAAAAGCAGCCAGAGAGATCTTGGAGCAGGCTAGGAACCGCATGAAAAGGTTCACGGATGAAAAACGATGACCCCTCGAGTTTAAAGTTGGTGAAAAAGTGATACGGAAATTGACGCCCCAGATCTTGAAGCAGACCAAGCGTCCCCGACATAAGGGTTTGGTCCAGCACTTTGATGGACCATTCGCGGTGATTTGCCGAGTGGGTAACTCCGCCTACCGGTTGGAACTCCTTGAAAGACTGAAGGCTCACCTATCTTTCCATGTGAGTTACTTGAAGCTTTCGTTGAGGATGTCAACAAAGTTCACATGGAAAGAGCGAGAGCCCCACCAGTCGTGGAGATGGAATACGTCAAGGACATTGATGAAATCCTTGATCATCGGATGTGAGGATGGAGATCATACCGTTCGGCGGAGTTCTTGGTACATTGGAAGAGCGAAGCAAGGGAAGATGCAACCTAAGAGAAGCAGAAGCATTTGTGGCAATTTAAAGATAAGATAAATAAAAATGTATCTAGACGCTTTGCCAAGGACGGCAAAGGAATAGGTGTGGGTGGTTTGCCATGCCTCATTTTGTAATGTAGCTTGTCGTGTGGGTTGTAATGACATCAAATGTAAACAAGTTGCTTTATGAATAAAAGAAGTAATCACGTTCTATTAAGTTGTCCCTATGTTGCAATGACTTCACTCACCCATGTTTTTTTTGATAATTACTTTAATCACCCATGTATTACACCTTTGTGTTCTCTTGCAGGGATGTTGGAGACACGAGGCCCCTGTTGAATGAAGCGTTTCAGTAAGGGTCTTGCCCCAGACCATAGGGCTGGAGATTTAGCTTGCTTTCGCTACGCCGTCTATTCATCACTTGCAAACTCTAGATGCCCTCACTAAGACAATAACAGATTTCATAACTGCCACCGTTGGAACTAATAAAGCAAATAATTGACCCATCATATAATCCACCAACCTAGGTCTCACCGAAGGGAACCGGAACATGAAGAATGTCCGCGTCTCATCGCAAGGCTCATTTTTGGTTATGGTTTATAGGACGGGCTTCACCTATGATGCAAGGAATAATAGACTTGCATCATTATATCTTTTTCTTCCTCATTCTAATTTTGGTTTTCGTTTTATGGATCTTGGTTCGACATAACAGTTGGCTATGACTTTCACATCTTTATCTCTCTCTATATCCATAGATATAATGAGTGTGAGAGAGAGTAGCTTCATGAGCAACCTGACTATGCGTTACACGTGCTCTATAGGGCGCACTCAGTTTTGTGTTTTCTCATCCGTTAAAACATGTTGAAAGCTAGTGAAGTAAGTGAACTCTCTCTTAGATCTATGCTCTTGGGGAGGCCTTATCCTTGAGATTGGTGGGAGTCTTTGAGTTGGCACTTCCAAAACATAAAGCTGAGTAAATAACACACGTAATGCTTTGCCGGGAGCAAAGCTCAAAGCTTAGCTAATGAAGTTTGACTTGAGAATATCTATTCACATTGTCTTGCTGATTGAATGAAGTAGGAAGAACTCCCAGTATTCCTTTCTCAGTTCTTATTCAACATTCATTCCTTCTTTCTGTCCGGTTGGCTGGCCCTTAATCAGTTACCGAAAGGCGCAACGCATGTCATTTCATTTATATATAAGAAAACTTGCGCGGCAAAGCAAGGACAACTTGGCTACAACTAGGTTACAATTCATTGACAAAAATGTAGGTGCAGATGTAAACTAACTACAACAAGACGTTCAATGAATTCCTTACTCTTCGCTTGAAAGTTAGCTCATCTTTCCTTGTCCCATCGATGTACGGACCAAAGCGAATCACACGCTACCATTCATAATACATAAAAGACAAGAGTTAGACTCACATTTTGAGCTCTATTTTTTTGTGACCGATACTACACTACATAGGGACCTGTGCAAGTAAGGAGTCGGTCAATCCTAGAAATGACGGTAGTGGCACGAGGAGTTAATGACTGGACGTACTGTAACCTTGCCCCTCTTCCTCAAGTTCCTCGTTTCCTGACAATAGGTATTCAAGCTTCTAAGGCTGGTCAAGAAGAAGCTGGGATAGGATCGGATCCTACTTGAAGCACTCCACCACGAATGAGAGTCTTCGGGTTGAAGGTTCTATAAGCGAATTCTTGGGCTGAGGCGAGATGAATTTGAATCAGCAAAGACATTCCATTCTCAAAATCTTTCATAAGTTAAGTAGGCACTCCCTAACCGGTCGCCTTAGTGGCGTTGATAAAAAAGAATAACCAGTTAATTCTTTGATTAGGAAATAAATTCTCTTAGTTAGTTGTCCTATTAACTAAAAAAGAGTACAACATATCCAGTGATAGAACACTCAACATCCAATCGTTAGTTGGCCTAAGAACATCGTTCATCAGCCGCATAAAGGTAGATGTGTGCTGGCCTTACCATAGCCAAATGACAAGATGATCCATTCACCGATATGCCCCTTGTCTTTAACACGATCTTCCAGCGCCTTCCACCACCCGCACCTAACTTAATTACCTGAATGTCCGGATTATGTAATTGTGTATATGAAAATTGCAATGAGATTTGAGAGTTCCATTTTCCGGTCTCTCTTGTTCACAATCTCAGTAGTGAATATAGATCAGTGTGAAGAATTTTTCGTTTGTGTTTCAATTTAGGGATTCCATAGTTCGCCTTGAGATCTCCAGTGCATGATTATACCAAATCCTATGAAAAGGACTTGCGGTTTTAATGGTTCATTTAGAGGAATTTTAATCAATTACATTAGCAAGTCTGAAGCATATCTCTAGCAGCAAAATCCGAAAATGCATATATGAATCAAAATTTTAGGAACTTTGCGTCATTCCACTCCATCTAACCAAAGACCTTCATTCATATCTAAGCCAAAAAAAGTAACACCACTACACCCCTATTTTTTAGTATGAATATAAATCGAGCGTAACCCTGCTCATCCAAACAAGAATTTTAAGCGAAAGAAAGTGCAACTTCTGGAACTACTGATAGACCTTTTCCCTTAAAGAATAAATCTCCATTCACAGCAACTTAAACCTTAGGAAAAGTAATCTAGTTAGACCTTTCTGGGGTCAACATCTGAAGATGTATTTGAAAGATTGTCCTGGGACGGAAGAGTGTCCACATGAGTTCATTGAGTGTCTACATAGGCCCTTGGTCTTCTTTTATATTCTGTTGGGATTTCTGATTGCTCCACCTAAGTGGAACAAAAAGGAAGAATTGAAAATAAAAAGGGGAGTTAGAAGCTTCACTTCCAGTGGCTTGCTGACTCTTCTAGTTAGACACGGGGCTGGCTAAGAAACTAAGACAGATGAAAATGCTTACGTAAGGGAAAGCTATGAAAGATTCCAACACTTATTAGACAGAATGAACAAACAGAATGACTACAAGACTTAACTTAAGAAAATCCCTCCTCATCATTGGCATGCAGACCCTGCAGGGGGTTGGTTGCTGCCACGGGTGGAAATCTGGGCAGTACATATGATATATTGAGAGTTCAAGACCATAACATCATTCATTAGAGAATGTCGATGAGAAAGTAGATCTGGTTCCGAGATCCAAAAAACTGTGAATACAATTAGTGAAGCTAGACCAGGAAGTGGAGTATCCTTGGAAAAGAAAGGGGTCGGTAAGATTTGGCAAAAATATGTAAAACTATCCCTCTTCAAAAAATTATTCCAGGGGCGTAGAGAACTCGTGCTCTGATTTTTGTGTTTGGCTTTTCAACATTTGTGAAATGGCCAGTGGAAATAATCCCGTTGATTTTCCCTCATTTTTTTAGCAGATACATGGGACCAAAGATGATGGGAGAGTGAATGGTGGAATAGGAGCTTGTTAGCGCCATTGAAGAGCCAGTGGAGCATGTGCGCGGGAGAATGTGTATATTGAGACGACAATGGCCATTAAAGGACATGTTACAGGAATAGTTCTGGAATATTGACACCGTGACTCGAAGCCACTAGATTTTTGCTGGTTGTGGTTGCTTCTTGTATGTTTGTACTCCTCCAATGTACTTTCTCACCGCCACCGCCTTCCCGTTTGATATCCTGTTTTCCTTATCTCATGCAATTAAATGGAACAAAAATGCAAAACCCAAATTGAGCCCAACGGGAGAATGCTTACCGATACTGAAGCCGCTCCACTCGTCCCTCTTTCTAGGTAACCAAACCCTGAAGTCAATAACCCTGTTGTATTAACGCTTGGGTTTGCGATTATGATGCTAGGTTAATGGGATGCTTGGCACCCTGTCGGCACCTAGTCCTTTTGTAAATAAGGTGTGATGGGCAACGCGCCTAGGTAGCCCGCTAAGGGTTAGACAAGGATGGTTTTGATTAGGGTGGAGGCGAGTGTTCAAACATAGCCACGTTGTAACCCTCTGCCGACAGTCTATGGGTTTCCCCTAGAGGCATGCCTTTGGGTAAGCTCACTCCTTGGAGTTTGAGTCGCCCTGGAACTAACCTTAGGGTTAGGCAGCTGACAGTCGGGGTGTGGATTCCCTTGGGCTTGTGCTTGGATCCTAGGAACGGTGTTGATTAAACAATCAAAACCCAACCCCGCTAGTCCCGTAGCCTTGTGCCGGGATAAGTGATCAGTCGGTGTTGAGAGCTCACTGTTGGTGCTCCTAGTCCTTGTTAGCTAAGATGAAGGTTGTCTTATTGCATGGGGCCTTATCCCGCCGAAGACAGACATATGAGTTAGGCTGGTTGGACCTTGTGCCCGTCACGAGTGATGCTAATCTTGTCAACTTGCATACTAGTCTACTTGTGTTCCTATGAATACGTGTTTATGTGCTTGCTTAGCTAATGAAATGTTTTCTTATGATGTCATTCCGTCAGAAAATTTTTCATTTTAAAAATTGTGTATCAGTTTTTTTAATTTTTATTGACATTTTTATTTTGGATAAAACATTATAAATGCTCTAATTATCACATCAGAAATCTGCACTACCTAGTGACACTTGGGTGGGAGCTGTTACGGGCGAGTTGGGCAATACTGACGACTTGACCGGGGTCTCCCTCTTGTTTCCAAACCCGCGCAGATCCTTGCTCACCTAGGGCAATGAGGAGAAAAGCTGTCACACTCAATATTAAAGGCCTGTAAACACATTTTATAAGGGAAAAATTCATTCTACCTTTGGAGCGCCAACTAGTAGGACAAGAAAAGAGATCATCCACCGCATTAATTATTAGCTACAATTATTATCACTTTTACACTATACGTACCTGTATTAAACATGGAGAGTGGTGAGAGAGAAAAGTTTAGATTAGACTATTGCATGTATGGTTGTATTTACATGTGGGTATAATGAGTGGTAATGTCAGTTCTACGCATGTGAGTTTGTGGAGATCGATCATTTAAAAAATACTTATACTACTACAAGTAACACTAAGTTATTTTTAATTCAACTTGTGTGTATATATATACGACCATTTATTCTCTTGTTCAGTAAAAGGAAATCGTAAGCATTTAGTGGGAAAGTGTGCAGAGAAGATGCTCGCTCGCTCGCTAGCGTGAGGAAACAGGAAAGCATGCATGCAGAAAGAGATGGCGAGGATTGGTTAATTACTCAAAACGTCATCAGACACACAATTGTTGTCTGAACTCTGTACTCATGTACTGTAATGTGGGATGGTGGTATCTGTTTTTGCCATTTTCCCGTACCAATTCTAAACCCAACTTTTCAACTTCTTCAGAGAAACCACTTTTTCTTAGGAGTATTCTCTATCGATGACGGGTCATCTCCGACTCCTCCTAAAAGTAACATAATGCAAAGTGTCGATATACGCATGCATGCATCCATGCATGGACGCGGGCCACTTTGATCTCCTTTTCTTTCTACTACTACTATCGATTGGCAAATCGCAATAACTCTGCCTTTTACTTTGGTTTTGTTCATCATGATTATGGTTCAGGCGCAGACCCCAAATTGCATGAAATGTCACCTCAATTGATCAGCGAAAAGAGAAATGACTTTTTCTTTCTTCTGAAATTGTTTAGAACAGAAAGAATCAGATTGAACGCGTACGTTCAAATTCAATGATGATGATCATCTCACATCGATCTAGCATGGGTCGTGTTTTCCTTTCATTAGGAAATCGTAGTCGTAGTATCATGATTTGCCTACCTTCACTGTTATAGCTACCAATTAACATGAGAAAATTTAGGGGAAGCAATGATAACTTATATAAATGCACATGCTCAGATTGAGAGAGCAAGTAGTACTATAGTATGATATGTAGCGCGTAGAGTCGTGCACTATAGCTGCAGACTGCAGTAGTACAAATACCTCACCCTTTCTCATCATTCCTATATTAGCCTCTTTCTCATGTGTGTACCTACCATAACCATTCATGAATCATGTCCACCGATTGATTTGTCTCATCTTCATTCATCCTCATATATATATACATATTTTTTCAAACATATCGTTTGTAGATGTTTTTAGCATTTGATAGTTTTTGTTGCCTTTTTTCACAATTTCACATTTTTTGTTCTACCACCAATATAATTGTTTGGTAACAACAAAAAATCGTTACCAAAAATCAAAATCGTTACTAATCTGATTTATTGTAACGACAAAAGTCGTTACATATCGTTACACGAGATGGCGTAACCAAAGATCAATTTATTTATCGTAACGACTTTTATTCGTTACTAAAAGTTATATCGTTACTAAAAATATGATTTCGTAACATTTATATCGTTACTATAGTCTTAATTTTTTTTTAATCTTTAGTACTCCCTCCTATTCTAATTATAAGTCATTCTAGACTTTTTCACATTTTTTAAGAAAGAGTTTAAAAAGACTAGTATATCCTTACTTTTTGTATTGGGAGAATAAAAAAGTAAGTATACTTTATTGGTAAGATAAAAAGTAGAGTGCAATGATAATAATAATTTAAAAAGTATAAAGGGTAAAAATAGAAAGATAGATACAAACAATCTAAAACGACTTATAATTTGAACATATTTCTAAAGTCTAAAATGACTTATATTTAGAATAGGAGGGAGTACTATCTTTGGTAACGAAAAACTTGTCACTAATAACAATTATGGTAACGAATTTAAGTCGTTGTCAGAACCTTTGTAACAAAAAATCTGATTTTTACTAGTGAGGTTTCAGTCCCCTCCCAATAGCCGTGCGGAGGATCAAACCGTGATTCTCCCTACCAAGTTCAGTCTCAATCACCACTGAACCAACAAAATATTGGTCACAATTTCATTCAAATATCTATTTTTAAAAACAGTTTTGACAACTAACATCAATTTGGATGCCACAAAGCCTTAAAAGTAGCAATAAAAGCACCAAAATTTGAATTACATGAAGATTGATCTGTGCCTTATATAAAATTAGAGCATCCTGGATTCCACCCATAGTGGTAGAGAAGAAAAAAGAAAATGATGAGGTGAAATAGTGAAGATGTGAGAGGGGTTCTAAGTTAAGGAACTCTCTTTCTAGAGAACTTGTATAAACAAGAGAGAGATTATGAGAGGGTGTTATTGTTTATTAGTATGGAGACTGGAGAAAGCAAGAGAGTGTGATTTGGTGGCAAAGGAACACCATTAGAGAGCTTCAGAGAAGAGACAGAGAGAAGAAGAATGTAATAGCAGTAACTGAATTGATTAACTTCTCATTAGAACGTAACAGAGTATTTATACTCCTCAATATACAAGAGCCACGTCATCACGTGACTTAACTACATACACTAACATCCCCCTCAAATTGAACTGGGTTTTGACACAGTTGTTGTTTTGAAATGTACAGAGAGATTCCTTTGTTACAGGTTTGGTAAAATAATCAGCCAGTTGTTGTTTTGAACGCACAAACTGGATAGCGACAGCACCACTGGTTACCTTCTCGCGAACGAAATGATAGTCCATTTCAATATGTTTAGTCCTGGCATGCATAACTGGGTTCTTCGAAAGTTGCAGGGCAGATAAATTGTCACAAAATATCAGAGGGCACTTAGAGGAAGTAAGTCTGAGATCATGAAGTATATAAGTGAGCCATATTACTTCAGTAGTAGCAGCAGCAAGAGCCCGATACTCTGCCTCTGTGCTAGACCTTGCAACTGTTCTTTTCTTTCTAGATGCCCACGAGACAAGATTAGCACCCAGAAATACACATAGACCACTTGTAGATCGCCTGGTGATAGAACAGCTGCCCCAATCAACATCGGTATAGGCTACAAGGTTCATTGATGACTGTGAAGATAGAGTAAGACCATGAGTCAATGTCCCACTGATGTAGCGAAGAATACGCTTGACAGCTTGCCAGTGAACTTCACGAGGAGATCCCATGTACTGACATGCTAAATTAACTGCAAAAGGTGAGATCTGGACGTGTTAGTGTAAGGTACTGAAGCGCACCCACTATACTTCTGTATTTTGATGGGTCAATTAAGGGTGAAGTGGTAGAATCCATGTTGTGGTTTGTGGAAATAGGCGTGCATGCTGGATTGGCAGTCAATAACCATTCCTTTTGAAGCAGATCATGTGCATACTTCTTCTGATTGAGAAACAGACCACGGTCAGTGAATTGTGCTTCAACGCCAAGAAAATAATGAAGCTTGCCAAGGTCTTTTAATGCACACGACTTGCCCAAGTGTTGAATAACAATAGAGACAGATTGTGCATTACTTCCGGTGATCACTATATCATCGACATACACCAGAATAATAACAGATCCTTGAGAGTTATGACGAAAAAACAAGGAAGTATCAGCTTTGCTGCAAGAGAAACCCAAGCTGTATAAAATTGAACTCAGTTTATCAAACCAGGCGCGAGGTGCCTGTTTGAGCCCGTACAGAGATTTTTGAAGTTTATAGACCATTGGCTACGTGGAATTCATAGTAAAACCTGGAGGTTGTTCCATGAAAACCTCCTCAATTAACTCACCATGAAGAAACGCATTCTTCACATCTAGTTGCCAAGGTCTTTAATGCACACGACTGCAAGTGTTGAATAACAATAGAGACGATGTGCATTACTTCGGTGATACTAATCATCGACATACACCAGAATAATAACAGATCCTTGAGAGTTATGACGAAAAACAAGGAAGTATCAGCTTTGCTGCAAGAGAAACCCAAGCTGTAAAATTGAACTCCGTATCAACAGGCGCGAGGTGCCTGTTGAGCCCGTACAGAGATTTTGAAGTTTATGACCATTGGCTACGTGGAATTCATAGTAAAACCTGGAGGTTGTTCCATGAAAACCTCCTCAATTAACTCACCATGAAGAAACGCATTCTTCACATCTAGTTGACGAATTTCCCAGCCATGAGTGACTGCATCAGCTAGGACAGTTCACAGAGTGGGGAATTTAATAACAGGACTGAACGTTTCCTGAAAATCCACACCAGGAACTTGATGAAAGCCTTTTGCGACGAGACTCGCGTTCAACCTTTCATCAGAACCATCTGGCAAATATTTTTGCGCGAAAAACCCATTTACATCCACACATTCATGTTGGGATTGCGTGGAACAAGAGTCCAGGTATGTTGCTGTAGAAGAGCATCCATCTCGTCTTGCATAGCTTGTTTCCAAGCAGGATTAGCTAAGGCTTGCTTGACAGTCCTGGGTTCAACTGACGAAGAAGATTGGTTGTAACACAAGAGCTTCTGGATGTTGTTTGGTTTTGGAACGTGTAAGCATAGGATGAGTATTCAGATTATTAGTAGGTGGAGGAATAGCAGGCAATTCAACAAAGAGATCGATTGCTGCTGGAGATGCGTTGGTGATTTCAGGTGGTAGGGTTATATGTGGTGGTAGTAACAAAGGGTGAATCAGAGGACAGGTTGCTGTCTGGTGTAAAGTTAAGAAAACTGTTGCAATGCCAAGATTTTCATCAGGAACAGGTGTCGGATTTCAGTGTTTTGTGTGTGTGTAATAATATCTGGCATGACAGGCAAAAAGATTGGTAAGTTGGAGCTTGTGAGACCCGTCTGATGGACAGAAGAAGATTGTTTTGAATTGGTTGAAGAAAACAGATCAGAACTGCTCAATCTGTCTTTATCAACAAACAGACTGAAGGTTGGGAATCAAGCTTGACAGTTTGAGTGAGTGAGGAGTTTTTAGAGGAAGAACAGATTCATCAAACACCATATGACAGGATATATAGATCTTTTTAGTGGAAGCATGATCGCACCCTATATCCTTTATGTAAATGACTATAACCAACAAAGATGCAAGGCAACGATTTTGGTGTAAATTTGTGAGCAGTTTTGGTGCGAATAAGAGGAAAACACCTGCACCCAAAGATCTTCAGACAGGAGTAATCAGGCTGAGTATTGTACAGTTTAACAAAGGGTATTTGAGAGGCTAGGACAGAAGATGGTAGTCTGTTTATCAAGAAAACATAAGTCATAAAGGCTTCAGTCCAGAAGGTTAGAGGCAGGTTAGAGTGATACAAAAGAGTGAGATCCATCTCAACAATTTGATGATGATTCTTCTTTCAGCATCTCCGTTCTGTTCAGGTGTGTGAGGATAAGAAACATGCTGAACAATTCCCAGATTGTTGAGAATTTCAGTAAACGTTTTACTAAGAAATTCACCACCGCCATCACATTGAAACACTTTGATCTTCTTAGCAAACTGACAGTCTATCATTTTCTGAAACTTCACAAACACTGAGGAACATCAAACTTGTTTTTCAACAGATACAACCAAGTAAATAATATCGAAAACCACTAGAAGAAGTAACTAGTGAAGGACCCCAAAGATCACAGTGTATCTTCTCAAAAAAATCATACACTATTTTATTGCTTGAACTAAAGGGAAGTTTACAGCCTTTTTTCCATTTGCAACTAGGACGGATTTTATAGTACTTTTTCCAAGAACTAATATTGATTCCTTGTTGTTTATTCAGAACTCGCAACATGTTGGAGTGAGCATGACCTAACCGAGCATGCCAGACATCAGTTGTATCATTCACGGCAGTAGACACCACAAGAGCTTCATTAGTTGGTGGAGCAACTGAGTACAGATCACCAGTTCTGGTTCCTTGATCAAGATTCTGCTATCGCACGATCCTTGATATGGAATCCAGATTAAACAAATTCAACAGCACAAAATTATCTTTAGTAATACGAATAGATAAATAATAACAATTCCGTTGTAAATCAGGCACAACGAGAACATTATTCAATGTGACCAGTCCTTCACTACTCTTCAAATGACAATCACCAGTGAATTTGATAGGTAAACCGTGAACCATTCCCAACGATAACATAATCATTTCCTTTGTTATGGTTTAGGTTAATAATCATACCTGTGTTGTTCACCATGTGAGTAGTTGCAGCTGAGTCAATGTACAGAGGTGATGCGTCCTCTTCTATAGTAACAGTGTTAAAGGCTTTGGGAAGAGAATCATCACTCGCAGTGTACGAGTGATCCCACCTGTAGAAGCAGGATAGGGCGTATGATTATTTCATCCGCAGATTTGACAAGAATTATATCATTAGAGAGTTAGAAGATGTTGTTTGCTTCTTGGACGAGTCGGAATTTTGTTGATTGTTTTGTCTTCTTCCAAAGCCTCAACCTCTTCCATTGAAATTTCTTCCTCCTCTACCACGATAATAACCACCAGAACCTCTACCTCGGTAGCTATTACTTTCTTGGGTAACAGTGAGTGAAGCAACATCTTGTATTGCTATCTTTTACTTGCTTCTTTTTCTTCACCTTCACGCAAGTCATAGCTTCTGCTGAAGAAGCAAAAAAACTCCTTGAAAGTAGGATAAGGAGTGCGGGCCAACATAATGGATCTCAAGACTTTGTAACGTTTCCCACTACCCTGAGCAAACGTCAAAACTTTATCATCTTCAGATATCGGGTGTTTGATTGCAGCTAAACTGTCACAGACAGTCTTGAAGTCTTGATGTATTCTTTGATAGTTTATCACAAGATTGAGTTATCGGAGTTTCTGTTTCAACTGAAACTCACGGTCTTTTGTCGACTGAAGAAATAAGCAAACTCATCCTGCAACTATCCCAATTGCCTTAGTAGAAGTACATCCAACTACATGACCGACACAATCCTAAGATATCGTCGCGATAAGCCATGCTCTGACTAGAGCATCTTTCTCTTTCCATTCGATGAGATCAGACTCAGTAGTTTCAGCATTGTTCTTTTTCGGTGAATCTTTTCTATCAAATCAAAAAATTGCACTGATTCGAGTAGGTTGAGCATTTGAGTCCTCCAGCTCAAATAATTTCGCTCCCCGCTCAACTTGATAGTTGAGATCCCAATCAATTGGTACGATTTACCGCTGATAGTTTGAATTTGATTCAATCTTTGAGATTGATGTCATTCCTTCTGATTCTGTCATGATTGATGTTATTTGATGTGGAAGAATAGAAATACGCTCTGATACCATGTGGATTAGTATAGAGACTGAAGAAAGCAAGAGAGTGTGATTTGGTGGCAAATGAACGCCATTAGAGAGCTTCAGAGAAGAGATAGAGAGAAGAAGAATAATAATAGCAGCAACTGAATTGATTAACTTCTCATTAGAACGTAACAAAGTATTTATACTCCTCAGTATACAAGAGCCACATCCACGTGACTTAAGTGCATACACTAAACAATAATAAAATAATTTGTTTGGTAGATATTTGCTCGCCCCCATAAACATTTTATAAAATCACCATGATATCACTAAATTCTATTTATTACCAATTCTATTTCTATTAATATGTAATATTAGTTTTAGAATTTATTTATAAAAATCATTTTTAGTCTATAATAGATAAGAGAAAATTCCTAATATTTTTTTTAGCGATAAAATCTAAAGTAAAACTGATTATTATATAGTCATAGTAATCATATACCCCTTATATCCATAATACAAGTGTTTTTAGTTTATTATTACAGATTTTGTAAATTTTTTTTACAAAAATATTAGAATTACTCAAACTAATTTTTAGAAGAAGTTTTTTTTTAAAAAAAAACTACTATTTTAGAGCTATTGTTCTATTATTGGCATTAATGTACTAGTATAATTTAGTATACCCGTTTTTAAGGGAGCATAAAAAAGATAAATCAAACTTCTTTATATATTAATTTATATATTCAATTTAATTTATTTTATAAAAGATATATATCTAATATCAATTTTTAAAATATAATTATAAATATTTAAATTGTATATTAATTAAAAAATGAAAATTAATTAAAATTTAGTTTAAAATATTAATTAATATAATTAAAAAAAATTTCATCCCCCTTAATAAAAGTTTATCGCTTCGCCCTTGTTGGTTGGTAAACCCCTAAAATTAATATTGCTACCATTTTCTAATTTGTACCACCACTATTCTTCTTTCCATTAAACAATTTTTCTACCGATAATGTGTGGTAGCATACCCACTTTAGTGGTTGGTTTCCTCTTTCTACTATCAATAAATGTGGTGACATTTTTAATTTTTGTTAGGTAGCATTTTTTACTACGACTTCAGTGGTAGTAGTATGTTCACATGTGCACAAATCAAGGATCAAATCCTTAATGTAATTATCTTACCTTTCTTTAATTCAGACTAACGTGCTTTAATGCACACATCAAGGAGAACTCGGAAGTACGGTATAAAAGTCTTGATCACTTTACGATTGTAGTTATCCTAATATACACACAAACTATAATACATTGAATGTTATGTATTATAAGTATGAAAAATATATTATGTTAGGTATATCTTATATGATAAAATAAACTCATGTAATAGTATTTAAAATCACTTAAATTTTTTTAGAATTTCAGTAGCTAAAATTATAAGATAAGATGTAAAATATTAAAAGTAATATATAAAAGAAAAAAAATAAAAATTATACAGGTACTACAAGGACGGTTTGCAGGTAGTTCTCCTCCTTCTGTTGTGAATAATGAAGAATACAAATTTCAAGAAAGAAGTAAGTTGTGCTAAAAATAAGATACCGTAGTAATTAGAGGGTAAAAATAGGAAACAATTTCTAAAACACTTCTAACACCAGTAAAATCTAAAATTTCCATTATAATATTTTTCTCTTAATTTAGATTGCATTTTTTCTACCTCAATAACTAAGTTGCAACTACTCGCCCTTTACTTTTTTTAGGGAAAATAATGTTTTTAAAAACCATATTTAAGATGGGTGGTTATTATAAAAGTAAAATTTGAAAATATTTTTAATCAAATATATATACGCATAGCTGTAACGACTTAACTACCGAAAAAATACATTTCCCTTTAACTTTATATACTCATATTTAGGGTAAATTTTTAAAATTCTACGTTTTTTTCTTCATAATTATCAATAATTTAAATCTGTACTATTTTGTTAGTCTTTGAAAAAAATGGGATTTGAAAGTATTCTTAATCACATATAGGTACATGGATAAAAAATATTTTTCATAACTTTACTTACATTATTTAGGGTAATTTATTAAATTCTATATTTTTTCTTCATAGTATAAATGGGTTTGTATTTTGAAGTCTAGTGGGATTTGAAAGTATTCTTAAGCACGTATGTATGCATAACTTAATAACCGCAAAATATTCATTTTCCTTAACTTTATACACATTTACTTAGGGTAATTTTTAATTTCTATCTTTTCCATAAATTTTAATAGGTTTGTATTTTGAATTATATAGTAATCACACGTTTAATTATAAGATATTAATGATTTTGATAGAGTTAAGATAGTAACAATTTAGCCATGATCGGTCGGTAGCAATTTCATAATTTAAGTAATAGCAATTTAGCTACTTGTTAAAAATATTTGTTTCGGTCGTCCAAACAATAGCCCAATAACAAACCGTAATCAAGTGTCAGTAGCAATTTTATAATTTAGCTTAAACTATCTAGTAGTAGCACTTTTAAGATAGTAGCAAGTTAGCTCTAGTTTATTTTTTATGCTAGTGTCACTTTAATAATAGCACAAAAGCTACCATGATTGAATTTGCATCAACCATCACTAGCAATTCCTTAACATTGGTAGCAACATGGTGGAAAAAAACTTAAAATTATGCCCCATTAATTACGGTCAAAACCTAAAACCGTTACTTAATTGCTTTGCTGGAGAAATCAATTATTTAGCTAACCGTGAATAATTGTGGGTCGGGGGAGGGATTGCACGCTTTTTCTTAAAGGTCTTTAAATTTCGGTTATATGGACAATCGTAATTTAAAGTTCGTTGGCGCGCGCCGCTACACTTGACGACATCATTTACCCTTCCATACCCCGTGCTCGCGCCTGTATAGTCGAAACACGACATTTTTCATTGGCGCGGGACTTTAGATTACGGTTCTCGTATAAACCATAATTTAAAGTCCGTTATTTTCGCACGCCCAGAATGTTTACATATTATATAAAAAAAATGATTTTCTAAGTACATGTTATGAGCTAACAAATTACAACATGTTTATAATTAAAACTAAACAATTGGTTAAAAAAAAATTTGAATAACAAACTTCTATGATCAATATAAAAAACATTGTTCGATTCTACTTACATGTTATTAAAAAAGTAGCTAATATATTATTAAAGAAATCATCTAATTATATTATTAAAAGTAACAAATCAAAGTTTTTTTTTTATAAATATATACACTAACTAACCAAATATACTAAGGACGAGACTTATGGCCAATGGTCGAGGCTAGTGTGTTGTTCCTAATTTTTGCGGTTCGAAACTTAACATAGACCCAAAATTCTGGTGGATGAAGATTTTTTAACAAAATGACTTACATCATGGTTACGTATGTCAAACGTATCTTTTCTCCGCGGCCGTTTCTTTGTACTCTAACCTCCGACTCACCACCGATTTCACCGGCCACAACAGAGTACAACTACACCACCGCATTTGGCTCCTACCACAAATTCGCCGCTCATCACCGACTTCGCCGCCCACCATGGACTTCGGGTCCACCCACCACCGAGTTCCCAGCAAACGCTAGGAGCCTACTTCCCGGTAATTTTATTGTGTTTGCGAATAAAATGCATGCTCTTCAATTCAGGGTTACAGTTCATTCACGGTAATTTTGATTACAAAAATGTATACTTTTGCACTAGCATTAAGTTTGATCACCGGAGCTCTCACACACTGGTTGAAAAATTTAAAGACGGGGCTGGAAAATATTGTGTGCCACCAGTCTTCATTCACTATGATACCACACTGGCGAAAGAGTTGTGTTGTGTTGTGTACTGTTTGGGTTTTTTTTGGTTCCATTTGGATATTAATGGTTGATAATGTGTAAAGTTTGACATTTTGATGACAACTGATTTAGGAATGTTAAAAAAAAATGGGATGCTGCGAATTTATCTAAGATATGATATGGTTAAAATTGATCGAGCACTGAATGAAATGTCTTTGGTATTTTTAGATTTGTGAACAATCTGTTAGTCGTCCATTTGTCCAAAGTGTCCACCTTCACATGTCAGTTTGATCATGTTAGTTATAAATTGTTATATTGTACATTCATACATGCTATGTTTGCTTTGATAAACTAGCAATCTACTTGATCATGTGGATGAATACAAAACTAAATCAAACATAGTTACTCATTCAAGATGTACCTAATAGAGGTAAATCTTGGATAGTCCCCATCGGGACTGTCCATGATCGTTAATCCCACGCCTAGGTTGTGAATGTTTTTACAATGTGTAATTTATTAAAATTTTTGGTAGGATCTCTTTAATGTTCTGCGGGTGCATATATTATTGATTATTTTCGTAATATCTTGCATCTGAAGAGCTATAGGGAGATGCTATCGAAAATTTTCAATAAATGACTTGAAACACTTTCACTAGTGGAATCTGACGTGATTGGATGGGTTTAGGTTGATTAATATACCCAAATTAGTCGTAACTCGTAAGAGCGCTGGCCATAAGTAACAATAAACTATGTATTTTGACATATAGAATGAGATAGAACGTTTTTGGTTTAATCAAAAGCAATGGACATCACGTTCTTTAAAGTAGTCGATAAGTTTTGCACGGTGTTGGCGAACAATCTGAAACCATTAGACAAGGGATATATATATCCGTTCCTTTGTGTCGACTACCAAAAACAATTTGATGTATCGTGGGGTTGATGAAACAATCAAGGATCATTGATTAGTCGTTAAATTTATAAAGAACTACAAAGATATAGTTGATGGCCGGTCAGAGCGTCTGTAGGGATGTTCTTAAGCCTGACGAAGAAGTGCGTGCCGAAGACACAAAAACATTGGTTAGAAGTACTGCTGTGTGCGGGTGTGGTGTGATGACGATGACTACACAATTTTTTTATAATTAGGGCTTAAAGCCATTTATTAATAAAGAGTGATATATATTAGGCCTCATTAAAACACCTCCATAGACAAAACCCTATTTGGAAAAAGCCCAGGGAGGAAAAAAGTACCCACCACTAGAAATTACATCCTAACATTAAAACTAGATATTTCAAACAAGAATAACAAATCTTGACTAAAGTATCCAGATACAACCGAGATTACTATGTCACCCTACTATTCCAATCCTTGCTACCTCACACATCACCCTCCAAAAGCGTAACACCGATATTACTGCAATTAATGAGAATGTCTTTCACCACTCCTATGTCTATTCCTCACCCCCCCTTAACACCTCTCCCTCCTGATCTTCCTTGACTTGGTACTTCTTCCCATGGTAAACTTGATTTCACTATGTTGAGTCTCCGCAAAACCTAGTATTGAGCTCTTTTGGTTTCGAATTCCTCTCATATCTTCCATTGTTCTTCTCTAGAACCAATTCCCTTATGTTTTGTAGACCAATTGTCCCCTTCTAGCTTCCGTTAATTGCTTGTATGAGATTGGATTTGCTTGACGATGTTTGACTTTGTGAAATCTGTATTTTGGCACTTGGTTCCCCAGTAGCAACATTAGGTCAATGCAAGTTTCTGCTTCTAGTTCTGCATCGATGATTTTCCCCTTTTCATTTTAGCATGCCTAACTCCCTGCGGTTGAGATGGTGGTAGGGTGTTATGAATTAAATCAACAAACAAGCTAATCCCTTCCTTTTCTGCCGAAGATTTGACTGGGGAGGCTTCTGACCCAGAAGTTGTCTGGTCTTTTTGCACATCAGGACTAGGACCAATATTATCCCCTTTGTTTTATCTTCCTGGGGCTGCTCTGTCGGGATCTGTGTCAGAATTTTATCAATATTCCTTTCCAACCAGACACTTGCAGTGTCGGCTAGTCCCATCTCTTCAACTACTGAGGCTTCTGGGTAATGGTGGCCACGGTTCCGGTTCCACGGTTCCGGTTCCCGGAAATGTGTATTCGGATCGGAACCGGTCCTGGGCGGTTCGGGCGGTTTTTCCGGTTCCGGTTCCGGAACTCTGTATTCGCTTCGGATTCGCTCAAATCACGGTTCCGACCGGTTCCGGAGCGGTTCCGGTTCCGGTTCCGACCGTTCTGGAAAGATTCGATCGGCTCCAGTTTCTTTCGTTTTAACTCCGATTTTAGATCCGTTTGCCGCACACGTTGCTCTTTTCGTCCACTTTACTCCTAGCTAGGTTATTCCTCAAGTTTATAATTTTAAATGTGTAAGAACCAAAGACTTAAATTTTTGTATTGAATTTGCAAAAATTAAAGAGCAAAGCGGATTTTATTATATGATTCACTGCCTCGTTAAACCTTATTAGGTAAAACCCATTGGGAAACCCTAACAAGGAAAGAGTACAGCTACTATAGGTTACATGATTTCAATTTGGAAGTCTTAAAAGATTACATGGAAGAAAGTAATACTAATACATTCTAAAAGATTACAATACAAAATAGAAGTCCTAAGTGGTGATTCCAACGGAACTTCGACCGGTTCCAGGCGGTTCCGGTTCCGGTTCCACCGGTCCGATTCCGGTTCCCGGTTTCCACGTTCCGAATCCGATGCGAATCCAGCGGTTCCGGTTCCGGTTCCGGTACCGGTTCGGTCCCGAATCTCAAAACTTTATTCGGATTCGATTCGCAAGGGGGCGGTTCCGGTTCCGGCCCGGTTCCGGCGGTTCCGGTTCCAATCGGTTCCGGGTAGATTCGCCGGTTCCAGGTAGATTCGGATTCGGTGGCCACCATTACTTCTGGGAACCGCATAGACCATTATGAGAGCATGCGCCTCTACTTTGTATTTCTTCTTGACTCCCCGTGACTAACAGTTAGTGACCTAGATGTGATGAGATTAAGACAATGGTAGAAGATGTTGAACGACATAACTCCAAGAAATCAAACAAGTATGAGACTTTGTTGGATTCATCTGAATAACCGATGTACTCAAGATGTGATGCTGCAAAGTTAAATCAATTGGGTGTTCTACTAAAGCTGTTAATTTGAAAGTAAAATTCGGTTGGAGTTATGTAAGTTTCACTACCCTTTTAGAGCTGTTAAAGACATACCTCCAGCAGATAATATTTTACCAACAACTTAAGCCGCTCGCCTATGAATATATATGACAAGATTTAATAATTGGGTCATCATTGCACCAGGATCACCATGAAACTACCTCAGTGGATTTTCCACTATCATGATGATGATCAATATAGTTTGGTGAGCTTTGAGGACTTGAAGGATGATGTGCAGAGATTACTTGAATATATCCATCATCCATGCTTATTGTTTGTAAGTGTCTCTTTCATATACTTTCAAGTCTTATTAAATAAATTAATAAGACTAATTAGCTAACTTTTTTTCGTATGTTATCATATATGTATATAGATGCTTGTGTTTAAAACTGAGAGAGAGGGGGATGTCAAAAAGGTTTCGATGGTGTGCCCGGAACGCTTATCCTTGGACGAGGCAAGTAGGAACCTACCGTTTTCATGCAAAACTTGACTCATCGCTTCGAGATTGTTGAGCGGGATAGCATCAGTTATTTGATGATGTCATATGACCAAACATGAGTACTTTTGAACTTGCATATAAATTATTATAGTTCAATAGTTTATTAATTTTTCTCTGATGTTATTGAATTTGAAATTTTAACAATTACTAGGTCCTAGTTTTGTTCAGCACCACTACGTCAACATTACTTGTGCTTGATACGTTGGGACAATGGGATGATTTCAAGATAGAAAACTTAGTCAAGAGGTAAATGTGGCGCAACATATTTTTTAAGTACTTAAGTCGAATTAATGATATTAATTTTTTATTGAGCTTAATACTTTTTTTATTATGCAACAGTGTCCATAAAAACTTGACAAAATCGATAGAACCGAGAACAAGAGAAGAACTTTGTATATTGATTGAGAAAAGAATCTTGATTCTTACAGAGAAAGATAGATCTATCTATCTGAAATAGAAAACGAGAGAGATAGGAAGAGGATTACAGAGAGTAAGTGAACCCTAGCTTGAAGCCCGCCTTCTATACCAGTAGTGACGGTAAAAAGTAAACAGGTTGCAAAATTACAGATATAACCCCCTAGTTACAATCTAGTAAATATTACAACCATATAAGCCTAAGATTACAAACTATCTCCAACTCTAACACCCCCCCTCAAAAAGTACAATTTGTACTGTGGTGAAGAATTGTGCCTTTTTGCGTGTTGCACCTACTCACCCATGATCATCGTGTGCCTGCAGACCAATAGAATGAAACAGATTCTGATAGTTTTTACCTGTGAGAGTCTCGTCATCACATCAGCAAGCTGATGTTCACTGCGAACATGCTTCACCTGTATTAAACCGTCTTCCAGTTTCTCGCGCACAAAATGGCAATCGAGTTTGATATGTTTTGTGCGCTCATGCGAAACTGGGTTTTTGGCAATATGAACAGCAGCTAAATTGTCACAGTTTAGTGGAATGGGTGTTATGTTTTTGAGCCCTATTTCATGAAGCAACCGGCTCAACCAACTGAGCTCACTAGTGACCTGTCTCATTGCCCTGTATTCTGCTTCAGCAGAGGACAATGAGACATATACCTGTTTCTTTGACTTCCAACTAAGTGGATAGTCCCCTAGCAGTATATAATAGCCAGATATGGATTTCCTAGTGATTGGGCATGAAGCCCAATCTGAGTCACAGTAAGCTAATAAGTCAAATACATCCTTACTGTTAAAAACAATCCAAACCCGGCTGTACCCTTTATGTAACAGAGTGTGTGATAAGCTGCCTTAAGGTGTTCATTGGTAGGAAATTGGAGAAACTGACTCAGATATTGCACTGCAAAAGCAATATCTGGTCTGGTGTTCGTGAGGTAGTTCATTTTTCCAACTAAGGATCTGTAAAAAGTTGGATTTTCAAGTCTCTGACCAGAGTCAGGGTACAACTTCAAGTTAACAGGGAGTGGGGAAGCTGTGGTTCTGGCTGTTGCATGTTAAAATCCTCAACTATCTGTTTTGCATACTTTTGTTGGGACATGATTAAACCATCCTTAGTTCTGATGAATTCCATACCAAGGAAATAGCTAAGTTTTCCTAAGTCCTTGATTTTGAATTCCTTATCCAGGCGGTTTTTCAGTAGTTGTATTTCCTTAGTATCATTTCCCACAACTAGTATGTCATCAACATATATACCCAGCAGGGTAGTTTTTTGTGTTGTTTGTTTTTATAAACAATGAATAATCATTTTGTGAATGATGAAATCCCAATTTTTTCAGAAATTTCCTAACTTCTCATACCACTGCCGAGAAGCCTGTTTTAAACCATATATAGACTTGTGTAATTTACATACCTTGTCTGTTCCATTAACTTTTAGACCTTTAGGTATGTTCATGTACACATCCTCATGAAGATCTCCATGGAGGAAAGCGTTATTGACATCAAGTTGGTCTAGAACCCATCCCTTTTTGACAGCTATTATTATTAAAGCCCTTAAGGTTGTGTGTTTTACAACAGGGGAAAAAGTTTCATGATAATCAAGCCCTTGTTTTTGTGTAAAACCCCTCACAACTAATCTGGCTTTGAATCTTTCAAGACTCCCATCAGCCTTAAGTTTAGTTTTGTATACCCACTTACAACTGATGGGTTTCTTTCCCTTAGGGAGATTGACAATGGACCAAGTTTTGTTCAGTTTTAGTGCCTCAAACTCATCTTTCATGGCTTTGACCCACCTAGGGTCTTTGCTGGCACTCTCATAATTCTTAGGCTCATCTAAGCTGTTCAGTTGATCAAGGAAATTGCTGGCATTTTGGTGTAGGGAGAGAGAGAAGATGGTGTGTTTGGGTGTGCACTGGGTAAGACTTTCTAGAGTAGAATGGTTTAAATTGTTTGGTTTTCCTTGATCTAACCTATCAGCTAGGATGGCAGAAAACAGGTCCTTGTCTCCTAAGGTAGAAGAACAGACATAATCATCAAATCTGGAGGGAAGTTGTGAGTTCTAGTTGATCTTCTCAGGTTTGTCTCAGGGACAGATTGGTTTTCTGTTTCTGGTGTGACAGATTGAATTTCTGTTTGTGGTGGTTGATCATTTTGGTCTGTCTGGGTGGTATCTGGACTGTCCTCTGTGATTCCAGTGGTTTGTGTTTCTGGGTTGTTTTCTAGGTATTCTGTTATAGGAATATCGTCTTCTGGACAATGGTTGTGGAAAAGAGAGGAGGGATCATCAAATTCAGATCTGTTCTCATTCTTCTTGTTTAGGGTTTCCTTCCATTCTGCTTCCTTTAAAGGGAAAACATGTTCAAACAAGGTTACATCACGACTAGTTTTAATGGTGTTGTCTTCCAGAGACAAAACCTTAGCCCCTTTTGTGTTTCTGCAGTTACCAAGGTAGACACATGGGATGGCCCTAGAGTCAAGTTTTCCCTTATTAGGATTTATATTTGTGATATAACTGAGACAACCAAAAGTTTTTAAATCATTGTAATTTGGTTTGGCATTATACAGTTTTTCAAAAGGAGTAAGGTTATTGATTGCCTTGCTGGGGGTCCTATTAATTATGTATGTGGCTTGTTCAACACAGTAACCCCAAAAAGTGTTTTCTAAACCAGATTGGAAAAGAGAGCTCTGGCAACCTCCATTATGTGACATTGTTTTCTCTCCACTACCCCATTCTGTTGTGGGTGTGTAAGGACAACTAGTTTGGTGTATAATACCTTTCTTAAGGAAAAACTCCACTCCCTCTAGTGACTTACCAAGCTCCTTGGGTCACTTCTAACTTTTTACACGTTTGTTCACTTTGTTTGTCATTTGATTTTCATGATACAATGAATTCCTTTATTCGTTGGATTCCCTCTGATTTCTGTTTCATTAACCTGATCCAAGTCCCTCTAGTGAAATCATCCACAATAGTCAGAAAATACCTATGCCCCCTCTGTTTTGTGTCCTCATGGGACCACAAATGTCTAGGTGTATCATTTCAAAGGGTTCAAGTGTTTTAATGGTAGAGATAGGAAACCTAGGTAGGTCTCTTGTTTTTAGCTTTGAAACACACACAGTGCAAGGAAAACATTTATATTCGATATTCCTTGAGTAGCTAAACCTGGTATTCTACACATTTTCTTGTAAGCCATGTGGCCCAATCTATTGTGCCATAAAACCATTTTTCTAGGTACATCAATTTCTGTACAATAGTTCACACACACAGCAGTAGTATTTTTCTTCCTAACCAGAAAATCCTTTATGGCATGCATATCAAGAAAATAGAGACCGTGTTTATGTTTCCCAATCCTTTTGAGAGAATTATTTTCAGAATCCTGTAAAGAACAGAAGTTGGCACAGAACACTATTGAGACACCCAAGAACTCTATTAACCTACTCATGGAGACCAAATTGAATTTAAAAGATGGTACGAACATGATATTTTCTAAACATTTCTCTCCATCAATGATAAGACATGCGGTGCTATTAACATGCTTCTTGTGACCATCAGGAAGAGTAATTTCCCTGGTTAGAGCTAATGTTTCAAATTCAGAGAGGAGACTACCGTTTCCACTCACATGTTCTGTAGCACCAGAGTCAAGAATCCAAGAGTTCTTTAATTTTTCACACACAGAGTCAGCATTATACATTAAACAGGGCAATAGATTAATTCGGGTTTGAGGTGTACCTGAGAAATCCCCAAAATCCGACTGATTGTTTGAAATCTTCTGTTGTTGAAGATAATTCACCAATTGTTCCAGTTGTTCTGGGCTGAAACCGTGAACTGGAGAGGCAGGTAATGTTTGGTTCTTGGGTTGAACATCCCTTCTTTCATCTTCCACAGTTGATCCGATGCGGACTTCTCTGGACCTTTTGTTCTCGTCGCTTGGGAAACCGACTATCCACCAGCAGTCAGCTCTTGAGTGACCCAACTTTCCACAGTTCGAGCATTTTGAAGGGTCTTTCTTATTTGAACTCGCGAATTTGTTCCCGGTCTTTTTGTTCCCATTTCTAGGGTTTGTCTGATTCAAGGTCTGCTTTGACTTATTCTAGGTGAAAACTTGATTTCCCTCCTTCGAGAACAATGTAACGGAATGCTCCTCGTGATTCTTCAAACTTGGGTTAGCCCATTGCTCTTCTTCTTGAATCACCAGAGCACAAGCTTCTTCGAGACTAGGGATTTCCTTCATAGCGAGGATCTGGCCCCTTAGATGGGTGTAACTTTTGTCCAAGCCCATCAAAAAATGGATTAGTTCTTCTTGTTCTTTTCTCTTTCTTTGAATGTCTTTAGCTTTGCTGCATGCATCGCATAGTTTGTAAACTTCGATTGGGTGAGCAAGATCGTATTGGACCAGGTCTCGCGAAGACGCATGAAGTAGTCCGTCACCGTATCATCCCCTTGCTTCAGATTGGTCATTTGGGTTTTGATGTTATGGAGAGTGGCCAAGCTTTTCTTCTCAAATCTTCGACAGAGCCACTGCCAGACCTCCTTGGGATCGTCAGAGAACATGATGCTGCGCCCTATGTTTGGTGCCAGTGAGGTGATGATCCACGAACAGACGAGGGAGTTTGCCCTCTCCCATGCCGCAAGTCATGTAGGATCTTCTTCGCTGGGACGTTTTATATTTCCTTCGACAAAAACCTAATTTGTTCTTCGCTCGAAGGGCGCGCCGCATTCCCCATTTCCAGTTCTGGAATCCTTCACCGGTGAACTTTGTCGTTAGAAGCTGTCCCGGTTGTTCCGTCGCGTGTACATATAGGGGATCATTTTGATCGATCGTCGTTGTAGTCTTTTGCAGTTTCGCTTTGTTCGCCTCACTATTCTCCGATTCCTTTTTGGGTCGTCTGTGCTCATCTTTGCGGTGGATTAAACTCTCAGCTCTGATACCATGACAAAATCGATAGAACCGGAGAACAGGAAGAACTTTGTATATTGATTGAGAAAAGAATCTTGATTCTTACAGAGAAAGATAGATCTATCTATCTGAAATAGAAAACGAGAGTGATAGGAAGAGGATTACAGAGAGTAAGTGAACCCTAGCTTGAAGCCCGCCTTCTATACCAGTAGTGACGGTAAAAAGTAAACAGGTTGCAAAATTACAGATATAACCCCCTAGTTACAATCTAGTAAAATATTACAACCATATAAGCCTAAGATTACAAACTATCTCCAACTCTAACAAAACTTCCCCCCATAAATTTAATCAGTTGACAATCAATTCATTTATGTACGAGTAATTCATATGTCACTATATTTATCATTAATTTGCACGAGTACTTTCACATGCATGTGTTTTTTTTTTTTGTAATATAGTACCCTAGACAAGGTAACTCATAGAGTTGTGGGTACTTCATCATGAGATACATGTACGAGTTTTTTCAGGGTCTTTCGTAGTTTGATTATGAAGAGAAGGTAAAATAATGCTTGACTAATATCTCACCAATTGTTCAACACTTTTTGAATGAAAATCTACATATTTTGGTGTTGACTAATTTGTATTCCTTTCCTTTGCACGGATTCGTGAGGACTTTGAGAGAGCATGAGGTACTTATGCGGCACAAGACTTAATTTTAGTGAGAGAACACCAAGCTAGCTTTTTCCTCAGGATTCACAGGTAGCTAGGCTTGCTAGCATTTTGTGTTGTGTCTGTTATGTACATCCAGATCAACGAACTAACTACATTGTCTATTCTAATTGTAAATTGTATATTTTGGGTCTTGTCTGGTAAGAGGTAGAAACTAGTTGCAGAAGACTATTTAAATTGTCAATGGTTAATCGTTATTAATAGAAATACATTTGTTGCAAAGATTGCATTAGTTCAACGCAGTTGGTGCGTTTTATGGCAATAATGTTTTTTTGAGTTGCTCTTATGCAGGTCTGTATGCATTTCTACTACCGTGACAAGTTTGTGGTGTATTGTAAAAAAAATGACTTTAGATTATGGTTTCCGCAATCCAATAGCCTTTAGCACGCGCGTGAGAGAAGACTATAAATTACGGTTCATGTGGAAACCGTAATCTGAAGTCAAACTTCACATTACGATTATTGTGGAAACTATAATTTAAAGCCCTCTCTCACGCATGTGCTAAAGGGCTTTAGATTACAGTTTATTCTATTTTGTCAATATATATTTTTTTTACATAATTATTTTATTTACAATTAGTAATTTACATTTATAAAATGACACTAAAAAGCAAAAATATTATTATCTAATAGAATATAAGTTACTAAAATATTAGTAATTGTGAATTTTTCAATTTTAAATGACAATTACTAATTGTAGATATAATAAATGTGTAAAAAAAAGTATTATGTAATAAAATTATCTTTAAAATAAAATAATTTTTAAAAAGATATATTAATAGTTAGAACATTTAAAAATAATTTATTTTGAAGAAATAATTGAACTTGATAGAATATAAATTACGTCTTTTAACTCTACATTTTATTTTATGGTAGTTATTGTTAAAAAGTGTTCTAAGAAATAATTAATTTTTTTTTTCATTTTATGATATTTAATATTCAATTAAACTCTTTTTTTTGTAATTTTTGTATTCTTTCTTTCGATTTTTTACACTTTTTCAATTGTATATAATTGTTTCTATTTTTTAATTTATATAACTTTTTATTATTTTTTTTTTAATCATTTTAAAATTTTAATTTAATTTATATATTTTTTAGAAATTTTTAATATTTTAGTGACATTTCATGAATTATTAAAAAAATATAGTGGCAATTTATTTTGTAAAATTTCATAAAATTCTCCTGAATAAAAAAAGAGTCATATTATGAACTTCAAAAATGAACTACAATGTCAGAGGTAAAATAGGTAAGTATTATTTGAAATTATTACACATTTCAAACTTTTAAGAATATCTTTTACATGTTTTGGAAAGGGGGTAAATTATGAATTATAAAACATATAGCACCAGCTAGAATGGACATCTGAAATGATCAACATCCCAACCGGTACACATAAGTTGTACAATTGTGAAAGAAGTAAATAGTCAACAAGAGCTAGCTAGCTAGTCTAGAGTAGTTGGTTGTCTAGTTACATTCAAGAAGTAATTGGCTTGAACAGTCATTGATTTCTGTTCACCACGTACATCCTACGCTCGTCTCTGTTACTTCTTTCTTATGACACAACACAACAGAAACCGCTTGAGCTGAGATCATCGATCAGATAATCTAAATTCTTCCTTGTTTGTCCCTGAAAAGACGTCTGTCCTTGTTAGATAGCAATTCAGATGTCATGCTTATGTTTTCTTTTATTATGAATTGACCCACTATATCTCACAAATCAGATCTGTCTTTTATAGAAAAGCTACTGTTGCGAAATCATTGCTGGGTGGGTATGTTGCATGCATGATGCAGCAGGTGTGGTAGTGCTGGTGTGGGGTTAGGGTTGACTTCTCCAATCACCTGTCTTCTGCATGCTGTTTTCCCCTTCTTTTGCTTGCGGATCTGGTAATAAATCTTCAACTTTCACTACATATGATATGATATACTATAGGGTTTCTCTTTTTTGACAGGATGATATGATTTAGGATTAGTACTATATTTATACTACTGTGTACTCAGGTATTTGTGTAACAGGTTCGATGGGAGTATCGTTAGAATAGAACCAGTTACCAAACAGTCTGGAAACTAGTTGGGATTACAACATGTATACAAGATCAGTACACGAGGGACACTCAAAGCTAATACAAAACCCAATAAGAGAACTCACTTAACACCTAGAAATTACCACCCTAATTAACTATAGCAAGGGCTGTATCGTTAACAATTAAAAATTCAACTGGTGAACACTGCTGAAGTAAAAGATGAGTGTAAGTCATTTGCATTAGCTGATTACTTATTGGTGCTTCATTAAGCCATTTAATCCTTGGATGTACGTACTAGTCGGTACTTTCTTTGTGTGTTTCTGATTGAGTCATGTGGTACATGAGATTAGCAATTCTCCAATGAACTACCATAGTGGTTAAAGGCGGAACTATTTCTAATGATTAGTTTGTCAAATTCTCCCTCTTTTCTATCCATGAGAGCATCCACAATAGAGTGGATTCCACTCTCATATGTAAAAGAAAAAGATAAATGATTATGTGGAGGAGAGAGACAAGAGAGAGAGTTTCTAAGCTAAGGATAAGGAGAGAGGATTTCTTAGCTAATGTTGTGAGAGAGGAGAATAAAATAATAGTATACTTATGGATGGATTCCACTCTCATTGTTGTGCTTAAAGGCCATGTGTAACACACCAACCGCAATTCTTCCATTATCCTCTAATCATTCCCATAATTACCTTACTCGCAGCGGAATCTTACTCCACTACTTACTACCCGCGGGTGATACAACGCCGTTAGCCATCCAAGCTAACAAGGCTACTATACTTACCGTATCGGTCCCGACGATTAGAATAAACTGCATACATACTTTTACTTACTTTACAATACCAAATACTTAACTTACATTTGATTACCGAGTATCTAAATTATAAGAATTACATTCGAGTACTACTTCACCAAAATTGAGAGTTTATACATCCTCCCCTTACTATCCAATCAGAAATTCACTATCCAAAAATGGGTGTACCACATGGTACACCGGCTACTAAAAAGGGCCTTAGCCGTGTACAACTCGGTACACTATTCCAATCTACTAACTACATCAAAAAGAATTACATCCTGTCCTTACTCTACTATCACGCCTCGCGGGTACCTGTATAATAAAAACATTCCCCCTAGGGGTCAGCTTACGCTGCATATGATAACCGCATACCCCGCGTACTAGCGAGGGTACGCCAACTAATTGGTCGAGTACATGCGGTTCGTTTCATTCATACATACATACATGCTTTATACAATACAATTCAATACATTCCATTCACAAGGCATATATACATTCATACACTCAATACCTGCATGGAAGACGTTACAAGTCAACCGTTCTCACTTACCGAATACTCACCGCATCCCGGAGGTACAATTCTCCATTCCATACAGAAGTCATGTTAGCTTCATTACACACCCGGGTTAATCGGGTGTTCAATACTTTTTACTCAAGGTCAATGACTTACAATAGTCAAGACCGATACACATACAATACTTACTTCTTACTTACTTTACTCAAGTCAAGTCGGTATGACCTCCGGGCAGGGATTACTACATCCCACCATCGGGCTTTAGGGTGGCCCACTAATCCAGGATGCTACCCATTCAAGGGAATTGGTCCATGGAAAAGATTACAGCCCAGGATTCGGATCCAACCTCTTGTGTTCCTTATCCTCACGCGTGGCCGAACTATATCAGACTTCTACTCATTCCATTTTACTCATTACTCAAGTTAGGAGTTAGAATGTTAGGAATTAGTAGAAGTCATTACTACCTTTCCATACATCAATACAATACACAAGTACTCATCATGTACACATACACTTCATTCTCATCCATTCATTTCATGAATTATACAAACTAAATGTTCAAGAGAATACAACAAGAACAATATAGTCCAAACACAATTAAGGTGCAATATAAGTCCGATTCGTGCATTTATCTTATTGGTGATCACACAAGCACACAAATCGGGGTAACCAAGTTAGGATACAGGGCATGAAGAAATCATACCGTTCACCATCGTATTCGTACTACCGGTTCCTTCGATGTTCAACTATTTGATTCCTATACATACATGAAGTTGTATGATCAATGATCTATTATTGATCCAACCTATTCTTTCATTAGTACTCCTAATGTATACATACTACTCCTTTACATTCATACTTGATTATTAAACCCATTCTTTTCTCATTACCTCTTATTTTTACTTTCTTACCTTTACTACTTCATTTATAGTGTACTACTACATATATATGCATATATGTATATAGGCACATATATATAGATATATATATATATATATATATATATATATATATATATATAGATATATATATATATATATATATATATATATATATATATATACACATATACATATGATTGCAATAATCATATGATAAAAATACTCTTTTTTTAAGACTCGACCGACCTTGCAAGTCCGGTCCCAAGGTCGGTCCAAGTCAGTAAGTTACATCGCGTGAAAATTTCAGGCCCAACCGACCTTGCAAGTCCGGTCGCAAGTTCGGTCCATTCCAGTAGCTTTCATTACGGGAATTTTCTGGCCGACCGAACTTGCAAGTCCGGTCGCAAGTTCGGTCCATTCTAGAAGGTTTCAGACGGGAGAATTTTCTGGTCCGACCGAACTTGCAAGTTCGGTCGCAAGTTCGGTCCATTCCAGAAGGTTTCCGTCTTTGTGATTCTGGGCTCGACTGACCTTGCAAGTTCGGTCCTAAGGTCGGTCTGGCCCAGTACTTCAGTTTTAAAATCTTTTCAGTTGATTTCTTTACCATTGCTTCCCCAATCTTTACCAATACTTCCCTACATGTTTTAGCACTAATTAAGCCCTCTAAATCACCTTGGGTCATCCACCAAACTTACTACTCAATTCCTACATTCACTTACACATTTTCCTTACTTCTTCTAAACACTTATACTAGTTTCCATTTCACTCATTGCTACAGATTTTTGTTTTCCTTCTTATGCTACAGATTTTCATTCAAGCTTCTATCCTCCAATACTCTCTCATCTAATGCCACTCTTAGCATCTTAAATACATTAGCTCACAACCTAGTCCATCCCATTTACAAGTTCCTTTCCAAATCTGTTTCACAATACTAAACCACTCATTTTAAACTCTCCAAAATCTGTTCCAAATGTACCTAAGTCCTCAAATTCCTAGATAAAATTTGACATAGTCTCCCCTATATTTCTTACTTTGCTCACACACCATTTCAGCTCATAATTGCTTATTTTCACAACCTGTTTATACAATGCATTATACTTACATTTCAACTTCACTACAACACAATAAATTCCTGCACATACACATATACTACCATGTTTTCCCAAGCTTTTAAACATCATTTAAAAACTTCAAAACTGTTACAACATCATTCCTCATTATACTACAACATACTTACTACTCATTACTCAATCCATTACTCATTTTTACTACACAAAACTGTTACAATACAATACACAAAACTAGTTCAAGGTAAGAGCATTTACCTTGTCTTGCTAGTTTTTCTTTCTTTCCTTTCCTTATCTTCTTTTCCTCTTCCCTTCTTCTCTTGTTCTCGGTTTTGTTCAAGAAATGGCAATGCTACAGCAAGCCATACATACCCATACTAATTCAGCACCTTAACCTTAACTAACCCTACAATTTAGATGTTTTAGGGTTTAGAAAAAGAGTATTACCTTCCAACCAATGTGCGGAGTCCTTGTCTAGCAAATGAACAAGATTCCTGTCCCAAATGAGTAGCCAAAATCGGCTGGAATGCAATTAGTAAAACAAGACTCACTTTAAATTTTCGTTTTGTATATGAGGGCTAGAAAAAGATAGGTTTTTCAAGAATATTTTTACCTCAAAATGACAAGGAGGTGAAGGTGCTTCTAATGGTGGTACTCAAGCTTCAAATGCAGCACACCCATGGAGATGAAGTTGGTCGTTTTCGGTTTTTGAAAGGAGGAAAGTATTCTTCTTGGTGAGGGGATTTCAATGGTACAATTTTTATTGCATTTGGAGGAGATTTGAGTGT
The DNA here is from genome assembly GCA_023374045.1 of Limonium bicolor. NCBI lineage: Eukaryota > Viridiplantae > Streptophyta > Magnoliopsida > Caryophyllales > Plumbaginaceae > Limonium > Limonium bicolor. Next base: position 288,466,149 of record CM041781.1, read on the forward strand.
TCAAAGAGAGGAGCGAAGGAGAGGGTTGTAGGGGCTTCAACAAATCGCCATTGTCATCGCAGGAGGAGGAGAAAATGAAGAGAGGAGGGGGGTGAGTACGTGAGTGAGGGAGTGTGGTAGGAGAGATAGTGTTTTCTTTCTTTTTATTACTTTAGTTGTCTTTTAGCAAATAAGAGGGAGTTAAGTGAGTGAGAGAGAGGAGGGAAATCGGTTCCCCCTACACACACACACACAGATTTTTACTTTTTATTTGCAAAGTGGACACACTAACTTTGCTTATTTGCATTCTCACCCCACAACTTCCCGGTTGTTACAGTTTTTACTAACCGGAACCCGTTTTCCGGAATTTCTCGTTTAATTAATTTTATTGGTTCTAAAGCTTCACTAATATTTATTAATGACTATTTAGTTGACCAAAATTGTTACGAGTCTATTTGACCGCGCTTAAAGTCACGTTTTCCCGTTCCCTCGAAAAACGCGCTTTAAGGTTCGTTTATGCTTTTAACCCATTTTAAAGGTCCGTTTTTTTCGGGATTTGCTCCCTCATATTTATTTAAGTGTAATTAAGCCTTTAAAAATATAATTAGTCTAATTAATCACTGTTTTTAATTACGGGGTATTTCACCATGGGTGCTTTGCACAAAGTCAAAATAATAAAATTTGCAAGACCATTAAACACCAACTATACATAAAAAGCAACTAAATCATAGATAAAGAAAATTAGAGGGCTAACAGAAATTATTGCATCATCCCATTTATTTGAAAACAAAAAAAGGATTAGACTTGGTGCTATGGCGTAGACTACCATTTAAACCATTTGGATTTTGATTCAAAAGGTGATATTTTCATTTATACTAATATTGTAATAGGATAATGACTGCCCATAAATTTACTTATTTTACACATAGGCTCTAATTCATGTGTAACCATAATTAACTCTCACTAGCAGATTTCAATCCTTGTGAAAAACACTGCCTTGCGACTCTTCTTTTTCTGCGACACTTCTCCTCACAACATGAAACCGTAGGAAAATCCTCAATGCGACTCACTCTCCTTTCCTTCTCATCACTTTGTACTGCAAGGTGGCGGTAGAACTTCCGGCTGCAAGGCTACTCTACCTGTTCGTTGTTCCCAAGCTACGCCCCTGTTTAGAATTTGTAATGATAACAATCATTGCGCCTCTACTCAAGCCTGGATGGCTATAAATGGTCACACTAGGCAGCATGCAAACTCAACCCTTGTACTCTCATCGGCCTATAGCATGTAATATCTAGAGGAAATTATGACTTGTGTGAGAGATCAACCTCTGTCTATTAATTGGGGACTTGGGGAGGGAACGAAAGCTCATCACCTTCTTGGTCTAACCCTCTATCTTCTCTCTCATCTATTTTTCTGACTCCTTGTCCCTCTAAGATTTCTACTCGTTTCCTACTTCAACCTTCTCCCCCTCAAATGGTCTGCTTGTGGTTAACGGAATTGATCTTCTTTTTTTAGCGTTGTTTGCTTGTCTGTATGCTCTCAGTCATTCCTATTTGTGCGACAACCCTTGCCCACATCCTTCAAGACTGTTGGACACAATTTGGCGGGTTCAGGTTCACGAAGATAGGGCCAAACTACTTCATCTTTCAGTTTGAGACATTAGAGACCTTGGAGGCAGTAAGGGTGCGAGGGCCGTGGACCATTAACAACATCTTGATGGCAGTTCAAACCCTGGATCCTTCTTGGCCCTCGGTATACTAGGAGTTTACATGGGTGCCGTTTTGGGTTCGTGTCTATGATGTGCCACTTCATCACCATTTGGTCGACTTTGTCCGTATAGCATCACAGAAGTTGGGACGGTACTTCGGGACGTGGAAGGAAGCTGAGTCAGAAGAGTAACTTCTTAAGATTCAAGGTCATTCTCAATGTGCAGGTTCCGGTTCAAAGAGTCTTGTCCTTGTTGATTGATGGTTGTTATGCTTCCTTCCGCATATCCTATGGTAATATGCCCCTCATATGCTCCATCTGTGGGCTTTTCACTCAAACTATGGCCCAGTGGATGAAATTAGGGTCACATACGGTATGTGGCTCTCTACTGAGATTTGCTATTCAAGTCTTAATCCCCACAATGTCAAATCCACTCACCCATGGACCTTGGAAAAGAGGGAGACGACTGATCCTCTTCAATGCTCCTCGGGCTGGACCGTTCATTCAAGCCAGGATAGTCAAAGCCTTGATCCTCTTGATGCAAGTGGATGCCCCCACAAGAGGAAATTCAATGATCTTGTGAAAGGAGCTTCTAGGGCCGAGATTTGAGATCTCAATCTGGAGGAAGCTAGAAGAAGGAACAAGAGCAGGCCCACAGATGGAATGTTGGTTAGGAGCCAGGGAGGAGATCAAAGGAAAAGAAAGGGGTTGGGGGTCAGAATTCAAATCAGTATATATGAAGGATGACGGTGTGAAGATCGGGTTTTTAATAAACTTGCTCAAGGAGCTTGTTAGTAGCATGCCTTTGGGTCCCGCTAGTAGGGTCTTTCTTCATTTGCTTATGTTTTCTCTTTGTGTTGTCTTGAATGCCTTCCTGGTTATGGTATGCAGGATAGTATGTCCTACGCCTCTTGGAGGTTGGTTTCTATTGACAGTTTTTAGGGCGATGGTGGTTGAGTGTTTTTTGTGGTGGTGGATTAAGGTGGTGACCGGCTTTAAGCCGATGACCGTTCTTTGCTCCGTTTAAGTATGTTTGCTTTGGTGTTAGGGGGTGGTTATGTCTTAATGGTGACTTTTGTCTCTTAGTTTTTCTCTGATTGTACCTGGTTATCATATCTCTAATATAATCCTATGTTATTTATATCGAGAAAAAAATCTAACTCTCACCTTGAGCCTTCAACAACTCCCCTTGCTAGGTATGCACGACCTCCTAGGGTCCAGGCTAATAAATATGATACAAGTATTGAACTCCTGACCGGTGGCGTTTGATCCAAATTTCAACCCACAAATACCAACTGCCGCTACACCCGTGGGCAACCCATTTAGATATTGTCATTGCATGTATACGTCTTCAGATTTTGATGATAAGTCTTCATTTTACCTTTTCAAGTTGAATTGTGGTAGTGACTGTGATATTCTAAGGTAAGAGTTAGTTGTGTGAAATTTCCAACTCAAGCGTAACCCATTCAATAATAATCTTCATCATTTAGTTTTTTGCGACAGGCTTAACAAAGGTTACATCTATAATTTTCTTGATAAATTCTAGAGCTTGGGCATGATGTTCATTTCTTTATTCTTTTAATTATTTTTCTAATGCACAACCTGTTTAAAAGTTTACTCGGAGCATTTTTGTTAGATTCAATTAGCTTCACAAATTTGATTCATCCTTTTTCATTGTCTACCCTAAGTTATCCCAATTTGTTAAAAAACATTTTAAACAATTAGTTTTTGAAAAATAAATCATTAATGAAGGATTAAAGATGCTCAATAATTACAACATAAATGTCCAAAATCCTCATCCATGAATTTTGATACATCATAGCATTGATGAGCTTTCTTTTCATTTGTTGCGTCGTGATTATCTAAGGCATCAAATTCCAAGTCATTGTTTTTACCATTGTAGAACAAGTCATTGTTTGAGGAAATGCAACATATATCTTTACAATGATGTGTCATGGCTTGTTGCACTGAAACAAATATTTGACTTTGGTCATTCTTAGCTTTCACAAATCTTCCTCCAAACTTGATTTTTGTCTTTGAAAGGGTTATTTCATTTCTCAAAGCAAGTATGATAAATTCCTCTATGTTATCATCTTCTTCATCTATGATATTCTTTGCTATAATCCTTTATGCCCTAAGCTCATATTTTATCCTTAATTAAGTTACGAGTTCACCAATCGGACCATCAATCATTTTTTCCAATGACCAATGAGTGTGATCTAGCTTTTCAAGCTTCATATATATAGTAATCTTTAGTCTTTTGTAATACTCATAGTTCACTCAACCATTCTTAGACGAGGTGTTCAAGAGATGCTGAAGAACTAGTTGGTTATTTGTTGCAGATTCCACTAATGTCAAACAAATCAAGTTCATTTTAAATCACCATAGAGTTTTTTTCATTCTTTTGTTTGCAATCATCTTGAAGTTCTTATATTCTATAATGTATTGTTTCTCTTTGCCTTCTTGATATCTTTGATCTAGCATTAGTTTCCTTGATATATTTCCATACTTCCTAGGTCATTTTGATCCTGAGAAGACTCCCTTGTTTTTATTCATGTGTAGAAGAAACTATGAGTTGACAAGCTTGAGTGTTTTTGCCAACTTTCTTCTAGTGGTGTTCCTTCCATTATGCTTCATATTTGGTAACCATGACTTTGTCAACTTTCTACCCTGGAACTTGGTTTCCATTATTGACTATCTTCCAAAGCTAATAGTCTCCGAACTGAAAGGATGTCTCCATTTGCTCACCCCAGACTCTATAGTTTAATCTAGTAAGCTTGGCACCTCAACTTTGGAATTCAATTTGCGCCATTACCAAAAGTGTGGCATTTTGAAGATGGATACCTACTTTAATTACCACTTATTAAGTTATATGTGGTACAAAAACCTAAGATGAATCAAGTAACTAAGTTCATATGCAAATCGAAGCATACCCAAAAGTGCATGATCAACTTTTCTTTTATTAGTTCACCCCTGTTAAGGAACATTAATATCTTTAACAAACTCGTAGCAATGTGATACATAGGAACACATTGATTGATGTTTCAATTAATTACACGCTCAACTTACCGGATCTTGTTGTCTCTTTGGTTTTTCTTGCTTACAAGTCTCACACTTTTTAGGTTAAGACTTTCATCACTTATTGAGGACTTTGGAGCCAATTAATTTTTTAAACATGACCCTAGAAAATTACCCGATTTGTTATGTATCATCCCTTTAATCAAGTCAACCTCATGAGCTAGAATACAATCTTCTTTTACTTGCATAATGTCACCTTCATATTTTTTGCTACTCTTGATTAGATACTTCCTTATGAGATTTCTTTTTGGGTTGAGAATGCTCGCTATTTGATATTCACCAATTTGATATCTTGCCTTCACAATAAAATTTCTTCTTGAATGAAGTTGCAAAAACTTTATTAGTCATATATTGAGTTAATCTTCATCAAACTAGTAGGGTGTTGTACTTAGAACAACAACACTATCGCAAAGCCCCGTGGCTTGCTCGGTGAAGGAGTGGTATCGTAGAACCAAAGGTCCTGGGTTCGAAACCTATCCACTACCGTAACTATATATATAAAAAAAAAAGAACAAAACAACACTATCAATGTTACCAATCATCACTCTATTAGTCTGGACTTAATGATTTCCAACTCTTGGTTTCAAGTTTCATTTGAAAGTAATTCCATGGCCCCATTCTTTTACACCGGGTTTATTTGATCAGCTATTATTGTCTCTGTATGTCACATACATCAATTGTTATATCAACTATTTTCTCCTCTACTTTTTTAACTTTCAGCTGACAACTGACATCAGCTAGATTATCAGCACCGCAAAAGAATGAGGCCCATATCAAACTTCATCTTTGAGATAATTATTACACCAATATTCTCTTCACACCTCACGATAAATACTCCCTTCTCTCTCCCCCTTTGCTCCATTTTACATTTTTACTTATCAATAGTTTTCGTAGCATGCAAAAACACCATAGCCAATTTTAGACCCACGCTCATTTCTTCCCCAATTCACTTAATTTTCATTCTCGCTTCATGGCATAGTCCCTCTTCGGTGAGATTTCAGTTTGCTCTCTTCCCTCTCTCAACTTATGGCTTTGTTTTCTCCTTCGTTTTTGGTGTAGGTGTTGCTTCTCCTTTTCTTGTCTTCTTGGTGTGAGTATCTCTTCGACACCATGTCGGCAACTGAATTGCATGTCTGGAGTATAGAGGATGATTCTGAAAGCCTCATTCGCAACAAGAATGTGGGTATTACAATCAATAAGTGACATTTTGATACTATGGGTTTTGACGATTCGGGCTTACTCCCTCCAGTTCATATCACCATGGATTTTTCTTGCCTAGATCATCCAGCCAACTTCGACATCAAAGTTGTCAGCATAAACAATGTAAATGATGTCAGTGAGTTGAAGTGTAAACGATGTAAGCTAGAATGGAGTGCTGGTGCAGGGTGAAGGCGTTAACCACCAAGATCCTAATCTGTACGCGGCTCTATGTTGCCTCGGGGCCGCAAGGAAGAATGATGTTTAATGACTCTAATTTCATGGGTGCAGACACTTCTCATGCAATTAGAGAGTTGGGTTTCTTTTGGCCAATCAGATTAGTGTCCTCTTTGCTGTTGTCAATGCAATTCTCGGTTTTTCCTTGTTGCATAATCTAGACTATTGTTTAGTGCTCTATTAGAATCTTAGTTGCATTACTACTTTATATTTTGTCTGTTGTATTTAAGATATGTATGGATAATTTTGGTGGTTGGGGATCTGAATTGGTTGGGTCTCACTAATGATGAGAAGAAACTCGTTGAGTCTTTTAGACTGGCTACTTCCCATTGGCACGTCCGCCCTCTGACACGTGACAGCACACTCACTCTTTTCTTTAGTTGCCCCATAAGCCAATCTAGTTAGCGTTTTTTCTAAAACCAAATGATCATATATTAAAACAAGACATTTAAGGTTGGAACACAAACATATTATATAACTAAGAGACCCAAAAAGATTTAGTGTCAACAACAAACAACCTAATCTCATGGAATGGTTATCGTTGATGAGATAATAGATTGTGACTTCTTACATTAATGATCGATCGATGAAACCAAATCTAGCCATACTCGAATTCAAGTACCCAAATAACTTTAACCCTCATGCTACCGAATCACAATCCATACCCGATGAATGATCATAAATTCAAGAAAAGTGAAATTTCTCCTAATATGTGTAAGAGAGATATGATGGGCGAAATATGAAATTATGACAAGTCGATGAACAATTTGTCATGGATACAATTCTTTCTGATTGTCGTCAAATGTCTTGATATTCTTTAGAATGTGCCCCATAGTTAAAACACAGTGACGTTACATGTCACGTAAGATTCAGAACTATGGGCTTGGTATTTCGTCAAACATGATGGTTACATCTGGTATCTTGAAAAATGTGTGGCGTCTTCTATATTTCTGTTTGTGATTTATTATGTTTAAGAAGTCCTAAATACAGTTCATCGACAAGGAAGAAAAACCCTAGTGATGCTGGATTCCTAATGTTGACCGACAGAACGAGAAGACGCGGGGCCTATTGTATTGAGGGGAGACAGGAAGGGCGCGGGACCCAGTCAGCGGGCGGCATGAATTGCAGGAGAATTTCGCACGCGGGGTCAGGATGGGAGCAGTCACCCACCCACACCACCACCACTAGTAACAGTCCAGGCACACAATACACTTACATTACTGAGTGAGTGAGTGAGTGAGTGGGGTATTATTATATAATAGTATCATATCAATCGAGCGTAGTAGTAATATATATCGATCCCTTCTTTGTTTTAAAAAATGTAGAGCATAGTACTATATCAGTAGTAGTAGTATAGAATAAGCAGAGCAGACGACCCGCAACTCGAAGTTCTCAGGGCATGTCTCTGTATTTTCTGTGGGCGCGCGCGCCCTGTGCTGTGCGAGATCGACGTGGCTGCTGGTCCAAACTCCAAACCCACTACAAGGTTACAACAGGAACACTGGTACTACATACAGTAAGGCAGGCAGGCAGGCTATTGCGATTTGCGACCCACAAGGAAATAAAAAGCAAACAAACTACCATCAGCGGCAGAGCGTGGAATTTCATGGCATGGCAAACACGTACATTGAGGAAACGAAAAGCTAATCCTGGGTTTTGTATGTTACTAGTTTTCTATGAGCTATCTGATTGTATTATTAATGCATGATATCATAGCTAGATGAATATATATAATAAAGTTAGTTAAGTTATGTGATCCATTCCATTGATCAATAGAATAATAGTTATGATTGTATAGATCAGTCAAACAAAACCAAAAGCAAAACTGATCAAGACATATCTGGCACTTTCATCAGCTGGCAGCAACAACCCATGACATTACTTATAGTACTACTTAAACAGTAGTACTAGTAGTTAACACTTTCTGATCACCATCCCTCGTATAGTAGTGTATAATTTATTGCAGTTAAATGTAGTGTGCTCTTGGTATCTGAGACTTGAAATCATTAGATTCCTATTCCTAAGCACAATGAGCTAGCGTGGGTATAGTGAAAGGACACGTTCTTCTTTTTTTTTTCTAAAATTTGCTGCAATCATGAATGTAAGACTAGCCTTTTTCCAGGGCTCCAAAAACTGTCACAGTTTAATTGTTCTTTCACACTGTGTGCAGATGTTGTTGTTGTTGTATCAATGCATGCAGGGGGTAACTCGTGAGATAAAAAAAGGCTCATCATTTTAGATGAAAAACAGATAAAGGCAAGATTGGTGTGGATGGATGGATGGATGAAGCAGAGCCTATAGCTAAGGTCTTGTCAAATTTAAAAGAAAGAAAAAGGTTGTCAGGGACTCGTAACATGCACACGTAATTATGCTCGCTTTCGCTGATTGATGAAACATAGTGCATGCCGTAAAATCATCAGTGATATTGAGTGATTTCTTTCATCAATGTCTTGTTTAAGACCAGCTGATTGCAAGCGAATCAAGAAGATAGATAGATTTAGGGCCCTTGAGTGCTCGTCTGAGTCCACTAATTGCATGTACTAGATTTTTTTATTAGCGGAGCAAACACTAAGGGAATGAGCGTTCACTCCTTAAGGGCGCGTTCCATATATGCACATTTTTTGACAGCATATATATACAGCATATGCTGTTTTGGACTCTTTTATTTGTTTTTGCTGTTCGCCTAAAACAACATAAATGTCAGCATAAATGACAGCATAAATGTCAGCATAAATGCTCGCAGCAAATGCTACTTTTTCGTTTTCGTGCTTTCACTTCCGTTTCTTTACTCACTTCATAATGCAATTACTGTGACTATTGATTTTTTAAAAAAAGAATTTTTTTTACAAGTTACTTTATTTATTACAAATTACATAATGCTTTAAATAATTTATAAAAATAGTACTACATCTTTAGCCAATTTACAAAAAATCACATTTATAATACAAATCTATAATATATTATTTGTAATACCACATAGATTACTAAAATTAAAAAAACGAATAAATATACACACTTGGTATATAAATTAAAATATTAAAATAGTATATAAAAATATGAATGTATATAAATTTATTAACATACAAAGTTACAAAAATATTATATATTATTAAAAGTTATAATTTCACTAAATAAATTCACATAACATTATTAGAAAATTTGAAACGCTTTTTCTCTTTTTTTACGCTTTTATATTTGTAAGAATTATAAAATTTAGATAATAAAAATATATTGTTTAGGAGTTACAAGTTTTGCTTAATAATAGAAATAAAAATTTATTATTTGTGATTTTTTTTATTTATTTTTACTAACAAAATAAAGTTACATAGTGTAATATAATAAATTATAATTGTAATACGAAAACGGTAAACGCACTACATATAACTAACTTAACCAACATGCTACATATATGCTGCACTGCCAAACATTAGTTTTCAAAACAGCTGCATTTATGCCAGCACATTCCTGCCAGCAAATATGCTGCATTTATGCCAGCACATCCTGCTGTCAAATATGCTGCATTTATGCTGCCAAAACAGCCATGCCGAACAGAGCCTAAAAACTAGGTCTAGAACAGTCTTAGAAGCCGTTCGGCACCCAGCTCCAACAGGCTAATGGCAGTTTTAATATAAAACTGACAATGGTAAACAAATTAATACCAATTAACATGTCATTTCTTTAACCATTTATAAGTTGACACAAATTGTACTTGATGGAGGGAATGACATTAATCTTCTAAATGTGGTGAGAGCCTTAGAAGTAGAGAAAGAAAAATAAAAATACAATTTGTAAACATCACAAAAGAGTGAGATATACTTCAGTTTGGTGGCTAGATATTTAGATTCATATTCGTCTCTGAAGTTATAGATATTTGAATAAGATAAAATAATACTTTTTATTTTTTTTTATAATTTGCTGGTAGTCCCCCAAGTTGGCAATAGGTTCAATAACGAACATTTCTCACCAAAACGGTATAAATCTAATGAACTATAAACAAAATTTAGAGCGAATGAACAAAATGAACACAAAGAAAACAAAAGCCTCCAGTTACAATTGATTTTTGCAACCGCTTTTCCCGAAGAGGATCTAGCTCCAAATTTGAAAACAAAACTCCTTTAGGATTCAATCTCTTGAAGAACGAAATGTTTTTTTTTACTTTGTGCTAGATCTCTAGTTTATGGGTGTTAAAATTAAGTTTTAGATTCGGTTAAGTTATATCTGAATTGGTTTAAAAATATTTGAGTCTAACCCAAAATTGGCCGTTTATGGATTATATTTCTTGAACTGGAATCGGAAGGGTTGACCCATATTCAAGTAGAGTATGAGAGTGTTGAATCATCTTCGTAATGTATGATGAAGGATTCATCATCTCCTTATACTTCTTTGTCAAATTCCCCGATCAATGGTTTGTATTCATTAACTAGGCACATCAACGATAGGATCTCGGTCAAAGACTTCACAGGGTATTTTGCACTCATTAAATTTCAAGATAAAAGGTTCATCTTGCTCTTTTGATTCCTTCAAACTAGAGGTGAGGTGATCATTCAGACCGACAAACCAAGAGATTTTCTAGGCCCTTCAGACCTACTTACGGAAATCATATATGATAATTTATATTTCAGGTCCAAACAACATATCAAAACTTGTGCAAGTATGGACGAAACAGGTCATTTATAGCAGACTGAAAGGTGGATGCAGCATTAATAAGACCAAACGACATAACCAAAAACTCATAATGGTCAGAATGATTTCGAAAAGCAGTCTTACAAATATCATACTGCAACCCTGATCTGATGATATTTGGACCTGAGATCGACTTCGGAATAAAACTCAGCACCCCGCAACTCATCCAACAACTCTTGAACGACTAGAATCGGATATCGGTCTGGAATTGTAGACTTTTACAAAGCTCTGTAATCTACACAAAACCTCCAGCTTCCATCTTTCTTTTTGACCAGCAACACTGGACTAGAGAAAGGACTGGAGCTGGCCTGTATAATTCTAGCGGATAACATCTCAGCAACCAATCGTTCGATTTCATCTTTCTTGTTGTGGATATAATGATACAGTTGCACATTAAGTCCACTCGTGTCAGGCATCAAAGGAATATGGTGATCAATTGCCCTCTCAGGTGGAATCTCCGAGGGAACCGAAAATATCTTATCATATTTGGTCAACAAATTGCGCAACTCTAACTGCAAAATATCACTGCTTTCCTCGACCTCCTTTTCCCCTTCTAATGCCCACAAATCACAACTTGTTCCACTAGCCTCTAGAGCACCAGCCTCTGTACAGAATGCGCAGAAATGGCAGATTTACTTAAAGAAGCATCTCCCTTCAATATGTAGGAGAACAAGAGTGAGTCCCACATTGAAAAATTATATAACTAGTAAGTAGTTCAAATAGCTTGTGGGCTACTCCACCTAAGGCCAATTGGTCTAAGGATGGAACCTCATGGGTTATTGGGTCTTACTAGTCTATATGGGTATTTTATATAGTTCCCTTCGTTGGGTCTATTCCTCCCCCCACAATATTTCTAACATGGTATCAGAGTCCATGTTCAGCCTTGGGTGATGCACCATTGTCTAATTAATGGATGCCCGAGTAGAAATGGATTGTGTCACGGAGAAGAGACTAGGCCAGTACCGTAGAATTGAATTGTGTCACGGAGCCGAGACAGGGCCAGGGGGGGTGTTGGAGAACAAGTGTGAGTCCCACAATGAAAAATTATATAACTAGTAAGTAGTTCAAATAGCTTGTGGGCTACTCCACCTAAGGCCAATTGGTCTTAGGATGGAACCTCATGGGTTATTGGGCCTTACTAGTCTATATGGGTATTTTATATAATTTCCTACTACCATTACCCAATCGTACCTCAAGCTGTGGGGTTGGCAGCCACCCAAGCTGCAAATCCACGACCATTCGGTTAGCCACAAAGTTATGACTAGCTCCACTGTCGATCATAAGAATTATTTCCCTTCCTCCCAATTGACCACGCAGCTTCATAGTTTTGGGATGATCAAACCCTTATATAGAAAACAAGGGCAAATCCAACATTAACAGACTAGTAGTTGCAGAATTCTACTTTTCCAACAAACTCTCGTCCTCCAAGGAACCTTCGAGAGCAAAATGTTCAGGAGCCAATTCTTCATCCTCAGCTAGCATCAAAGTCCGTAGACCGTGGTTTGGACATTGATTAGTGGGAGAATATGGTTGCTTACATTTGAAACACAAGCCCCGCGCCTGTAGGTCTACATATTCTTTGTAGGTACTTGACCGAGAGGTCTTGATTATATGACCAGAGAATTGGATGAACCCGCCATCGACGATCCAGATGTCGATGATGTAGAATTGTCAATAGCTTGATTTCTTGGATTGGATCTAGATCCCGCTGAAACTGCTGGGGCTGAGGTACCACCGCCACTCGAAACTGTAGACGAAGCCTGATACGTACTGGATCATGCTCCGCTGAAAGAAGAACCGGAAGTTTGACTTGACCCGGGTGCGACCCGATCACCCAGTCCAAATCGGGGCCCTTCCTTATTGTTCCCCTTAAACCTGGTCCCCAGCGCGTCAAGTTCCCTCTCGATTTCTCTTGCCAAATTCATTACCTGGTAGGTATCAGAAATTTCATGGGATCGAATACGAATCTGTATCTTCTCTCTTAAACCATTATGAAAACACCCTATGTAATGTGTCTCTGCAAGATCGGCCACGCATGACGACCGGGCTATAAATTGGTCAATATAAGAGGATACTGAGTTCCAATGTCGCACTGCCATAAGCGCTTTGTACAGATTGACAGAAATTTGTGAAGCAAAACATTGTAGCAGCTCCGCCTTCAACTCCTCCATGGAGATCGACGGTTTCCATTGCTGCAACCATCAGGTCCAGTGTAACGCCAGGTCATCCATACACAACATCACCCACTTAATTTTCATCGGATCAATAGTGTTCTGAATTGAGAAGTACTGCTCCGCCATTTCCAGCCAAGACAGCGGATCATCGTCATTAAAACTCGGAAGCTCCATCTTCCGTGCAGAGATGAAATATTGATTGCCCCCAATCGTATCTCCACCACCGGTGCCGTCGCCAGCACTAGAGAAGACTGTGGACTCCGTTGCACAGCCAGAGCTGTGATCAACTGTTTGATTTGTTCCAATTGAGAACGAAATTGGTCGAATTGTAGGCGCAACTAAGCACTCGATCTTTTGCCTCTCTCCATATTTCTCTCTAATGCCTGAATTCTAGCTTCTATTCTCGTGTTGGTCATGCCCGCACCTCCACGCTCACCGCACCAATTCGTTAGAGTAAGAAAGGAGGGAGAGAGAGACTAACCAAGAAAGCATAACCTAAATATTTAATCGAACCTCCCCGAGGGGCCATCTCAGTGAGAGTCTGTAACTATCTACCCGTAGGCAAGTCGCTAAAAATTTCCTAATCACTTCCTTCCTAATCCTTCTTAATACTCATTTATACTTCCTACTTAATTATAACTCATCTAATACAGTTGGCACCAGTCAGCCTGGCTACCACCCAATTCCCATTAGTAACAGCGTTACTCCTAACACATATTCATGCTAGAATTAGATAAGTTCACTAACATATTTTTAGCTTCATAAAAGTAGCAGTCAAACTAATCACACACTTGTTAAGTTGGAACATCAATCTAATAAGGCATAAACTTGGAAAAGTCCAACCAAGTACCTGATTGATACTTACCAGACAAACACAACGTTTTTCTCCCACATAAGTTGGAAATTCACAAATGTCGCAACACTTACATGCCCTAATTTGGTCATTCTTTCCACTTGCATTACTAACAAACCCCCGCTCTGATAATTTGTTAACCGGTAAGTAATAGTTCATCGTAAAGATTTGTCAGTACATGAACCCTGGTCTATAAGTTACACTCGTGCATAAAACTAAGGTGCTTTCTAATATGAAACAACGTGAAATTTGAAGGCTACCCACTTAAAACCACTAAAACAATATTTCATATTCATAATGAAGATGATTATGCACTAATGACTAAAATCACTACGCATAAGCATGACATCACTTTAAACCACTGATGTCAATAGCATTAGTCTACGAGTGACCTCAAAAATATCTTATCTTAGTCAAAAGTAAAATAGTTGTCAGATCCTATTCTTCACTGCCAGAATCATGGAAATCCAAATCATGGATGCTTTCTTTCAAGTGCGCTAAACCGATCAACATCAGATGACCAAATTGTCATCAACTAGCACTAAATGAACACAATTTCACCAACAAGTCAAAATGATATACATTATATCCACTTTGTATAAAAAATATTACAGTTTCAATTTAATGGCTATACCTAACAATAGCATAAATGTCTTACTGTGATCATGAGTATGTAACTTGAAACCAAACCACTTTGACATATACTTTGTAATTTCATAGCGGCAACCCAGACATTGTTCTCAAGGTCACATTTTCACTTATAACTACATTACTCAGAGCCTTCACAAGTGTCCAATGGTCATTAGCCCAACTATAGACATACCCATAATGTGGTACATTGTCTGAAGGTACATACCGAAATTTTAATTGAAAAAGGCAAGATTAAGCAAACAATTGAGAAACAAATAAAGACAATCAACATGGCACTAAAATATAACACATGCTATTATGCTGCTTCCTTTCATTATTTCTTATGGTTCCCTTAGGCTAATCTATAAATGGTAAAAACAATAAAAAAATGACAATGGTTTAAGATTTCTTATTATTTAGAGATAAATCCTAATAAGTAATGCAATGGAGGAGAAGATTGGGCAACATTGCTAGCATATGAAAGTTGTGATTAGGATCGTTTTTGCTTATTGCATCAGTAACCCACAAGTTAGCTAGTTGTAGGGTTTCAGTAGAATTGTTAAGCAAATACTATAGTTATGAAAACTACAACAGCGGGATTTGGTACAAAGTATTATGAACTTTTCTTTTTCTTGTCTTCTTTTGTTACAGCTGAACGAGATGAAAAAGAAAAGAAACAGATCAACCACTAACAAGATACAATCATTCTTAGCTTTCGGAGCAATTATTGCTTGATGGATTTGAGCATAAACCTGGTAACTTGAATTTAGGATGATAATGTTGACATCTTATATGTATATATATACATACTTTTATATGATGAGTCTAATATAATTGATAAGTAGTATGGTAAATTTTATAAATGTAGAGAGAAGGGAGCTGGTTAGTGATATTTGTTATACCGAAAGTTTGTTATGAGGAGAGTGCTAGGGAATAAGTTAGTTACTGTAAAAAAAGGATCGTGTTGGGTGCACTAGTACTACAGTATATAGTAAGTTTTTAGCTATTGTATTGGGTACCGATGATGATATGAATTGATTGGCCTCACTTGAGGATTTTGAAGGGCTGGTCTTCTTGGCTTCCCCTTGGTTCTATCATTCTAGTATCAGAGCAACAATCTATGGGATGATGTTCATGGTGGTGACGAGAAATGGGTTTTCTACCGTCGACAACATGTCTCACGATGGCGCACCAGACTCACATGCTCGTATAAGTGAATTAGAGGAGAGAGTAGAGAATTCATCTGTCTTTGTGGCTGTTGTTGAGAAAGACATTCAATCCATCATGCAACTCTTGCGTAAAGGACTCATCTAGAGACGATGGAAGATCTGTAAGCTCCATAAAAGATGTGGGAGAGAGCAGCAATTGTCGGGAATTTAGGGTGCACAAACTGGAAATGCCGATATTCACGAGAGACAAGCCCCAAGGTTGGTTTACAGAGATGTGTGTTTGCCTTGAACAAAACCTCTACCGCTGAAAAAGTGTGAGTTGCTGGTGTGTGTGTGTGTGTGTATGGAAGATGACACCCTCAAATGGTTCGAATGGTTGAAACACCACATGGGTGTTCTTGATTGGGAGAAGTTTCAGGGGGCGTTGCTGGAGCGGGTTGGTTCGTCAATCAATAGTGATCGGATGGATTTGCTATGTTCTTTGAAGCAAACCTCTACGGTGGAAGAGTATTGCCGCAGGTTTGAAATCTACTATGCTTATCTCTTATAAATTTCTGAATTTGTGTTGAGAAGGATTTTCAAAAGTGGATTGAGTCATTTGATTTATGCTATTCGTGATGCATACTTCTCGGAGTTTGCGAGAGATGATGAGCCTGGCGTGGAAAATTGAAGAGAAGGACGAGTGGGCAAAGTACGGCTTTTGGAGGGATTTCGACCTCGCGGTCAAAAAGGGCAGAGAGGGGCTGGTTTACTCACATCCAATACATCCTTAAGTAAACCGGCAGTGGAATTAGATGTTAGCCGGCTGGACAAAATTAGGGAAATTAGAAACCCTAATTTTTCCTCCCCTTCAGCGACTGGCTCAACATCAATCGTGGCCTCCGCTGGTCGTTCCAACTACTGGCGCATTCTAGATTCCAAGGTTTAGTGTTTCTAATGTGTGGGGAAAAATGGGCACCTACTCATCGACGTAAAATCATGGGATTGCAAGTGTTACTCACTAACAACGAAGACGGTGAGGAAGAGGCGTATGACATAACCTCTTTGGGTGACGAATCCAGCTCAACTTCACACTTATTTCGGGTAGTTTTAAGGGTCATGTCTCTTTTGGGAATTTTGGTCCAGAAAGCAATGCAGTTAATTGGATATTTACAAGGCCATAGAGTGTTAATATTGGTTGACACCGGGGCTACCCATAATTTTGTTCAGGAACGGTTTATACGATAGTGGAACCTTCCTTTTGATACAACTTCACAATTCGGAGTTACAATTGGCAATGGTGTGGCAAAATTTGGGATTGGAATTTGTAGCGACTTATTGTTGGACTTACAGGGAGCATTTTTCTTCATTGATTGTTTACCCTTCCCTATATCTGGTCCTGACGTTATTCTCATGGTTGATTGGTTGATGAAGTTGGGGGATATTACGGTGAACTGGAACACATTGTTTATTTCCTTTCAGTGGAGTGGCCGATTGTTGGAGCTTTGAGGTGATCCATCACACTCTCTTTCATGTTTACCGGTGCATTCTGCTTTGTAAATAGTGGAGGATGGAGGTGATGGGTAGCTGTGCTTTCCCGACTCTCTGCGATCTGCGGATTGCCTAAGTTACGCTTTTATGGAGAAAACTGAATCTGAAGCCTTGCAATTTGTGCTTGATTCCTATAAAGATGTGTTTGCTCCTCTGGATTCTCTTCCCCCGCCATGATTTCATGACCATCGAATCTTTCTCCAACCTGGTACTTCTCCCCTAACATCCGACCCTACCGCTACCCTATTACTAAAAAGACCAGATTGAATAGATCGTGGAAGAGCTTCAGCTTTCTGGTTTCATTTGACCCAACACCAGCCCATCTTCCAACCCAGTTCTGCTAGTTAAAAAGAAAATGGGTGAATGGAGTTTCTGTGTAGACTATCAGGCCCTTGACAACATCACCAAACCCGACAAGTTTCCTCTTCCTACCATTGATGAGTTGCTTGACAAACTTAATGACACTACTATCTTCTCTAAGCAGGATCTCAAGTCTGGTTATCACAAAATTTGAGTTTGTGATCGGGATGTGGAAAAAACCGTTTTTCGCACTTATGAAGCGCACTATGAGTTTCTCGTCATGCCCTTTGAATTGAAGAATGCTCCAGCTTCTTTCCAAGTCCTCATGAATGGAGTTTTCAGACCATATTTGAGGAGGTTCATACTTGTTTCCTTTGATGATGTTTTAATCTATAGCAAGACCTTTGATGAGCGTTAATGCATATTCGAGAAGCATTAGTGGTACTCTCCTAGCACTAGCTCCGTGTTAATCTCAAGAAGTGCAGTTTTGCCCAGCTGAAAGTTGATTATTTGGGACATGTTATCTCTAGTGATGGAGTTGTTGTTGACCCTGCCAAGGTGCAGATTATGGTGGATTGGCCAGAACCTAGAACCCTCAAAGAACTTCATTTTTTCCTTGGTCTTACTGGGTATTATCAAAGATTTATCAAGGGGTATGGAATGATCACTGCACCCCTAACTGCTCTCACTAAGAAGAATGGTTTTCATTGGGGAGCTGAAGCGCATCAGGCCTTTGAGTCTCTCAAGCTTGTGTCATCCTTGGCCCCGGTCTTAGCCACACCTGATTTTACAACCACATTCACTATTGAAAATGATGCTTCCAGGAAAGGTTTGGGGCTGTTCTCATGCGATAAAGGCGGCCAATTGCCTTCTTGAACCAAGCTCTATCCTCTTGAGCTTTATCTAAATCAGTTTATGAAAAGGAGCTAATGGCGGTGGTATTTGTTGTTCACAAATGGAGACATTACCTCCTTGGGTGTCATTTTATCATCAAAACTGGCCAAAAAAGCCTCAAGCATTTGTGGGAGCAGGGATTACTAACAAAGGAGCAATACAAATGTGTTACTAAACTGCTAGGCTTTGACTTTCAAGTCTGCTACCGCCCGGGTAAAGAAAATTCAGGTGTTGATGCTCGATCCCGAGTTGAGCCATCTCCCTCATTGCACCATCTATCCATTGTTCTGTTGATGGGTGGAAACAGGTGGAAGCTGAAAACAGTAGTGATCCTTTATTAACCATAATCACTTACAAATTGTTGCTACAACAAGATAATCATCCTGGTTTTGAACTCACAAACGACCATTTATTTTATAATGGCAAGCTTGTGTTATCTCAGCAATCTTAGCTCATCCCTGTAATCCTCAAGGAGTATCATGCTGCTCCAGTTGGTGGTCACTCAGGATTCCTATGCACTTACAAGCACATCTCTGGTGCTTTTTTGGCACAAAATACGGAAACAAGTTAAAGATTTTGTAGCCTCTTGTGATGTGTGCCAACGGATCAAGTGTAGTTCCTGCTCTTCAGCCGGACTATTACAGCCCATCCCTATCCCAGTCCATGTTTGGGAATATATTACCATTGACTTCATTACCGGGCTGCTTAAGGTCCAAGGTTATGAGGTAATTTTTGTGGAGGTCGATCACTTGTCAAAGTATGTCCATTTCTATCTTTTAAAACATCCATACAATGCTAAGGATGTTGTTGTATTTATGGATGAGGTTGTTCGCTTTCATGGAATTCAAACAACTATTATATCTGATTGTGACCCTATCTCTGTGAGCCTATTTTGGAAAGAATTATTTAAGGCAGTGAGCACACAGCTTCGTCTCAGCACAACTTATCACCCACAAACTAACGGCCAAACTGAAGTGGTTAACCAATGTCTTGAAGACTATTTGCGCTGCCTGTGTTTTCATAAGCCTAAACAGTGGTTAAAAGCCATACCTTGGGCTGAGTTTTGGTATAACACCACATTTCATCAGAGTTTGGGTACCACACCCTTCCGAGCTCGTTATGGTCGTGACCCACCGCTGATGTTGAAGTATTCCCCTATGGGATCCTTGGTGAAGAAAGTGGACTCTCAGCTATCAGAAAGGGATGCATTGTTGGATGAATTGAAGGAAAATTTGACTCACACGCAGCAGCGCATGAAACAGCAAGCTGACCGCCACCATAAGGATGTCTCATTTTAGGTTGGAGAATTTGTATACCTGCACATCCATCCTTACAAGTGTGCTTCCTTGACTAAGAAGTGTCATGCCAAGTTCAGTCCGCACTTCTATGGTTCATTTTAGATTGTGGCTAAGGTAGGGTCAGTTGCCTATAAGCTGCTGCTTCCCCTGGAATCCAAAATATATCCTACTGTCCACGTTTCTCAACTGCGTAGAGCCACCAGCATTACCATCACCCTATCACCCTTGCCTGCCAAGTTAACCAGTGAGTTGGAGCTTCTGATTCAGTCTGTTGTTGTTCTGTCTTACAGGAGCGTGAGGGAAATTCGTTGGAGGCGCTAATTTCATGGACTAGGTGCCCTGACTCAGATTCATCTTGGGAGGAGGTTGTTGCTATTCGTGATCAGTTTCCTTCGCTTCACCTTGAGGACAAGGTGATAGTGCACGCGAGAGGGGGGGGAGTGATGACGAGTCTAGGATAATTGATAAGTATTATGGTAAAGTTTATAAACGTAGAGATAAAGGAGCTGGTTAGTGATATTTGTTATACCAAACGTTTGTTATGAGGAGATTTATACTTTATGATTTATGCTTTATACCTTTTGCTTTAGTTTGTTATGTCTTAGCTAGCTAAGAGAGTGCTAGAGAACAAGTTAGTTAATGTCAGTAAAAGGATCGTGATGGGTGCACTAGTAGTACAATATATAGTAAGTCGTTAGCTATTGTATTAGGTACCGATGATGATATGCTTGCATGTTGTGGAATATAACACTTTTCTTCACATCATTACAACCAGGGTGAACGATTGCACATTGCTGCAGTCAAACAAATTACAATCCTATGCGATTCGCATAGCTTAGTCCATAAGATCTCAATAAAAATAGGGAATACAAATCCTTGTACAATGTCATGGTGCCAAATGGGCTGACTAAGGTTTTCTCTATCGTCAGGCAAATTAACGCTTACCATGAGAGCATTAGTTTCTACCTCCATCATATTAATACAAGATTAGGATCATATATGTTAATGTTTGACAGCAAACCTACACTCTGATTGATGAGAAAAGCTATGCGGCACCTGAGTACCATCAAGCTTAGCGAATCAATTCTCCACAATATTCCAATAAACTAACAACTGTATTCTATCATCAGGCAAGCTAACACTTACCATGACATCATTGGGTTTCTACCTCCATCGGATTAATTTAAGACAACAACATATCATAGTGTACAAAAAATAATATAAGAGGATTGTCCTATGAATATGAACTAGGGTTATGCAATGGCATCAGTAATTCCTATGACAACGATACCCTTGAGACCGTGAACAAATTTAGTAGTTCATCATATTAAAGAGCTATAAAGATTAGATTTCACAGTGAAGTTCAAAAGAGCATTTCAAGTGAGCAGCAACACAATTAACCTTCTTTTTTTTTGGGAGAGAACCTGGTAGTCCCTTACAGTTTCGATACCGATAGTTGGGGTGATCTGAGCCTATTCAGCTACCTTTCCCATAATAACCAATGATATTCTTCACACAAAAAGAACAAGGGTAAAAAGTGGTTAGATCTTCTATGGAATTAGCCCTCGACATAGGTCTCGTTCGGTAGACACCTTTAAGTTAAATGCTCTTTTAAAACCGCCCTTATAAAAATGAAAATCTACAAACTTTATACTAGAGGTATTCAGCAGGTACCTTTACATTAAATAACCTCTATTATTTTAGATTACTAAAACACTCTTAAAATCTCAAATCTTTCGAATTCATCATCTTCCTCCACCGTTACCATCACGGTATCTTGCTCCAATCGCCGCAGGACAAAAAACGAATGAACTTCAATTGAACCACATAAATGTTAGGATGTGTGTGGCGGGTTTAACGTATCCGTTTCGTGTGTGTGTGTATGGTGATGGTATGTCCAAAAGAGAAACCTTCTATTCATTTGTCGTAATTGGAACGTTTACAATGAAGTAGAGATAGTGACAACTGTTCATTACAGCTAGCCCACATATAATATCCTTTACGAAGAAAGCTCTAAACGTAATTAAGTTAAACAGTATTGGAGAACTAGAATCGCAAAGCACTACCTAGATTAAATATTGGAATGATAGCTAGCTAGTCTAACGAGGACTCTTTAATTACTATGCTCTCGAGTATTGATTAGTCACAAAAAATGGTGGTGGTACCCGATAGAAGTGACTAATTTAGAGGAGGAAGATAATGGGAAAAACGAGAGAAAATGAGATGGTAAATGTATAACTTGTAAAACTTCGATAAACAAAAACCATCCAAACTAGAGAAGACAATGGAAAAGAAACTTCACACTCATCAAATGAAACAAAAACCAACATTTATCTTGGGGGCACTTTGTGGACTCCAGGTTTTTGAAGAGGAGCGGGCCGTCGAGCTTCGAGTGAACGGAACGGGATCAACAACGGATAGAGAGTGAAGCCCACGGGATTAGAGGAATAAAATTCAATACAAATATTTTTTTCGGTTTAAGATGAATTTGGGCCTAAGTTGAAGAGCTAGTAGGTCCAACTTAGTTCTTATATTTTTAATCATGGCCCATTACAAAACTAGAGTATTCTCGGAACTGCTACGAATAAAGACGTGGGGTTTGTAGATCTTCGATACCTAACCTAATTTCTAAAAAGAACGATAACTTGACAGAGTAGAAAGAAGGCAGCCGCCCGAAACCCACGCTAGACCTTCTGTACCTCGCGCTTGCGTGCCCTTTTCTAGGTTCTATTTAAACTGTGTTTATCTCCTGCAGCCACCACAATCTGTGCCCATTCTCCGTTAGATCTGGCTTCAGCGCGCTAACTGTTTATCTTTCTCTTCCGATGTCTCATTTTCGTTTGTTTTCAATAAATTGTGATCGTGAATGGTTGTGCGCTTCTTGTTTCTTGATTTCAGATCTGGGCAGATGATGAGTTTCAACACTATTTGTGCTGATGGAGAGCATATCTTCATGAAGCTTCACAAATCGAGCTTTTTAAAACTGATGCGCAGACCAAAAATGTTATCTTTTTCTTCTCTTTCGTTTTTTTTTCAAGTCGTTTTGTTTTGATCTTGGATTAAATAAGTAGTCTCCACTTTCTGATTTCCGCAAGCTGGAGTTGATTAATTTCAAAAAGTTTCTTTGAAACTCGTATCCTATTGCATACTGTGTACAAATAAGCCGATGCTCCGGATTAAACTAATGAAGGAAGCATGGTAATGTGCACAAAGAACGAATTTTTTTAATAGGTCGGCATGTCTGCTCCCTCTGATCCTGTGGAATTGATTTGGGGGCCTGGTTTATGACCTACATTTTTAAATGTTACTCTCCTTAAACCTACTCCCTCCGTCCTGAATTGACCGTCCTGTTTACTATTTGCACATGTCGTTTGACTTCAATTTTTAACATATAAGATAAATTAATTTTGAAAATTTAAATTTTACATATGATTCCTTACATGATAAACTATATGTTACAAAATTTAGTTTTATAAAATTATTTTATCTTATATGCTTAATATTGAAGTGGAAAAACGTGCCATAAAGCAAACAGGACGGTCAATTCAGGACGGAGGGAGTAATATATAAAATGTGTCTCTTGAAAGTACATGACCCAAGATTCAATCATTCGTCAACGGCTGTGGTTGTTAATATGGCCAACTCGGTGGATATTCGTTAATATTGAATAATTGCTGGGATAATCGTTGATATTGAATAATGATAGGCAATTGTTTCGATGAAGGTTACTATCCTTTGCAGATCTGTACCCCGCTAATTGTATCCTCTGCAAGATAGCGCATATTCTAGAATTAGATCGACTCCGGGGTGTTGGGGTGATGAATGTAATAGGAGTCATAGTATGATATTTGTTTTTGTCTCTTCTACGGCTTATAATAGTGGTGTTAGAGTTGTGAATACGTTCTGCAGTATGGAGCATCGAGACCTAGGAGTTTATTTTCAAGCACTAGTATACTTAGTTCAAAAGGGGAGTCTTCATGTAGGTAAGAGTGTAGCCACTCGATCAAAGGTATGAAGAGTTTTTGTTGAATAACATTGTATTCCATTCATTCAGAAAATAAACCAGACATTACAAAAGTCAGACAGAGTTAAAAGAAACACCCCGAATCCGATAGTTACTTACACCTAGAATCCGATATCGGATTCTGAGTGTTTTTTTAACCCTGTCTGACTTTTGTAATGTCTGGTTTATTTTCTGAATGAATGGGATGCAGTGTTATTCAAAAAAAACTCTTCATACCTTTGATCGAGTGGCTACACTCTTACCTACATGAAGACTCTCTTTTTGAACTAACTATACTAGTGCTTGAAAATAAACTCCTAGGTCTCGGTGCTCCATACTGCAGAACGTATTCACAACTCTAACACCACTATTATCAGTAGTAGAAACAAAAACAAAGATCATACTATGACTCCTATTACATTCATCACCCCGGAGTCGATCTAATTCTAGAATATGCGCTATCTTGCGCCAAAAACAAAAGATTTCTTCGATAGCAGAGTAGTTCCTTCCTGTCCAGATATTGAACTTCTCCTGCCAGCAATAGATCCTACCTATAGGACATCTTATCTTCGATAAATAGACACTAATCCAGACTTGAATGGACTTATTATCATTGAGCCAGTTGTCCCTTCAAATCATACTCTTGATTGAAGTTTTTGTTAGCTTAAAACAGAAGCTAAGGCTACCCATCTGTAAGATAAGCTTCAGAGCTGTTAAGTATGTTTTAAGCTAACCTTTTGCACGTTGAATGTGCTATGAAACATTCTCACAAGATTCTGATTTTGATACTTCACCCTACTTTAATGAACAGACATATGAAATCTGCCCTTTATCCCCCTCTTTCTGTCCCACCTGAGGAAACTGCTCTTCTGATTTCTTATATATATCAGAAGCCCAAATATCCAGCTAAATATTTTCTTCCTTAGCAGCAGAGAGGCAGCTACTGCACTTTGGTTACTAACCCTGAAGACCCACGAAAGGCTGCTACTCTTTTGTCGAATTTCATTGTTTTTACTCCTATTTACTTGTTTTCAGGTCTCAGTAGAAGGAAGATTGACCGACAATGTAATCTGGTTAAACATCACTTCCTGCATTGCTGCTAGGAGGAGACCCGTCCCCCAGCAGCAGAGACGTTGTATATTCATTTCTTCTGGCTGCCTTGCTTATCATCAGTGGAAGCCTTTGATGATGACATCCTAGTACTCATAGTGGCTAAATTACCTTTCTCTTACAACAGGTCTTTTATTCTCTGAGAATTCTTGTTTGGGGATTTCTTTTTTTTGGGACAACTTGTTCCTTTCAGTATCTGTTATGCCTGAACTGTAAATCTGTTTGCCTTCTCTTTGATTTACCACTTCTGACTGATAACGAACCTTGTTGGGGAAACCAGGGGGAGGAGATAATCTATCAGCCTCCTCCATGATTTGGGCTATGGACTGGTTCAGATCACCTTCCTCCTCTACTGAAGCCTTTGCTTTCTTAGTTTTAGCTTCATTGAATTTCTTAAGTGCTTCCTTTCAGTCTTCCATCTGATACACCGTTCTCTTTTTGTAAGGGATGACACTAACCTTATTTCTTGCTTCTTGTCCCACCAGATCTGATGAATGAGCTTCACTCATCTCCTTAACTACTTCCTTTCTCTTATTGATAGTGAAGGTAAGCTTTGTGAGTACTTTTTTTGAGCTGTCTAAACCTTCCTCATCAGATTCTAAATCTTTCTTTTTTTTCTCGGAATCAGAGAGGAATTTTTCTGTTATCATCATGCTTTTACTCCCTTGAGTAACTTGAACCATTTTAACCTCAGTTTGCTGCTCTCTTCCTTTGGGTTCTGAGAGTTTACTGCTCGTTTCCATCAAGGCATTTTCTCCCTCTTCTTCATGCCTTCCTGTCTTACACGATCCCAAACTCTTTACAGTATTAGTACCTTCAGCTTGCTCTTCCAACTCTTCTTCTATCAATATCTCATTCCCAGCCTCAATGATCCACTTAGATGATCCGTAAGAATGTTATCTTCAATGACAGCCAAGGAACCCGCAAACTCAGATCTAACCCATGGGCCATATTTTTCCTGTTTGTTTTTTGTATCACCTTTGAAAGGACATTCAGAAATGACATAATTTATCCAACCACATCTGAAGCACAGAAAGGGGAGGTTATCGTATGAAACTCTACAACATCTATCTTTCCCCCCTAAGGACAGCACTATCAATCTACACAGAGGATCAGATATCTTGACTTCCACACAGATTTTTAGGACCTTGGATGCAAGAGGATTCAGTCGTTCATAGCAGCTAATGAACTTTCCTATCTTGTTTCCCAGTCCAACCGCAGAGGCTTTGTTATAAAACGAAATAGGAAGATTGTGTATAGCGGACCAAATCTTAGTGGTGGTAGGATCATGCTCCTCTATAGTGATATTAGGATCTATAGCAGAAACAACCCAGAGCCGGTTTTGAAAGTGCCAAGGACCATTACCCAGCACAAACTTAGCATCTGTTTCATTAGAAAACTGAAACGTAAATCGGTTAAACCCAATATCATTTACCTTGAACTGAGACTTGGGTTTCCATAAATACCCTAAGAACTTATGCAAAGCCTTGCAGTTGATGGGGTTGGGATGCCATAATCGCCCAAATAAAGCCTTGTTCAGTTCCTTTGCAGAGAAGTCTTCCAGGAGAGACTCTCCGTCTATCTTCTCTGATTCCGCTGGGTGGAGACGAAGCAATTCACAGCTCGAAGTAAGCAACTCCATGCCAGCTTTCTCTTGATGCAGAGAGAAGATAATAGCCTCAGAATGAAACTTAGGACAAGCACTGGGATAACACAGCCAAGGAACTTGATACTTAAGTAATGATTTGCACAATTTTTGACAAGAACGACCAGAAGACCACCAAGGGATTAAAAACTGAAACACAGAATTACAGTTCTTGCTACCGGGGGCACTTTGGGGAGGAGAGTAGCGTAAGCAGTAGGTGATAATAGGGGATGGCTGAGACTGATGGTTAATATGGTTGGTGGCCAACCAAAATACTGAAAATGTAAGCACTTGAAAACAAGAATTAACTCTGATGGGATTGGAGATGTAGCTAGCCTTGTACTTAGCTAGAGCTACTCTCACCCTTAAGATCTTATTGCCCCTTAGAGGATAAAAGGAATATTCACTCCTCTCACAGGAAATGAAAAACTATTTCAAATCGCCTAGGATATCGCCTTGACTACCGCGATACTCTCTGGGAGAACCCATTTTTATGTCGTCGTGAGAAGGACTCGACGTTGATTTTTATTTCGAATTTTGCTTTCTCCTCTTCCAAAGGTATGAAGAGTTAATTAGACAACATGTGGATTGACTTTGTGTAGTCATCGATGAGCAAAACATCAATAAAGTGGCAAAAGAGGTGTTGACATGGTCCAATAGTAGCTTGCACCAAAGAATAACACATAATCGTGGAATTAGAATCTGAAAGTACCTGGAGCGAAAGCAAATGTTACAAAATTTTATAGAAGACTGACACTGAAAACTATCATGAAGAAGTATTAGAACCGAATAAAAGTGATGGAAACGGTAAGGGAAGGGAAGAAGGAGGATAGAAATAAGAGGTGGTCTGGACATATGTAGATGTGGGAAGTGGAGAAAAAGTAGAAAAGGGGGAAAAAGCCTAGTCATATATGGGCTAAAGTAAAAAAAAACTGAAATGTAAGGGGTATTGTATTGATTTATTTTCTCTGTTGACACTTTCTAAAATTTGTTCTGGTAATTTGGGTATTTTTTACACAACATTAGGTCCTTTGTGAGCTACCCAAAATAGATAAAGATTAATCTGGCATGAATTTGACCAGCTTATTGTAACCTAGATAATTTGTCCGTTTGTTTATGGCTTAATGTTTTGAATGTTCAAGTTACATAAAAGATGTTTTTGCCCTTGATTCTTCACCTTCTTGTCCTTTTATAATCTACTGTCTCTCCCATTTCATTCTCCACCTTCTTCTCCTTCATTTCACAAAATACAATCTCCAACTTTCCAGAGCATTGTGTTGTTCCATTGAAGTTGCAGGTAAGTTGGCCCAGATTTTCCTTATCATTCTTCCTGGTTTGGCCGCTGAAAACAATCTCACCATTTTGATTTCTCTCCGTCCCTGCTTCATTTTGTTGAATGGTTAGTAACAGTGCCCCTGTTATGAACATGGAGAGGTGAATTTGCAGAGGAAAAGAGGTGATAAGGTGAACGAGTAATATGGACAATTAAAAGTGATGTCTCTCATTAATCTCCCCCTGAGATGAAAAAAATATCTGAAACGTAGCATTTGTAGCGTCTGCTATGGGTAAAAGATTAATCCGACATTAATCTTCCTCCAGAGATGTTTTTTCTCTTACCTCTCCAACCTTTGTCATGTTTTCAGTTTGTCCGCCCCTTTGTATTTTTCTTTGTTGATGACTTTGTCCATCCTTGTATGTTGGTGCATATTAGCTTTTATTTTAGGAATTAACATAGGTTGTTGTTTTATATCATATCCCTTTCTCGAGAAATATCGGTATTAGTAAAACAGAGAAGCTGGCACAATGGAGATGAAGGCCATGATTTCGGTTACCAGAGAGATTGTGAAGATGTTTTTGCTTGAGAAAGTCATTTCAGATATCAAGGCAAAGTGGCCAAGATCATTAGCAGGACAAACCATTTTTCATCCAACAAGATGATGCTAGAATACATGTCCAACCTAGTGGCCCTGATGTCTAAGCAGTGGGTACACAAGATGGTTTTGATATTCGCTTGGTTTGTCAACCATCTAACTCACCTGATTTCAATATTCTTGATTTGGAAATCATTCTTGATTTGGGATTTTTTTAGAGCCATCCAATCACTGCAATAAAAGATATGAGCACCAAACATCCAAGATCTTGTTGACCCTACAATGTTGCATGAAGGAAACCATGAAAATTTGATGTGTATAATTTGCTATTCCTATCCTCATATTATGTGTTGCTTCCTTTTTATTACTATTTCCTCATTACTTATCAACCGTTTAAGTCACCTAAATAGAATTAACTTATTTTTTAACAAAAAATATAATTATTTCATCTCGATAATAATGTATTTACATCATCAAACTTACATTATATTCCAAAAAGAATCTAAATATAATGAAATATTTAATTATGCGGCTTTTAAGGATATACTTTCATAAAGGAAATACACATTAAGAGAATTTTAAAATACTGAGCAAAAAAATATTTTCATAAATACCGAGCATAACCAAAAAGAAAGAAATTGCAAATACATATATACTGCATATTAGAGATATTCAAATTGCAAATACACAACAAATTGAGTCCAACCTAATGCACCCAGAATGCCTAGAGATCACATTTCCAACAAAAAAACATAGGCTCCTAAATACTGATGAAGTCATGCATTTCACATCCTTCGAGAACATCTGATGGTCTTCGATTAAGATCTTGTGTCAATGGAGAACGAATAGCTATATCCCTTGAATTCTTAGAAGTCAAAACTAAACCTTTGTCATTTTTTGTACTGATAACATGGTCTTCATTGCCAAGGTTTTCTTGAACTTCAGAATGCTTAATTTTTTTGGCTGCAAACCGTACGCAGCTATGACTACTTCCGAATAACCCATAAATCTTGTTTAAAAAAATAGAATGTTGTAGAATGGTAATTCTTGGATCAAACTTACCTCTTATAGTAGGCCTTATTTTATTTCTTGAGATAACTGCTGAATCATTCTGATCATCAGCCTCTGAATCTGAAACATACTCATCTTCATATTCAAATTCAACTTTTCTTGTTGTTTTCTGCTTGTCATTCCATTCAAGAACTTCAACTACTTGTTGTTTTTATCTTTGTCGGATCCATGAAAAACTTATTGAGAAAATGGGAGCAAGTGAAAAAGAAGTGAGCAAGGTTGATGAAGAAGGAGAGTGGAGAGAGATGGGGAGATGAAAGGGGTAAGAGGAATCGGTAGGGGAGATGCGTGGAGAGAGTTAGGGAGATAAAAAAAGAGTAAAAGAAATGTATGAGTAAAAGATAAAGAAGTGATGGATATGGTAGTGTACAGTAATTTCTTTTTCATATTGGGAATTGGATGTGATAATCATTTCACCACAACTGGCAAATACGGAGAGATAAGATGAGGGTGGAGACTTATTACTAAATATATAAATAAAGTTATGGGAAATAGTGCAAAAAATGGTAAAAGTACCCAAAAAATCAAACATTATGAAAAGAAAATTTAACACTTGAAAATCAAACATAGAGAACAATAGGGAGTATTAACTTACTATAGAAAAGGTTTATTTTTATTCAAGCCTTTTCTAAACAAACTGCATGAAACACTAGTTGTTCTAAGTTGCTATAGTTTGCTCAGTATTATACTTTAGTAGTTGATAAGTTCATTGTCGGTTGTTTCTTATCATAACAAGACACTACTCCAGACCCAAACATAAAAAGACAAACCACCAACGTTGAGTATCTTGACTACGATGAAGCATATTAGAGTTCAAGTTTTTTCTTTTTGATAGTTGGAGGCACAAGGCCTGTATAGAGGCATAAAGTCTAATGGGCCACATAGGCAGCCAACAGCACAAAACATCTAGAACAGAAAGCCAAAAACGTGAACAAACCTCTCTAGCCTACCAAAACAATCTACACAGTGGCTACCCGATCCCTTACTACCTTGCTTTTACTCTACTTTCATTTCTAGTAACAACCTTACTAATACGAGAGAGCTTACTAAGGCCCACTAGTTCTTTCTTAGGTCCACCACCCCTTCTAGAGCTACACCTAGATGTGGATCATGAACATCTATCTGCATCCGTCTCAACCTCTGCATAGACTTTTGGCTTCTCTGCCGAAAGCTAGCTCTGTGGTCACGAATGATCTCTTCAAAGTTACTTAGGGCTCACTCCTCATCCTGTACCTGGCACCCAAGCTCTTTTGCTAGTAGAATGGTCTGTCTTGCTTCCTATTTGACGAATTCCTCTTCTGGGCACTTCATCGGCTGAGCGACTCCTCTATCTGGCTCAAAACCAGGGGGAAACTCAGGCTCCTCAAAAAGGCACCTGAGATCATCACCAACCCCCTCCTCCCCCTGATCACCTTGGGAGGTATCAAGCACAAAATCAGATTGAACGTTCCCCGAGCTAGCCACCGCGAGACCAGGATCCAACTCTATCCCAATCACCTCGCGACTAATAATCTTGCCACTCTGAAGGGTATCATCAACCGGCGTATGCCACCCATCTCTTAAAATTTCATCCGCAATTACGTCATGAACTGGCTCTTTAGCCAACATCGGCTTACTAATAATAATAGGATCCTGTCCGTTAATCGCCACACCATTGGTACAAGGCCCGTTGAAGGGAGCAGACGACAAGTTCGGCACAATCGAGCCTTGACCTGCCAGCCTGTAACCAACAGGTGCACCACCTAAACCAGAGCCAATTGAATTAGGCTAGACTCCACTCCATCCAGCTCCTCGGCCCCAACAGCCAAACTGATCAAAACCTTGTAATGGGGCCCCAGCCCAGTACCCATAGTATGGGCAGACCCAGCCCGGGTACACTAGTGGAAAAAATATCAAAAAACACGGCCTATAAAAGGCGGTTTTACCAAAAACCGTCTTAAATTATCTTTGGGCGCGCACGAAGAGACCTTAAAAGACGGTTTTAACTAAACCGTCATTTAAAGCTCTGCTCATACCGCACGCGAAGCACTCTTAAAAGACGGTTTACCTGAAACCGTCATTTAAAGTGTTGTTTATTCACGCGCGAAGCACTCTTAGAAGACGGTTTACCTGAAACTGTCATTTAAAGTGCTGCTCATTCGCACGCAAAACACTCTTAAAAGACTGTTTTCCATAAATCGTCGTTTAAAGTGATGCTTAAAAGACGGTTTACCAGAAACCGTTATTTAAAGTGCTGCTCATTCACGCGCGAAGCACTCTTAAAAGACGGTTTACCAGAAACCGTCATTTAAAGTGCTGCTCATTCACGCGCGAAGCACTCTTAATAGACGGTTTACTTGAAACCATCTTTTAAAGCGCCAAACATATAGGCGTGAACAATGTTTTTAGGATCGCGATCCTAGCGTAGGATCGTAAGTGACCCCTAGGATCGGATCGTGGGATCGATCGATCCTACAAAAAGTGAGTAAATATTGTTCAAAATTATACATATGTTATAAACAACTTCTATTTAAAGCATAAAGTTTAATTTGAGTAAGAATATATAGCATTATTGAATTAAAACATAAAACTTAAGACCACACCAATGATAGTACGCTTACAAAATTGAATTATAGATAAGCAAACCATATGAATTCTCATAATATTGTCCATAAAAAAGATAAAATTTAATAAGATAGGTTAAACATAAATCAAATCCACAAACTGTATAATTTTTATGTGCGTTTTTATTTCTTTCACCACCCTCCCAACAAACATTATGAGCTATAAGTTATTTATTAACAAAATCATGGGTTTTCCAGACCATCCTCATTCAAAAGAGTAAGTATGCAATGGAACACAAAGCCCTTACGAGTTCCAACAGCTTATTGTTTCAATTATAAACCAAGAAGAAAAAAATGATAAAAGTAATCAATAATATTTTATAAATTTGTATTGGTTCTTTTACGTATTTTTTTCATTTTCTACTTTAGAGCTTTATAACTTTAAATTTTTCAATCATTACAATATTAAATAACACTTTAAATGTTATACATTTTTTGAATACCTAGGTACACATTATAATCTTTCATGATGGAGAGTAACAAGAAGTGATATTCCAATCTTAATCCTTATCCGCTCAGTGACCTCAAATAAATCTACATATACAAGTCGTTTTAATAATATCCAGTTGCAATGTTGAATGTCATAATATTTTATGGATTATGAAACTATCTACAATATTTTGGGAACTTTTTGTTTCTTTATATTTTATTAAGATATAATTCACATTGATATGAAAAAGATAAACCGTAAACAAAGTTAGGATCGATGGGATCGTAGGATCGTACTATGGATTTAGAGTGCAGGATCGTAGGATCGTGCAATGGAATCGTGATCCTTTGACGACTCTACATGGCTCCGATCCTACCTGCGATCCGGATCGTAACAATGAATTTGGATCGTAAAATCGTAAGATCGTGGGATCGAATCGCGATTCTGTGAACATTGGGCGTGAAGCTCTTTTAAATAACGGTTTCAAGTAAACTCCCTTTTAATCTAAGGTAAACCATGTTATAAAAGCTTAGTAAAATAGTCTTTTTATAATTAGCATTGTAATTAATATTGAAACAAAATATTTATTATTTATATAATTTCATAATTAGCATTGTAACTTACTCTTATTATATAATTTATAATTAGTATTTATCATTTTAGTAAATTAGTCTTATTAAACTATGTTTTAATCACAAATTGAAACAGTTTGAAAAATAGTACAGAGTAATAAATATTTAAATTAGTTTACATGTTGGTTAAAATTCACAAAATAGGTAGTGAGATATTACATGCATATGTAATTAAAAAAATTGTATTTTATAATTAGCATTTATTACTTTTTTGTAAATTAGTATTTTTGCATAATAATTAACTTTCTAACTATATGTACATATATGTAATCTTACAATTAGAATGTTTTTAGTACTTACTATATTTTGTATGGGAGTGAACGTAAGTTAGAATAACAATTAGAATGTCAATTACTAAAAGATTATGCTATAAATGTTACATATATGTGTTTTGTTCATAAAATAAATGAATTTGATGCACTAGTCTAGTGGCTAGGGGTGTGTGCGTGGGATTTTACAAAGGGTCACGGGTACGAATCCAGACACCAATACATATTATAAATTAATCTAGGCGCATGAGACTAAATTCAAATCTTTTTACGTTCAGGAGCTTTAAAAGACGGTTCGACCAAACCGTCGCTTAATATCATCTGAAAAGACGGTTCGATCAAAACCGTCGTTTAATGTCATCAAGACGGTTTTGGATCCGTCTCTTAAGATAGATGACAAAAAGCGATGGGAGTTTACGAGACGGTTCAGAACCGTCGTTTTTGAGCGGTTTTGACCGTGTTTTTTGCTTCCGTCCCCACTAGTGGTACCAGCAAGTCCATGGCCAACCGGCCCCATTACCCGCAGTCTCTTGGCTTGCCACAACCGTTGCCCCATTCCTGAAACCCGCCTCTACATTTCCTTCCTCGAGAACCAAACAGGTAGGCTGGTTGCCACCTCTCGACGGCGCCTTCAATCCGTCCTGCCCACTTCCTTTGCAATTTCCAACCAAAATTCTAATTCAAGCGTGACCCTTGGGCTTTCCATCAGTACTACTGCGGTCAATGACGAATTTGACGGTCGCGCCATCCTCCACCACCTCAAGGTCGTCATTGAGCTCGCTCTTTCGAGCATCACCCTGCTAGTGCCAATGTTGCCCCATTCGACCATATTCCGATTTAATTTTGGCCATAAACTAACTTGTGAACAATATCTACCCTGCTCAACGCCGTCAGAATTAGCAGCACCGACTGAGTTCGCCCTTGACCTATCTCTTCTCTTTTCCTCGAAGCACCAACTTCTACCCTCTCTCCGAGAAGGGTACTTAGCCCGGCGTGCAAAGATTACGTGGCCCATGAACATACGACCATCAACCTTACCCATTGCCTCATCGACCCGCGAAGAATCATGCAACTTCACCAGAGCAAAATTCAGATAGTTGTTGGGGCATTTCTTACTCGACAAAAATATATTTCACAATATCTTCTTCCATTCCGAGCAGCCACCGAATTGCTCTAAAATCTGCCTGCCTACTGAGATTATCGATGAAGATTGAGCAACCATGCCCTCCTGAAGTGAAACCGTCATCGCCTACAGCATCATCTACCTTCTGGTTTAGCGCACCAGCAACCCGGGTTTTCCTACCCTCCTCTCGTCGCCATGCCCGCCTGGTGACACGCCTTCCCCGCCTCAACACTGACCTCAATCTTCTCTGTGGCTGACGCCTGGAGAGCCTGAAAAACCAGGATTGGGAACCTGCTCGCCGTCGCTGCAGACTCGAAACGCTTCCACCCCGCCTGGAAAAGCGTCACAACCCTCTGAGGGAGCAGCTTCTCTGGCGGAACCATCGGGAGCAATGCCGTCTACTTAAGCGTTGTGACCTCCTCTTTGAGGCTCGAGAACATCCTGTCGCTCTCACCCTCTCCCTCTCTCTCTCTCAATGAAAACAGTTTATAGAAATGGTCGTAATGGTGAATACTGGTAGGTTTTCTAGTATTTGGTTTTTGGTGAAAGGTGTTTGTGGTGCTTAGGGTTGTTTTATGGTGGTTGGGGCAGGTGTTTAAGGCGGTGGTGTGGTGGTTAGGCATGGTGGCAGGTCTTGGCGGTGGGAAAAGGTGGGAGGCAGGAGGGAGCGTATGGGGAGAGCATAGAATTGTTTCGGGAGGAAGCCCCTTCTTTTCCCACAATTCATAGATGTCACCCTTTTGCATAAATGCAATTGATCATTCGTATTTTAAGTATATCAATGATATATTTTAAGAGTGGATGAATTTTTTAGTATGAATTATATAATCACTAAAAGATAAATCACAAACACATTAAAGTGTGCGATGACAACAAGATATATAATGCATCGGTGTTGCGCTTATGATGTGTTATACTCCATCTCGGTATAAAAAATAAGCATGTTCTTCTTATTGAGTACTTATTTGTAATATTATAAGCAGCTCTATTAACTAGTAAACCCTGAAGAAAAAAACGTGTAGCTAGCCATTAAAAAATGAGCTATAACTTCAAAAGAAAGTTAGTGAACAGTCATATTTTGTAAAATGGTAGTCGCTAAAGAAGAGATAAACTTTCAAAAGAGAGCATGGATTTCCAGTTTTATCAAATGAGTTAGGGTATGAATTATGTCACTAAGAACACATACATATTTAGACATAATACTTGATCTTTGTAAGATATGTCGATGATACATGACTAATAAATGGAATACACATGTACTGTCTCTTAGTGAATATTAAATTGGTATTGGGATCAAGATTGTCATGCAAATTTATCATACTTTGTGATAGAAAAGCAATGCATACAATTGGGGTTAAGAATTCACTATGTATGCTGGACTTGTGAAGGATTTAATGGTGATCTAAAACTTACCATATGATGGTAAGACAATGATTTTGAGTAAATATATTTCTTCATTATAGTGAATGTACACTTATTGAGCTCTTTTTTTTTCTTTTCACCTACGTAATCTATTGTTGTTCCCTCATTGATTCGTCAGTACAACCCTAGATAACATGTAAAACAAGACTACTATAAGAAACCAAAGCCACATGAGCTGTTGCAGAGTAGTGGGACTAAGTGTCTACCGTTAATCGGTTCTAAAAGTTTGACATACTTCTTCAAGGTGAAACCTAACACTAGAGAACATCACTATATTTCATAAAAACAGCATATTGTGGTGTGAAAACCTAACAATAGAATAGTAGTATCCGTCCAAAGATGATGACCAAAAACCAAAATCAAGCTAGGGTAGAGAAGTATCCACGACCATCCTTTAGTAATAAGCGAACTAATAAACAAGAGACGACACTTGCTAAAGCACAACCCAAGCTAACTAACTGCATGACCACAGAAACGGCATGGCAAAGGTCATTAACAAAGACAACCGAAGCTAACCAAATTCCTTAGTCACGTTAATGGCATACCAAAAGAACATTAATTAACACCATCAGAAGTACAACAAAGACATCATAGATATTACCATATCAGACCCGTCACCATTTTTCACCCACACCACCCGACCTGACCAGTCACCCACAACTTCATCACCTGTCACCCGTTTTCATTTATTTTTTCAGTAAGTATTTTTTGTCTTTAACACCTTATATAAGCTTAATTTTTCAAAAAAAAAATACACTCACATTTGTTCAACAATACATACCACATAAACTAATGTCAATAACATAGAGTATTAACCAAAATATTTGCAGTTATCTCAACAAATATGTGATAAGTATATTTTTTTATTTAATATAATACAAACGGGTGACAATCGGATGACCGAGTGAAAAATATTCACCCGATACGACCCGTCACCCGTACCTGTTTCACCCATTTTTTTCAAAGTTTTCACCCATTTTAGCGGGTCGGGTGATCGGGTGAAACGGGCACCCTTCACCCAATGCCATCCCTAGAACGCATGCCATCCAGTGGAATGATGTAATTTCTCTAGACAGAGCCAGACCACCATGCCTCTGATCTTTCCAAGCTAATGAGGACCTGGCGCTCCACTCGCCACCACTTCCCTATTTGACCAGCACTGAAAGATCTTCATCATCCTATGACTTAAGCACATTGACTAGTGGCTGGAGTGCACCATGTAGATACCAAAAATTGTCATATCATAAAGTAAAATTTGAAAAACAAATAAAATAAGAGGGTCGTTGTCTTTCTATCTCAAATGCATTAACATGCATGCCAAAATGAAGCCTTTGTCGTATCTTAAAATTTTCAAATCGATTTGAACATTTGAGAAGAGAAAAAACTTTATCCTTCAAAAATCAATTTTTAACAATCCGGTTTCAAACTTGTCACTTTTTATCCAGTTTACTTATTATATTTTCAAAATAAAACATTCATTTTCACTGATAAAAACACTTTAGTTTTGCCTTGTATTTTCATTTGAAAAACATTAAGTGTCTTCTAAAGATTCATTCAGATAAAGCTACGACTTGTATAATCTTTTTTACATTTTCATATTGAGTTTTGTTGGATGGTGTAGTTGGGTAGTTAATGTTGGTGACTGGCTAGTGGTTCAGGGTTCAAATCCTACCTGCTCATATCTTAAGGGATATTTGATAGAGTATAAAGGGCATTTTGGTCTGTTTAGTTAAGTTGGTTAGTTACCGGCTGTTAGTCTTTGTACTATATATACATTTCTTCTCCTCTCAGTTCAGTAATGAGAAGTTTATTCTGTTTTCACTATACTCGTGTTTCTTGCTCTACGATTTCCACTTTCATGGTATCAGAGCTCAAATCTTGATCCGCATCTCACATCTCCGTGTTTCTGCGTGTTCTTTGAGCAATGACTACTACTGGACTAAAAGTAGGATCGTCGTTCAGCCCCTCACTGACGTCGGCGAACCTCTACCAACTCGTAAGCATTTCCACGATCAAGCTAAAGGGAGAAAAGAATTATCTGAGTTGGAGAACTCAGATGCTGAATCTACTCGAATCAGTCAAGGTTGTTGATCTCATCAAGAAATCAGCACCTCCAGAAGCAAGTCAAGATTCAGATTCAGAGTCGAGTCTAGGTTCTGCTTCAGATCTTGCGAAATGGACTGAGACAGATGCTCTCGTTCGAACTTGGCTTATCGCGACGCTTGCAGAAGATTGTGTTAATATTGCTGTCGGATGCAAGACAGCGAAAGAGATATGGGATGAATTGGAGGAAGAATTTCTTCAATCCACAAAAGATCGAGAGTTTCAGCTCAAGCAGCGAGTACAGAATCTGAAACTAGGTGATAAACAACCTATAAAGGAGTATATCAAGGAATTGAAACTTATCTGTGAGAATCTTGCAGCGATCGGAAAGCCACTAGCTGATGATGACAAGGTGCTTATGCTGGCTCAAGGATGTGGAAAGCGGTATAGCATGATACGTTCCATCATGCTCAGCAAAGCGCCTTATCCTACGCTGAAGCAGTTCATCGGTGCTATTGAAGATTACGATCTTCGTGAAGGTAGTAGTGAGAAAGACGGGAAAGATAGCAAAGAGAAAGCTACTGAGGAGGTTGTTATGGCCTTCAATGTTTCCAAGACAGATCAGTCTGGAGGACGAGGTCGAGGTTTTGGCCGTGGAAGAGGCCGCAATCAAGGAGGAAGAGGAAGGAGTCAGAATTACTATTCTAACTACCAAAATCAGAACTCAAATCCCAATCAGACTCAATTAAACCCTATTTCCGTTTCAGAAACTGGTCAATTCTCTCAACATCAAAACCAAGCCAATCCATGTCAAATCTGTGGACGAACGAATCATACAGCTGCTGTCTGTTTTTATCGATGGGACCACTCTTATCAAGGAGTTTCTGATTTCAAGAAACCAACCGCTCAGGTTTGGAATGCTCCTCAAGCCTACAATTCTGTGGTCTATAACCAGAGTGTTGATGACTACTATGTTGATTCCGGAGCAACGAACCACATGGTAACCAACTCAGGTAAGATATCTACTCCTATATCTTATACTGGGAATAAGTCTGTTGTGGTTGGAAATGGAGATCAAATACCGATTGAGCAGTCAGGAAGTACTACTATTGCTACAGTGTTAGGAAAAGATCTGTTGTTGAATGATGTCTTGGTTGTTCCTGACTTAAAGCGTAATCTGTTATCAGTAAGTAAACTAACACAGGACAATTTATGTTCTGTTGAATTTACTAATTCTGGGTTCACTGTTAAGGATCTGGAGACCAAGAAAGTTCTAGCCAGGGGCAGTAGAGAAGGAGATTTGTATACTCTACGGGACAACAATGTTCAAGCCTTAACTGCTACTCTTTCTGGAAAAGCAACTAGTGACATCTGGCATCAAAGACTTGGGCACCCGAATTCAAGAATTCTGAAGAATCTTAGTTACAAGAATCAAATAGATATCAGTAAATGGAATAAGGAGTTTTCTGTTTGCTCCAGTTGCCAAATGAGTAAAAGTTGTCGTTTACCTTTTACTCTGAATGATAAAGTGTCCTCTATTGTTTTAGAAAAGATTCATTGTGACATCTGGGGTCCTGCACCAGTTTCTTCTTCTCAGAAAATGAAATTTTATGTGATCTTTGTCGATGATTTTACTCGCTTCACTTGGCTGTATGTAATGAAACGAAAGTCTCAGTTTTATGAGATCTTTCTGCAGTTTCAAAAAATGGTAGAACTTCAGTTTTCTGCACGGATTAAAGTCTTTCAGTGTGATGGTGGAGCTGAATTTACAAGTAAAGCTTTTACTACACATCTTCATGGCTGTGGAATTCTTCAGCATATCTCCTGTCCAAGCACACCTGAACAAAATGGAGTAGCTGAACGAAAACATCGTCACATAGTTGAGATGAGGCTTGCTCTTCTATTTCATGCTGGTCTTCCTTTATCTTTCTGGGCTGAATCGTTCATGACTGTTGTATTTCTTATCAATCGGTTACCCTCTCCTTCACTGGAGAACCAATCTCCTTTCTTCAGGTTATACAAATCTCAACCAGATTACTTCTGTCTTCGGAGTTTTGGGTGCAGATGTTTTCCCTTCTTCAGGTTATACAAGTTGCAACCTCGGTCTTTACCCTGTATTTTTATTGGGTATAGTAATATACACAAAGGATACAAGTGTTATCACTCTCCAACCAGGAAAATCTATATCTCGCGCCATGTAGTTTTTGATGAAACACTCTTCCCTTATACCAAAACCGAAACAGAATCTACTATTACCACTGATCTT
Organism: Limonium bicolor; assembly: GCA_023374045.1. Taxonomy (NCBI): domain Eukaryota; kingdom Viridiplantae; phylum Streptophyta; class Magnoliopsida; order Caryophyllales; family Plumbaginaceae; genus Limonium; species Limonium bicolor. Next base: position 288,506,366 of record CM041781.1, read on the forward strand.
TTTCTCACCACCTTCAAAATGTTTAGCCATGATCGACATGACTCACCTTCTGATGTTCATTCTTTGCCTATAACCATCTCCACAATAAAATCCACCACAAATAATGATTCAACAGAAACATCATCTCCAGTTCCCTTAACCCTTCTTGATTTACCCACATCCACTGATATACAAACTGATGCTCTCCAATCTGTCACACCACCTGTCACTGCTGTTATGTCACCTGCTACTGCTAAGTCACCTTCATCTCAAACACCTGCATCACCTGCATTTTCACCTGCTCGGTGTTCTGAAACTCCACAACCATCTGCTACTACACCCGATGTCTCCATTAATCATAGCAGCAGTACTGAAACCTCAACACCAACCAATCTACCTACACCTGTCTCACCCGACAATCATCCAGCGTATACTGATGGGCTTAATCTCATCGTTGATCTTGATGCTTGTCAGTCTACCTCAACCAGTGTTCCTTGTCCACCTGAGCCAGCTGCACCTACTAACACTCACCCCATGATCACCCGTTCAAAGAGTACAACCCAACTTCCTGAGGTGCATATAGTTCATGATGTTGATCAAACTGAACCTAGGACTGTTAAACAGGCCTTAAGCTCCACAGTCTGGTATACTGCCATGAAGGAAGAAATGGCTGCATTGCAGAAAAATAATACATGGTCTCTTGTTCCACCATCTGCTGATAAGAATCTGGTGGGATGTAAATGGGTTTTTCGCATTAAGCGACATCCAGATGGCTCGATTGAGAGGTATAAAGTGCGGCTTGTGGCCAAAGGATTTCATCAAGTGCCAGGTATTGATTTCAAGGAAACATTTAGTCCAGTAGTCAAGACTTCTACAATCAGACTAGTTCTGTCTGTTGCAGTTACCTGTCACTGGGAAATCAGGCAATTAGATGTCAAAAATGCGTTTCTACATGGAACTTTGACTGAAAAGGTGTATATGCAGCAGCCACCTGGTTTCATAGACAGTGCATGTCCAGATTATGTGTGTCTTCTGCACAAGTCACTCTACGGTTTAAAACAAGCCCCAAGAGCTTGGTTTTCCAAGTTAAGCTCATTTCTCTATCGAATTGGTTTTAAAAGTAGTAGAGCTGATACGTCTCTGTTTTATCTGCACCAAGACAACTGTTGTGTTCTGATCCTAGTATATGTTGATGATATCATTATCACCAGTAATGTCTCCTCCATGCTACATCAAGTCATACGGAAGTTAAGTGAAGTGTGTGCTTTGAAAGATCTTGGTGTTCTGCGGTATTTCTTGGGTGTTGAAGCAGAATTTTTATCTGATGGGTTATTCTTGAAGCAGACCAAGTATGTCAAGGATCTCCTCAAAAAGGCAAACATGACAGGTGCTAAATCTCATCACACTCCTCTTTCTCTCAAGCATGATCTTAATTCCTCTTCCACCACTGTTCTGTCTGATCCAACTGAGTACAGAAGCATTTTTGGAGCCTTGCAGTACCTTACCATCACACGGCCAGATATCTCTCATGCGGTTAATTTGGCTTGCCAGTTTATGCATCAGCCATGTCAGTCTCATCTTACGAATGTAAAACGCATTCTCAGATATATAGCAGGAACTCAAAACTATGGTCTCAAAATATCTGCACAATCATCATTTAACATCACTGGGTTCTCGGATGCTGACTGGGCGGGCTGTAATATTACCCGCCGTTCAACAACTGGTTTCTGCATCTTTCTTGGTGCTAACTGCATTTCTTGGGCATCAAAGAAACAACCCACTGTGTCAAGGTCCAGTGCTGAAGCTGAGTATAGAGCTCTTGCTGCTGCTGCGTCTGAAATAACATGGATTGGCTACATTCTCAGTGAAATTGGTGTTCCTACTACTTGCTACCCCACACTGTTCTGTGATAATCAAAGTGCCCTTCATCTAGCTGCTAATCCTATTCTACATGCTCGAACAAAACATGTAGAGCTTGATTATCATTTTGTTCGGGAAAAAGTAGTTGCTGGTTTAATATCACCTCAGTATATATCCACCAAACTTCAACCTGCTGACATCTTCACCAAGAGTCTTCCTTCTGCGACCTTTACATTTTTTAGAGGCAAGCTTGGCGTTTTAGAATCTCACACAAAGCTTGAGGGGGAATGATAGAGTATAAAGGGCATTTTGGTCTGTTTAGTTAAGTTGGTTAGTTACCGGCTGTTAGTCTTTGTACTATATATACATTTCTTCTCCTCTCAGTTCAGTAATGAGAAGTTTATTCTGTTTTCACTATACTCGTGTTTCTTGCTCTACGATTTCCACTTTCAATATTTTTATTTTTTATTTTGTTTTGTACTAACTAAACCCTAAACCCACCTCTCATCAAAACAACAACAATCATCGACTCTCATTTCAATTCCCAGAAGAACTAATTCCAAAAAACCCCATAGCCTCTATCTCCCCTCCTTACTTCTCCTCCTTAGATCACATTCTAAAACACAGAATAAGCAGATGCTCCCTTTGATCAGCTCTCGTATGTCTCTCTTACTTGGTTGCTCTTCCACTCACAAATAAGAAAGTACACACCAGGGGTGAGCATTCAGTTTGGATATTTTGGATTTATCCAAAAACTGAATTAATTGATTTTATTTTTTGGATTTTTAACCGAATTTTCTAACCGAATTGATAATTTTGGTTAACCGAATTAACCTAATTATAATTTGGTTTGGATTTGGTTTTGACTTTGTATAATTCGGTTAACCGAATTATCCAAATTTTCTTTATAAAAAAAAATTCTATTTTCTAATTCTAGTCTTTAGTGACAAATAGTCAAACACAAACCCTAAATTTTGGTAAGTTGAAATCCAAACTAGCTAAAATTTGGATTTCAGTTTGGATTTCGGATTTCACTTTTAAAAAAATTTGGATTTCGGATAATTTGGATAATGGTTAATTCGGTTTTGGTCTTAATTTGGATAATTCAGTTTTTAACCGAAATAACCAAAATCCAATTTATTTTTTACAATTTGGATTTCGGTTAACCGAATTATCCAAATGATCACCCCTACAACTCCCGAAGCTCAAACACAGAGGATGACCACATAAAGAATCGACACACATAATTTGACTTCATTACCCACAGCCCACCTTATTCCTTCTCTTCCACTTCAAGCTTCCCCACGCACCTCTGCATCGGGAAAACACAAAAAAGACATAGTAGAAATCGGCACTGTGAATGAACATTTTGATTCCCTTTCCTCTATTGCCACCTCTCTTTCCCATTGTTTTCTTCATCCCCGATTTGGTTCCCTCTTCAACAACAAAGCTGGCAAACAAGGAGCATCCATTTCCGACCTTCTTCGTTATCTTCAGTCTAGTAGGCAAACAGAGAACACACATTCGTGACTGTAATCTATCTCAGCACGAACACCTCCCGTATCTTCGACCTTCATCACCTCCCGTCGTTGCCGCCTAATCAGCATTCTCCTTAACCCTTTGGAACTGGTAGAATATCCCGGCCCTAATTCTTCAGTACTGATCTTGGTTACTCCAAGGTTACGTTATTGACCGAATAGGTCTGGTTAGACTTTGATGAATCAATTTTTTATTTTCTAAGATGATTATTATCATTTGGGTTCGGAAAGACATTGTCCACTGACTCCTCCATTGTTGTTCAGCAATCAAGTGCGCACAGGAAAGCTCAAAAGACCATTTAGGTTAGCTAACCTCCCTTTTGGTTATCATTACGATTGGGAATATTGTCCGTGTCTGTGGTTAGAAGCTTATCGTTAGGATCTAGTGGACTGACCAAAGTTTGAGCACCCTCAATGTTATATTCATTGATCAATTCATTGCAATACATCTTATGATTTATGTAGAGACAACTATCTATCCATACTAACTCCATTCCTAGAAAAAAATGCAGTTGGCCTAAATCTTTAATTCTGAATTTTTTATTCATAATTTTTTTCAGATCTCGTATCATTTCATTATCATCTCCACATATCAACACATCAAGGACATGAAATCTCCAAGATTGTAACCAAACCTCTCATATTTTTAATGAAAAATGAGTAATCATTATAAGAGTTGGTGTACCCAAGATTTTTAAGAAACTCACTTAATCCAACAACCATTGGCGAGATGCGTTATTGAGCCCCTAAAGAGATCATTTCAGCCTACAAACTTGATCCTTTCCATCCACCTAAATTCCATCAGGTAAACGCACGCATGAAGATTTCTTCACCCAAATACCCATGTACAAAGGGTATTATTAACGCCAAACTGTTATACTCTTCAATTTCTTTTGACAACAAGAGCAAGAAGAATTTTAGCCATTTTAACTACTGAAGAAAAAGTCTCATCGTAATCACTTCTTGTCTTTTGAGTAAATACTCTGACCACTAATCATGCTTTATACTTTTCTAAGTTGCCATCAACACGCAACTTGACTTTATGCACCCACTTGTAGCCCATAGATTTCTTCCCATTATGGAAAGTGGTGAACTCTCCTGTTTTATTCTCTATCAAAGCTTGCAGCTCCGTCTTCATGGCTCGTCTCCATTGAGGGCTTTGATTAGCTTCATTGAAAGTGCGAGGCTCATAAAACTCTTCATTTTCAACTACAAATTTCAGGCTATGAACACGACAAAGGTTGAATTTCAGTGAGATATTGAACATATAAATTATTTATCCTCTAGTTTTCGCTCGAGATTATGACCATTAGAATCTTAGAAAAGGAATCAGTGTAATCCAACTCTTTACCAATCACCCCTACAAAATAATCATGTAGCCGAGCAAGTTACTGATGGGTTCTGGTGAATCTTCGTAGACCTATGCTATGAAGCTCTAAAATATTTCCTCATGAATAACTTCCTCTCCATCATTTTCTGTAGTATATTTTCTCTAACTAGTTCTGATGTGGTGTCCTTTGAACCATAAGTGTCCAAATCATGTGACAAATTTGTGTTGTCATCAGCCTCGTTAGTATCTAGCCCATGGATTCTCATAGGAATGTCTTAGTCTTCTTTATAAACTTTGGTATTCTCATTCATTCTAGCCACCTGTTCTATGTCTGACTTAATAGAGACTGGAGAATTGAATTTATCATTCCCTTTTTTGGTTTTTTGTCGCATAAGCTAAACACCCAAAAGCTAGGATCAAATCATAACTAGGAACTCTCCCATAAAGGACTTCATAAGGTGTTTTCCCTTATTAGAGAGAATGTATATGTTACATGTGTCACGGTGTATTTTCTATTTTCTGTTATAGATTGTATTGTTAGGTTACACATGTAATTTCTTTTCTTGTAATTTCTTTTCTATACCTTTGGGTTATTCATTAGTCATCTGAAATGCAAAGTTTATTTTGGAGGTGTTCAGGATGATGAGAAGATAAAGATTCTGGATACTCTGGGTTTTGAGGAAGGTATTCTGCCTGTTAAATATTTGGGAGTTCCGCTCTCTACTCATAGGCTTGAGACTACTGAGTTTGCTCCTTTGATTGATAAAATGACTGCTCGTATTTCTCATTGGGCTGCTAGGAAACTCAGTTATGCGGGTAGGCTACAGTTAGTTGAGAGTACGTTGATCAGCATTCAAAGATTTTGGGCTAATATATTTTTGTTTCCGAAGGCTGTTGTGCAGCAGATTGTGAGAAAGTGTAGAAGCTTTCTCTGGAGTGGAATGGATAATAATAGAAAGGCTCCTGTGGCTTGGAGTAATGTGTGTAAACCGAAGAGTTGTGGTGGCTTGGGTATAAAAGAAATTCTTTCTTGGAACAAGGCTGCTATTTTATGCATTTTGCTGAGGCTGAATATTGAAGGTGCTGAGAACTCAGCTCTGTCCAGATGGTGTAAGGATTGTTTGTTGAAGCAGGATGATATATGGACTGTTAAGCTTAGGGGGGAGCATGCGTTTTGGTGGAAGAGTTGCCTTAAACTCAGAGATGAAGTGGTTAGTCAGAATCGACGTGCTGCGCTGGAAAATTGGATGTTGAGGATACATTGTACTATTAAAAGTGTGAAATGTTTTTTGATATCATTTTTCCCTCTTATGCCTGATGAGGGTTGGGATTTAATTCTCTGGTCTAAGTATTGCACGCCCCATGCCTCTTTCATATGGTGGTTAACTTGCCATAATAGATTGGCTACGAAAGATAGACTGAGAAAGTGGTGTGTGAATGTTAGTGCAGATTGCATATTTTGTGGGAAAGTTGAAACTCGAGATCATTTATTTTTTGAGTGTGAGTTTAGCAAGATGGTGATTGTTGAAGTGATGCATAGATGGCTTATGTGCAAGATTCCTATGAATTTTTCTGATTGTATGGCATGTTTGTGGACTGCAAGAAAGAAATCTTCGCTGGTATACAACCTGCGGTGTTCTGCTGTGGGGGTTTCAGTTTATCAGATATGGAGACAGAGGAATGATGCGATCTTCAAGGGTACAACACCAGATTGGAAGTGTTGTGTTATTCTTTGTAAACAGGAACTCAAAATGAGATAGGAGAGATTTAAGTTTCATTTTAACAGAAAGAATTATAGAATCTGTAAAATTTTTGATATTTTGGAGCTTTTGAGTAAATAGTGGCCGGGTCTGTTCTGCAGCATGTTGCAGGTGTTTAGTCTGGTTTTTTAGGTTGTAAATTTGGGTTGGTTTTCTTTAATATAGCTTATCTTTCTTCGAAAAAAATATAGGAACCCAGTTCACTGAACCGGTTCCCATCCCCCGGTCATTCTAATCCCTTGCATCTATACTATCCCATTCAACTCAGTTAGAACAAAACTACTGTCGAAAACAGGAGAAAGGAATTCAGTCCTTCTCTGAAGAAAGCTAATCGAAGTTATTCTAGATTTCCACTAAAATCGACATCCCTCATAGTTTAACGCTAGGCAATCAGTTGATAATCAAGGCGGCCAACCAGACATTTTCACTCCAATATCTCAAAGATATACCTGTCTGAAAAAAAAAACTACTCTTACAGTTTCCAAAAGGTATATGTGTTTTATTTCCACTACACCATTTTGTTGTGGTGTATGTGGACAAGATGCTTGGTGAATAATTCCCTTCAATTTGAAGAAATTAAAAGCTTCTCTAGATAATCTTACCTCATTGGCATTATTGGATCGAACTATTTTGACCTTCTTTCCAAATTGTGTTTCCACCATATTGAAGAAGTTCTTAATCTCATATGTTCCATCTGATTTCCTCTTAATTAGTTTCGTCCAAGCAGCCCTACTCTTATCTTCAACAATGCTAAGAAAATATGTTTTTTCATCATGATTTTCTTTCAATTATGGACTCCAGACATCTAGGAGAATCAAATAAAAAAGATTTTAGTTCCATTGACAAAATTATGAAAAGGCTATCTTGTTCCATTTGCTTTGTTACAGGCATCATAGGCAAAAACACTTGGGATTTATTCTTTACAGACAAGTTGGAGATCGGCTAGTTTGTTCAAAGGAACATATCGATAATGAATATGCCAATACAATACTTTATTTTTAGAGCAAAAACTACACACAATTTCTTCTTTTTTTTCTTTCATCATTCCTTTTGTCTACCAGGTACTCCTCCAATGCCTGAGTCTTCGACAGACATAGACCATCTTTGGCTTCTCCAATAGTTCTTTCAATCTTCAATCTCTTGTCCTGTAGAATCAATCATTTTTAGTCAAATCAAATTGCCCTTGATCTAGCAAAGAAACTTGGGTACTAAAATCAAATTAAATATGAAACTATGCACCAATATAGAGCATCCCGGAGTCTAGAATTCGTAAAGATCCCTATTTCTTCTTCAATTTTAACCTTTCGACTCCTCCCATCAGGTAAGATCACATTATAATAATTACTCAATTCATAACAGTGCCTAAATAACTCTTTTTTGCCACTCAAATGATCAGTAGCTCCCCTATCTAGAACCCATCTCCTTCGTATATGAGGTTTGCGGTTTCTTTTACTATGTTTAAGCAATAACAAGAATCATTGGTTGTAACATCCCATCTAACCTACCTTAAGCCGTCATTCTTCATTCTCCAAGTTAATTAGTCAATATTAAACAGTGGAATTCGAAATTATGAACACCCAGCAAAACTGAGATGCTACCGCCGTTACACACCCATGTGTGCAACAAGGCTACCAAAATCCTCATGGAATGCAAAGTACGATAGATATAGTATTACATCAAAATCCAAACCTATGCTTAAATACAGTCTTATACCAATGTTCAAATATACAAAATAATTCCCCAAAGAAATCTACCCATCCCCGCTCTCTGGTCGTGGGTCTTCATCTATGCACCTGTAAAAAAGTTGTTGGAGGGATCAGACCAACTGCTGAGCATGCTATTATAAAATCCTCATACACCTTCAGACCACATTAAAGTTATTTGGTCGAAGTTAGCATGTAGTTCATTTTATTATAATCCAGTTTCCAACAATTCAATAAAACACAACATGTAAATATCCAAATCATTAAGAAGATAACAACCATATCATGAATACAATTAATGGTGGCCATCGAATCTGAATATAACCGGAACAGATTGGCCAAACGAAGTGAATACGAATACAGCTCTGGGGATTCGGGACTGAACCGGAACCACCTAGAACCGACCAAAACTGACCTTGGATTCGGAACCGCCGGAACTGGAACTAGTCAAACTAGTTGTTGGTCAAACATCAAAGCGATGTTGTTTTGGCCTGAACTGGCTAGAACTGCTCTAGAACCGGCCGGAATGGACCGGAATCAGAACCAGAACCGCTCTAGAACCGGCTGGAACCAGTTTTTTAATTGAATCCGAAGCGAATACAACCTTTAGAACCGAAACCGAAACCACCCTTGGCCGGTTCCGAACCCGAATACACACGTCTCGGAACCGGAACCGTGGCCACCATTAAATACAATAGAATGAATCGCTCATGTAATTAAACTCAAGCGAAAGATAAACATGCAACAAATAATTCATAAATAGTTTGAGCTCATACGTTTCTAGGCTTTCAAACTTATTAAGGTTCGTAGTATCTTATAATAATCATTAACTATGTAATTGCATTATATGGATGGTTTAGTTCTTAATTACTTTTTCCCATGTGTCACCGTGTTAGAGGATGAAACAATTCCCTATTATAAGGTGGGACACCTATGGAAGTGGCCGACACCAGACGGGTGACGCAGCCAATGATTAATCGATTCGTTGGACTTCCCAAATACCTTGAGCAGACATGATCTCAGTCATCCACTCATGATCAACAAATGTACTAACAACCAAATGGGTTCTCCGCACAAAAATATTTAGAGAGAAGGAAGACAAGGCTTGTGACAAAAGGGTTTAACCAAACAGAGGGCATAGAATACACAGAAACATTTATTCCAGTCATCAAACTCACTACTATTTGACTAGTACTCACTATAGTTGTGGCCAGAGATTGGGACTTAGAACAGACAGACATTGCAAATGCCTTCCTTCATGGTGACCTGCAAGAAACTGTCTACATGGCACAACCACCAGGTTTTTCTCCTCTATAGTTTCCTAATCGTGTCTGCCTTCTTAAAAAATCAATCTATGGTTTAAAATAGGCCCCGAGGGCTTAGTTTTCCAAACTCCATGATACTCTGTCTAGGGTTTAAGGCCTCAAAATTAGACACATCTCTGTTCATTTACACTTCCGACTGTGATATTCTCTACTGCCTAGTAAGTTGATGACATTTTAATCATAGGTTCCTCCCCTATACTCATCACTCATCTCATCACTCAACTCTCCAAATCATTTCTTGTAAAAAATCTAGGACCCCTACACTTCTTTCTGGGCATGAGAATTAAGAGATCACCTAGGGGTCTACTTCTAAATAAAAAAAATACATCTTCGCTATACTCTCCAAATCTCAAATGAGTCAAGCTAAACCGGTCCTTACCCTAATGTCCACTACACTCTACTTCAATCCAGATACAAAACCCTACTCCAATCCCACACACTTTTGACGTATTTTGAGGGCACTTTAGTATCTAAATCTCTCCATACCAAACCTTACCTTTGCAGTCAGCAAACTTTGTCAATCAATGCATTCACCATAAAAGCAGCACTGGCAGCAACTTAAACGTGTTCTAATATATCTTATTTCTACACAAAATATGTTCTACTTAAAAAAACCTGAATATCTTTGCTTTCACAGATGCAGATTAGGCAAGCAACACAGTCGATCGCAGAAGGACCACTCTGTATTGTGCTTATGTGGGAGGCACTTTAATTTCTTGGCAATAAAAAAAGCAACAGTGGCTAGGTCAACTATAGAAGCAGAATACAAGGCATTGGCTAACACTACCTGTGAGGTGTTGTGGCTTTAAAATCAAATGCACGACCTTCGTGCCTCCCTTCCCCGACCACCGATCATCTGGTGCGATAATCTCGGTGCCACCTACCTTGCTGTAAATTCGGTCCTTCACGCCAGGGAAAAACACATCGCCATCGACTTTCATTTTGTCTGTGAGCAGGTTCAAAATCGATCACTGTAGGTTGCCTTCATTCATGGAGATGATCAAATCGCAGATCTTCTCACCAAACCCTTGCCCCCAAATCGTTTCATGCGCCTTTGCTCCTATTTCGGGTTGTAACCCAATGAAGTGCGGGCATATACATAATCCTAAAGAGATATCGGGCCTAGTATAGGAAAGAGTCCATCTAAAAATAATACAAGCCCACAAATTCATTTGTAAAGTTATATACATATAATAGTCCTTATCCTTTAGCTACGTACACATATGTATAAATATGAGAAAATGTTGTAAATACAAGCCCACACATTCATTTGTAAAGTTATATACATACAATAGTCCTTATCCTTTAGCTACGTACACATATGTATAAATATGAGAAAATTTTGTAATACATCTGCATTGAATGCCCAATACAATGACCTAATATTCTGTGCTTTACTATAGAGGTCATGAAACAAGAAGCAAATGAAGAGAGGCAGCAAGAAGAGAATGAAAGCGTGAACACCGGAAGTGAATGAAAGACTAGCGATGTACACGTATGTTCTTGTCTGCTAGTAGGAATTCACAAGAGAAAAAAAAGAGATTCAAGAAGAATAATAATAAGAGAGGCGTAGAAATTGGTAGTAACATGGGTGAGAAAATAAAGAGAGGCTCGCATTTATTTTCCTTTGCCAGTGGGCAAAGAGAATGTGATGAGAGGCACCAGCATGTGTGTTCCAGTTGCAATCGTGAATGAAAAGAATTTGAAGAAGAAGAAAAATGAAGAGAGAATATTATTTCATGTAATAATGTTCTCAAATTAAGTTAGTTTGTTAGATAAACTCTCAAGCCTCCTCATTTTAATTTGTGGTATTATTCCATGTAACAATGCATTTTACTTGTTACATAATTTTTTTTCGTTCACTTTACTCTTTATAATATATACTCTTTAATTTATAATTTCATGTGAGGTTTTATACCTCTTTTGTTAGACTATATATTTATTTATATAAATACAATTGAGGTTCCTTGAACCCTTAATTCATGTAAACTTACTTAATTAATTATTGGAACATGTTAGTCTTGTATAGTTAGGCCTTAATTATTTTATAATGCTTAGGGGTATTTCATTGGTGGTAAAAGAATTTGCTGAAAAATTATAAGTGGTCTTCCCTTTCTCTTCCACCGTGGCCTTATGTAGGAAATTGATTAGATAGCCCAATCGTTCTTGATTTACACCTGGTGTGACAAAAGAAGAGCTTTGCTGTCTAGAATTCTGCTCCTCCTTCAGACAAACTTTTCCTGCAATTCTTTGATTTTCCTTAAACTTTCATCCCTTGCAATAACCATTTTTAGCATAGCAATTATCTATACCATGCCCGATCTTCCCACAGTAGGAGCAAATATCTTTATTTCTGAAATACCCTCAAATTTGATTAAATTATGAGCATATATTATACACCATTGGATTAATTATGATTATAATAATTAGTGGATATTGATATATTAATGATTGGGGTTACTTGGATTTGGAATTTATTTCTTAAGTATGAAGTGTGGATAAAAGGGGAATTAAAGAATAAGAGAGGATCTAAACAAATTACATTTTAATTCTTTTTAATTCATTTTCTTTTCCTTCCTTTATTTCCTTTCTTTTGTTTTCCTGACAAAATCACGCTCCCACTTCTCTCTCTATTTGCGCTTCGCTTCATTCATCTTCTTCCTCTCGTGTAACTTCCCTCCTTCCATTGTTAGTGCTAGTTCAAGCTAAATCGAAGGGTAAGAATATCCATGGAAGTAAGAGTTTAATTTTTTTTTGATAGTTACGGTAGTGGGTAGGTTTCGAACCCAAGATCTTTAGTTAAGTAAGAGTCTTCAATTGTGAGTTGTTCGTTATGTTGGTATATGATTGTGTGAATGATTGAATTCTAGATCTCGAGTTCGTCGGCGGGGATTACTGGTACTTTGTGAATTCTGATTCTTGGTGGGCGTAGTTCCAGGTAAACTACTATGCTCACTAAATCTCTGTGCGAATATTGTAAATCGTGATGGAATTGATTTTGATTTGGGGAAACCCCTCATGGATGAATGTGAAAATTAGGGATTTGGGTATAGTAGGGGAATTGTGAGAATTTGATGATTGTAATATCTGGATTTGTGGTAATGATTTTTGGGAATCTTCACTGGGGTGGAATCGTACATATTGGTACATTGGATTGATTAATTTGCACTGCGGCCACTATATCGTAGTTTAAGCTCTATAGATCTACTTCTTTGTGGTTAGAAGTACCCTTAGAAGGGTGCGTACACTTAAGGACTTAGAGTGATGTGGAATTTGTATTTTGTGACCCCACTCGTTCGGGTGTTCGTTGGTGGAATTACTTATTTGTGACCTCACTTGTTTAGGTGTTCGTTGGTGGATTTTGGTTGCCAGTGAAAGGGTTCCCTGATGTGGTTGTGTCTCGTTATCACCTGTGTTGGAATACAGGATGGAGAATATGATTCATTGTGGGTGGAACAGAACTTGTACTCTCTAAACAACACGAGTTTTTATTTTATGAAGTAGTAGTTTACTCAGTTTCAACTGACTTGTGCGATCCTTTCTGTGTATTATATGTCATCTTCTGGTCGCAGGGAACAATGACTAAAGCATGGGGTTGGGGATTGCGACGCCACGTAGAAATAGGAATAGTCTCATTTAACTTTTGATAATGTTATTAATTGAAATTGGGATTTTCAACAATGGTTTTCTTTTGTTTTGAAACTTTTGATAGCCTTAACACTCATGGGTATGGGTGTGGCAGTAATATCCCAGATTGTTTATTCCGCTGTTATCTTTTTGAACTAGTTTTGACATTGAATTACTGTGAGAAGTTCCTTTAATTGTCTTGATGTTGACGTTATAGAGTTGTAGTATGTTAATGGGGATTTCTGAAGCTGATTTTGCACTTTTGGACGTGTCCGAACGTCTGTCCAGACATGAAAGCTCTGATAGGTCCCGAACTGAAATTGGTATTCTACAGATTGGGGTGTCCGAACTTCTATCCGAACTTACATGTTCGGACAATAGGCGAGGACGAGTTCAACAGTAAGTCTCGGCATTGGTCCGAAATTACATGTTCGGACGAACATTCAAACACACCTGGTCAAGACTAGTGTCCAAACTTCAATGTTCGGACCACATAAGGTACTTTATCGGAACTAGTGTCCAAACTTCAACGTTTGGATAACTTTGATTTCAAGTCTCGGCTCGTGTCAGAACTTCCAAGTCCAGACACAAGTTCAGACAATTGCTTTTGAGACTCGTTTGACCTACATTTTTTGATCCATTTGCGACGTTACCTTCCTAATCTTTTGTACTATGTTTTGGGGACAAAATCCGGGCTGTTACAATTTCCCTTCGAATAGTTGTTTTGCCAATTTATCTTCTACTGAGTAGTCATCGCTTCAGAGAAACATAAGTCTCCAACCAGTCGAAACAGATCAAACAACCTTGCTCTGTTACCAATTACCATGTTAAAAAATGAAACCGAGATTGTTGAAGATCTATTTTTTAGAATTCATCTTCTTGAAGAAAGAAATGAATGAGAGCATTCTATTATTCTTTGCATTTGTATTGTAAATTCTAGAGAGCACATGTCCCTAGTCAAAATTATATAGGGAGCCAGTCCGGACTAGCAAGAAAATAAGACTATAAACTTACTACCACTAACGAGAAGAATAAGATTAGAACTTCCTAATACAAACGTGAACTTGCTAAAAGAAAGCTAAGTAAAGAAAGCCTACAGTAAAGAAAGATTATATAAGGAAAAACTAAAATAAAGGCAAGATTACATATAATCCTAACATGCAATCGTCTAGCTTCTCAAACTAGATGAAGATGAAATAAGTGAAACACTACCACTAAGAGCATTCAATATGGAGTTTAAATAATCTAGATCACTAAATTTATGGGGTCCATAGCTGGGGTTGGAAAGTCAAAGATAACACCCTTCAGAAAGAAGGAACAATGAAGGAGAAACAAAATAGAAAATTTACGAAGACCAAGGAGGAGGAAAAATGAAGGGGTTATAGGAGACATAGGCTCTGTTTATCATGGCTTTTTTGCGGTTGTTTTGTAGTTGTTTTGGTTTGGTTGTTTTGCAGCGTTTTGCTAGTTGTTTTGTGCTGGTATATATGTGGCTGTTTTGAAATTTGTTATTTGGCAGTGTGGTTGTTTCGTCTGACATTTTTGAATAAATTAGTTAAGTTAGTTACGTGTAGTGTGTTACCGATTCCTGTGATATGATTACAAATGTTATATTACATTTTAAAACAATTTATTGTTAAGTTATAAATAAAGAAACTACTAACAAATATACAAATTAATATATACATAATTTATTAACTACGAAGACAACAAATTTTTATTACAATCAATTTTTTAAAACATTTTTATTAAGGTCTATATAAATAATTTCACAATTATTAACCACAATTCTATAATAATTAATAATGAACTTTATTAATTGTTTACATCATAAAAAAATAAACAATTTAGTTGTTAAATAAATATGGCCTATATATTACTATATTTACATATAATTAAATATTCAAGTTTTTGTACCTTATTTTTAATAAGGGAAAATTACATCCCCACCCATGACGTTTGGTGAAATTACACACCCCACCCACGAGATTTCAAAAATTACTTTGCCTACCCATGTGGTTTCCTCTATTTTACATCCGGCAACTTTCCTAGTATTTGATCAACTTAAAAGATGCTTAAATGTTGTCCAAAATTGACAAAACTTTACATGGATGATGCCACTAGTAGAATATAGATTTTTGGTAACAAGAAACAGTCGTACCAAAAATATAAATCATTACTAAATTAATTTATTGTAAAGACAAAAGTCGTTACATGTCTTTACACATGATGATGTAACCAAAGATCAATTTATTTATTGTTACGACTTTTATTCGTTACTAAAAATTATATCGTTACTAAAAATATGATTTTGTAACAAGTATATCGTTACTGTAGTCTCAATTTTTTTTAAAAAATCTTTAATGCTATCTTTGGTAACAAAATATTTGTCACTAATAGCAACTATGATAACAAAATTAAATCTTACCGGAACCTTTGTAACTAAAATTTGATTTTTACTAGTGTGCTAAGGTGTTATATTTTTGTCCAACGCCAAATCCAAAGTTTTTAAAGCTCATATCTGACCTGTGGGACCCAATGAAAACACGTTGACAAGTTGCATGTTTCATTGGGTCCCAATCACATATAAGCTTAAAAAACTTTGGATTTTACGCTAGACCAAAATATAACACCTTAGCATCATTCATGTAAAGTTTCATCAATTTTGGACAACATTTAAGCATCTTTTAAGTTTATCAAATAATGGAAAAGTTGCCGGATGTAAAATAGAAGAAACCACATGGGTGGGCAAAGTAATTTTTGAAACCTCGTGGGTGGGGTGTGTAATTTCACCAAATGTCATGGGTGGGGATGTAATTTTCTCTTTTAATAAAATGAAATACTACCATTACAATGTGGTGTTGGTTAATAATTTGTGAAAACTACTACTCAATGAAATTTTTATAAAAACAAATAATAAGTAAATTTTTTAAATTAGTTAATTTATTAATATCAATCTTTACAATTTTGCAACCCTAACTTGTAAACAATAATATGCACGATATTCATTCTCTTCATTACGGTAATTTTACAAATTTACGATATTCATTCTCTTTACAGCATAAACTGCTGGTTGTTTTATACTGGTATATTCATGATTGTTTTAAAAACTATTATTTGACAGTGTGATTGTTTAGTACTTTTGTCAAAAATACCAACTCCGAACATATCACATATATACCACAATAATGTCATATCCGAACTCAGCCATAATAAAGCTGGAATGCAGAACGCTAATAAGACCGGTGCCGCCAAAGACGAGTTCATTTTTATGTTTAATATTTTGGACAAAAATGTCAAACTGCTAACTGCTGAACAACAATTTTCAAAACAACCATAAACATACCAACACAAAACAGCCACAAAACAACCAGCATTTTATGTTGTAAAGAAAATAAATACCATAAACAATGGTGGATCCAGATTAATATAATTAATGGGTGAAAATATTTTAATAATAATTATTAATATAAATTAAAAATTAATTTTTAATAAATTAATTTGAATTTTCAATATTTATAATTATATTTTTAAAATAATATTATATATTAAATTTGACACAAAAATTTAATTAAAATTAAAATATATATATTACTATATAAAAAGTTTGTTTTCCCTTCTTTTTTTTAGTTTTTTTATTAAGGTTGGTATACTAAATTATAAGTTAATGACAATAATATAGAACAATAGTTTTAAATTAGTAGTGCTTTTTCTAAAAACTTATACTAAAAATTATTTTGAGTAATTCTAATATTTTTTTAATTTATAGAATCTGTAAAAAAACTAAAAAAATATTTGTATTATGGATAGAAGGGTACATGATTACTAAAAATGATATAATAATCAGTTTTACTTTTGACTATATTGCTAAATAAGGTTTAAAATCTGAATATTTAATTATATCTACATATATTAATATATAGGTCATATTTTCTAATAACTAAATTGTTTATTTTTTGTATGATGTAACATTAATAAAGTTCACAAATTAATTAGGGAAAATTACATGCCCCACCCATGACGTTTGGCGAAATTTCACATTCCACCCACGTGGTTTCAAAAATTACTTTCCCCACCCATGTGGTTTCCCCCGTTTTACATCCAACAACTTTTTTAATTTTGGTTCAATTCAAAAGATGCTTAAACGTTATCCAAAATTGATGAAACTTTACATGGATGATGCTAAAGTGATATACTTTGATCTATGTCAAATATGAAGTTTTTTAAGCTTAAATGTGTCCCGTGGGACCCAATGAAACATATGACATGTTCATTGGGTCCCACATGTCACATTTAAGCTTAAAAAACTTTAGATTTCTCACTAAACCAAAATATAACACTTTAGCATCGTCTATGTAAAATTTCATTAACTTCGGACAACGTTTAAGCATCTTTTGAATTGAACAAAAATTAGAAAAGTTGCTGGATGTAAAATAGGGGAAACCACATGGGTGGGGAAAGTAATTTTTAAAACCACGTGGGTGAAATGTGAAATTTCGTCAAACGTCATGGGTGGGGTATGTAATTTTCCCCATTAATTATTATATTTTTCTTTTATTCAAAAGTGAACAAGTAGTTTGGTGTGTTAAAACCATGTATAGTTACAATTGTTGTTATCCATTGATAGAATTATGTTAGATAATAGTGAAGTTAATGTTAACAATTATTTATTGTAATAAAACTTTGTTTTTTTTCTAATTATAAATTATGTATATATTAATCTATATATTGTTAGTAGCTTATTTATTTACATCTTTAAAAAATTATTTTAAAATATAATATAAAATTTGTAATTATAACACAGATATTTATAGATGCACTACACGTAACTAATTTTTTTCAAACAACCATAAAACAGCTGGCACAAAAAAATGGCAAAATAACACAAAACAATCAACTAAATAACCAAATCAAAATAGGTACAAAACAACAACAAAAAAAAAGCTAGCGATACCGAACATAGCCTCAATCTTGCCTACAACGATAAATAACCCAAGATATGTTCATGCTGTCACTAGTCTCTACGGAGAGGCGGTATCTGGAAGGGTGTGGAAGGTGGCATTTCTTAACACCGAAGAAAATATACCCCTAGTCTGATTGCATCTTTGAAGTCAATTCGCCGTGGAAGAGTGTGTAAAAACCCTTCTTTAATCGTCTCTCACACCAAAGTCAATTAAGAGTGAGCAGTTGTCCTCACCTCAGGCCAATTTATCAGACCTATCTGCGAAATTACTGTGGTAAATCATCATGACAAGCACCGGCATAACACCGTCCGGCGGGTCGTCCCATCAGCCGAGTTCGGAGGATCAGGAGGCGATGAAGAAGTGGGGGACACAAGAGATGGGCAGCCCGGCGAACCCTGCATCTCATCCGGACAACCAGATGGCCGCAACCTGGAGAGCCGACGACCACCAGCGGCTCTTCTACACCCAACAGCAGCAACAATCGCCCTATGTTGTATATTCGCAGACGGAAAGGCCGCCCAGCAATCCGTTTGAGTCCGTCGCCAACGTGCTCAACACTTGGAGCCGTCGGGCTGAGGACGTCAGCCGAAATATCTGGCATAATTGTACATCTCTTATCTTTTTATATATACCCCGAATTGATCTACCTCTTGATCTATTGAGCTGATAATTAGAATCCTGTGATCATGGAGATTTTCGTTGCCTGCAATATTGAAACTTTTCCCTTCTAAATAGACCCAATTGAATCAGCACTATCATGATTCATGAGCCGAAATATCAGACTGAATTATTTAAAAAACATGCGATTGCAGTGAGGACGGGGCCATCAGTTTCGGATGCAGTTTGTGGGAAGATTGGTGTGACCGCCAAGGCAATTTCAGAAGGCGGGTTCGAGTCTCTGTTCAAACAACTCTTTCAAACTGAACCCAATGAGCGGCTAAAGGATACATTTGCTTGCTACCTTTCAACTACTACCGGTCCTGTTGCTGGGACGTTGTATGTCTCCACACACAAGATCGGATTCTGCAGCGATCGTCCCTTGTCCTTTACTGCTCCTTCTGGCCACCAAGCTTGGTCTTATTACAAGGTATATATATAGGTTTTGATATATTATAGTAAGGGAAACTTTCTTACCACCGTGTATGATTTGATATCATATTAATTGCACAACATATATACTCTAGTGTTTCTCTGACTGATGGATATGATGATGGTGGAGCAGGTAGCCATACCATTGGGAAGGATCAGCACGGTGGATCCTGTGTCCATGAGGGAGAGACCGATGGAAAAGTACGTGCATTTAGTCACCATAGATGAGCACGAGTTCTGGTTTATGGGCTTTATTAGTTATGAGAAAGCGTGCCATTACCTCCTGGACTCTGTTTCTCAGTTTAGAGCGGCAGAGTCTGGTGGAGGAGGATCTGTGCAGACCCAACATTCCATCCCCAGGCAGTGAGTTTACTTCTCGTCTAGTGTTTCGCTCTTACTCAATTGCTATGTAGCTATGTATATTGTATGAGTCATACATATTTTGGGGTGTATAGGTGTTTGTTGGAATTCACTCATAGAAATGATGTATTGAAAATGGAGTATTTTTTTTTTTAATAATTGCATAAAAGTGGAGTGTGTGGATAAATATGTGGAATATCAATTCATATTTTGTTCGTTCTCAATCTCAGTATGTTGGTATATATCAGGTTGATTGAATTGTATGCGCAATTTATCCTTGCGACAATGAAAAAAAGGTGTTTTATGTGTTCATTTTCTGGTTGGTTTTCTTGTTCTAGCAAAAAACGACATTGTATGAGAGTCTAGGGCTTAAAAAACCTTCTGATCCCTTTGTTGGTCTGTCTCTGCCTAGTTTCTTCCTCCTTTTTGCTACGTTTCTCCTCGATGTTTCACTTTCTTGCTATGTTGACCTCACGAACCTCCTGAGTGGGATTACGTTGGGTCATTAATCCAAATCGATATGCCTCAGTCCCTTCATGCTATCCTGGTATACTTTTGGTTTTATGTTTTGGTCTCAAATCCACTTGTAATGGATGGAACTTGGAAAGCTGGGATCATGTTATCCATTATGCACTTTCGACTAAGCAAGGGTGGTTTCATAGAACACTTCATCTAGAGGCAGGATATGAACATTTTGCTAATCAATCTTTTTAATAATTGATAGTAGTATTTTTCCTTGGAAATACCTTTCAGGGGCTTCGATAGTTAATTCATATACCTACAGTGGATTTAGGTTTATTGTTTTTTTGTATATTAATGGCTTATGGCTGCGATTTGCTATTTTATCGTTATAAGACCTCCATGAAAACTAACTAAATAACTGGTTTAGACGAGTACTATACGGATACTTAACAAAAAGGTTGCATCTTATAGTGAAGATGAGCTTTGTCCAAGGCACAACAATGCTAACGTAACTTGGATCAACTCTCAAGTTTATCTTTTTTAGAAACATGAATGACCAAGGACATTTGTCTCTATCCTCCTTGAATCCTACATACTCCCTCCGTCCTGAATTGACTGTCATGTTTGCTTTATGACACGTTTTTTTACTTTAATATTAAGCATATAAGATAAAATAATTTTTCTAAACTAAATTTTGTATTATATAGTTTATCATGTAAGGAATCATATGTAAAATCTAATTTTTCAAAATTAATTTATCTTATATGTTAAAAATTGAAGTCAAACGATATATCTAAATATTAAACATGACGGTCAATTCAGAACGGAGAGAGTAGTAAAAGTAGTTCGAGTGTTGTTGACAGAGAGAAGAACAGCTTTTTGTTGGTCTATCACCCATTGTCTATTTCCATTATTTCTATTTGATTTCTTTTTCTTCGCATCTTGTCCATCTGTTCACCACCGCATTCCGCATACATACTTCCTAGATTCGAAGTTGGTTACGATCCTCCCGGAAGTGTTGCCGTGTGAAATTGCTTCTTGTCAAAATATCCTGCCACATCTCGTGTTTGCACACAGTTTTTCTGGTTTGTTGCTATGTCCGCTCTTGCCCTTGATCAATGGAATTTGGGTGTACCGGTATCAAGGACAAATGATCTATCCACCTTTGGTTATCAGCCCTTTTCCTAGGTATCTTTTCTAGAACCTTGAGCAACTGTATATATAATTCACTGTCATCCTTTTCCCATGGTATTGGTATCTATCGTGCATGCTACTAGATGAAGTGGCTGAGGTTTAGATGTTATTTTTCCGCTCCCTGATCAAAGCAAGAATCAGAACACCTGGCTAGGTGGGCCCAATTGAGTCATGGATATCATACTTGTAGTAATGATTGAAACCGATTTTTTTTTTCTTCTCATATAAACATCATAATAAATCTAATGTATAGTAAGTTTGACTTCCATTACAACATGGAGTAGATGAACAAGTCCCGATCCATTCAAGTCCATAATGCGAGTCAATTAATTTTTTTTTTCAATTAAATTAAATACTACTCCATATGACTAAATTAGTTTTTTTGTTTGTTTTTTTCATAAATTTCGGTTGGTTTTATATCTATTTTTTTGATGTATTATGGGTCGGATATCATCTACCCAAAGATTTTATTTATAAGTGTATATCAGTTGGTTAATCAGTTCAAAAATCGAATACAAAAAGTTTAACTTGTATTAATTTTTAAAAATCATCTAATTTTGAAATCAGTCATCAACCCGTAACAACTAGCAATTCTTAAAACGCAAAAAATGGGATTATATAGCTTGCGGCTCAAAATTCTATAGACCTAAAAGTGGAAGATGATAATTAATTAATTGATGTCAGTCTATATCTAAAGTAAAAGAAATAAAAATTTTTAAAATTAAAAATCAATAATATCTGTTATTTTTAAAATTTGTACACTTATTAAGAAAAAATGAAAAATAATATATGTATCTCTACTTTTTATTTTTTCATCTAGATCATACTACCTCTGTCGTCATAAGTGTCATGTTTACTTTTTTGCACGCTTTTTCACCTCAATTTTAAATATATAAGATAAAAATAATTTTTAAAAAATAAATATACAATATATAGTTTTTCATATATAGATTTATAAAAATATATTATCTTAGATGTTAAATATTGAAGTCAAACAACACATTCAAATAGTAAACTGGACACTGGAGGTGGGACGGAGGGAGTAATTATTTTTGAGTCACTAATTAAAATGTGTCAAAAAATTAGAATGACACATATTTTTAAACCAGAATCACTAACTAAAATGATACTCCCTCCGTTAATTAATATCTGTCGTTTTAGGATGTGATTCTTGTTCAAAAATATCTGTCATTCTAGCTTTTTGACACACTTCTTTCCACTTTTACCCTTACTATTTAATTTAAAAGTAATTATTATCTAAATGAAAAAGTAAAAAGTAGGGGCACATGCGTCATTATCATACTTTTCTTAATAAGTGTGTAAATTTCTAAAATGACAGTTATTGTTAAACGGAGGGAGTATATATTAATTGATGTGAGTATGATAATTGAAATGAATAAAAGAAAATAGATTCTTAAATAATCTCGTTTTAATAATAAGTCAAATGAATGAGCCTAAATTGAAGAATAAGGGCAGAAGATATGAAGGAAATAAAAAGAGTGTAGGAGATGGAATTCCGAAATGGGAGAGGAAGTGAAGGAAGGGGAAGGAGGGGCTGTGTTGGGTTGGGTTGGGTCGGATCTTGGTGGTGTCGTCGTGCAGAAGAGAAGGAAAGAGGGAATATTATTAAGCAAGTGAGACAGAGAAGACGAGAGAGAAGACAAGACAGAAAGGCAAAGAAGTGAAAGAAAGAGAGAGAGAGGAAGAGAAGTGTCAGATGAGATTCCTTCATTCCGTCCACTCACAAAAACTACGAAACGAAACTACAGCAGTACAGTAGGAAGCAGCGCTGCAGGGTGCGCCTGCTACAACCTACTAGTACTACTTTGGTTTTCTTCGACGTTTTCCCTCTCTCTCAAACTTGTGCGCCTGTTACTCTTGGTATTTCTTCTGATTTATATTTG
Organism: Limonium bicolor; assembly: GCA_023374045.1. Taxonomy (NCBI): domain Eukaryota; kingdom Viridiplantae; phylum Streptophyta; class Magnoliopsida; order Caryophyllales; family Plumbaginaceae; genus Limonium; species Limonium bicolor. The sequence goes on from CM041781.1 coordinate 288,529,461, forward strand.
TATTTTTTCTTCGTCTCATTTGCTTCTAGATTTTTTTTTCTTTTTTCAAAACGGATACTTTTTGTGATGAGGATAATTGTGGAGTTCTTGTTACTTTAACGAGATGGTCGGGAAATTTCAAGGACAACAGGAAATTTCACTGTTAATTAATACTCCCTCCGTTCATTAATATCTGTCGTTTTAGGATGTGATTCTTGTTCAAAAATATCTGTCATTCTAGCTTTTTGACACACTTCTTTCCACTTTTACCCCTACTATTCAATATAAAAGTAATTATTATCTAAATAGAAAAGTAAAAAGTAGAGGCACATGCGTTTACTTTTCATAATTGAGAATATATAATAATTAGATGAAAAAGGAGTAATAAGCTATTAAGATTTACGTGTTCTCAACGTAGATTATCAATAAAATAAAATTTGTTTACCCATCTAGATTTGTGGTCAACTATTTTATTAATTATAAGATACTCCCTCCGTTCAACAATAACTATTATTTTAGAAAGTTACACACTTATTAAGAAAAGTATGACAATGACGCATGTATCCCTACTTTTTACTTTTCCATTTAGATAATAATTACTTTTATATTAAATAGTAGGGGTAAAAGTAGAAAGAGGTATGTCAAAAAGCTAAAATGACAGATATTTTTGAATAAGAATCACATCCTAAAACGACAGATATTAATTAACGGAGGAAGTATACTAATTGTTAGAATAAAATAGAGAACAAATGATAGAGCTGATAATAAAATTAATGACAACTTTTATGGAACCTAAACAGATCCGGTATATGAAAAAGCTCTAATGTTCCACATGAGAAAATATTTCTTAGGTCTCGTTCTCAGACTCGATTGTTGTTTGTGGGTCCTACGAACTTAAATAATCTCCACTCTCAAAACGTTACTTCACCTAGCGTTTTGTGTTTAATAATTTCTATTCCATTATAAAACTTTTCGTTTTGTCTGAGGTGGCACTGGCACGCAGGTTAAAATAATCTTCATCTACTAAGAAAAGCCACGGTGAGAACGGGGCCTTAATCGAAATTGAGACGATCCCGTTCGTTGGATGACTATAAGAAATAAACATTAGCTTTACAATAAAGTTACTTCATGCATCTCAAATTCATTACATTAGTTAGGCCAACTTAAATTTAACATAAATACACTTGGTAACAATAATAATGAATTTTAAGTAGCTCTAATGCAAGCCAAAATTGATAACTGGAAAACTTCAACATTACTACAGACTATACTCTAAGATTTGTCCACATGTCATTTTTTTTTATTTATTCAACTCATTAATTGTCCACCAATTGTCTAACTGTTATTGGGCAATTATCAGAAAGAACAAACGGGATCAAATTAATCAGACTATAATAAACTGAAAACCTACATTTGCCGGCTAATACACCCTAGTCGTGTCAATCAATGAGAGACAAGATAGTAATGTACAATAAGGATTGGAGGTAATAATACAAAAGTCAAATCTGAATAATAACTTCCCAATACTAGAAATTATTGACGGGGTAAGTGGAGTCAAATCCAAATAACCATTTCCTTACTTTTAATTAATTGCTTTTGTTTTTCTTACAAAAAGAAAATATACCTTGGGAGAATATTGTCAAACAGAAGCAGATAAAATAAACTTCAAAATTAAATAGTACTACTACTACTACTCACCTTGGTCCTTGGCAGACTCCCCAAACTTGGGCATTGTGCTTGTTATTCCTCCACTTGTTTTAATTGTTGCCTGCTGGCAGGAGACGTTGGGGTGGCCAAGCTAACAAAGCAAAGCACGCTCAAACAAAGGAGAGAGATTCATGAAAAACCACGCTGTCTATTTGCTTGCTTGCTTTCTTTGAATCTTCCAATACCACCTGACACCCTCCCGGCATTCTCTTTGGTTTCCGTTTCTCTTTAAAACCCATTCACATGACAAAATTCAAAAAACACATCACTAACATTCGTAAAAGCATTATCGTTGTAGTAGTTCTCATTAACCTAACCCCACCCCCAAAGGATATTACTACTCCACGCGCGGCTCCAAACATTCGGAATGCGTCGTGTGTTTTGTTCCTCTAATCCATGTGCGCACCAACGACGTCGTATCTCATAATACTGACAACGTACGTACACACTCGAATTCATTGTGGCAGTCGCTCGCGCGCGCCACTCGAATAGAAGTCTCTCTCAACCTTTATCTGGCGCGTAAAACCAAACCTCCCCTTCTTGCAATTTGTTTATTGGAGTACTAACTTATTTAGTGAAGAAAAAAAATGAAAAAGCCACCCACTACTTTTTATTAGTATTTTTTAATAGGAGTAGTAGTAGTATAATATTATTTCAACCTCCGAACAACACACAGACGAACGAGAGGAGTCTATCTCCATCACCTTTCCCAATTTTCTTCTTCTTTCCTCTCACGCTTTTCTTGTTTTCCCTTCCTTTCTCTCAACTGAAATCCCTATTTTTCTCGACCTCCCACTCTCTCTCAATCAAAACAAACTCAAACACCGATCCGCTATCTCTTTCTTTCTTTCCAAAACCTTAATTACTACTTATCACAAAAAACGACCGACCTTCCGCCGGAGCAACCCCAACTCTCCGCACCGATCCATGAGTAGCAGTAGTCGTACTTCTTCCGACATGTCGACACTAACGGCATCTCTCGAGAGATCTCTCCAGAATTTCTCCCTTAACCACCACCACCACCACAACCACACCACCGTCACCGACTTCATCGGCGGCTACGGCAGTTCTTCAACTTCCACGGATGAATCTTCTCCTGGACGGATTGAGAATCATCTTTATTCTCATCGTCGTGGTAGACGTGTCCATCCTTGTCTTTCATCTTCCTCATCTTCATCGGCTTCCTCATCTGCTGCTAAATTATCTGACGCCAATACCCTTTTGGAGCTCAACTCGCATATCTCCATGCCTTATCACTGGGAGCAATGTCTCGATCTTAAGGTGAATAAGTCGATAAATCCCTAAATCGATTGATGATCCTCTCCTCTCTCTTTTTTGTTACTTTACCCTCTCTTTTTCTTTCTTCCATTGTTAGTGTTAGCCGTTAGGCGGCCCTAATTTATAATGGGGATATTTTTGCGGTGGTGGTCTTGTATTTAATGCTTCCTCTTTTCATTAAATTTCGTACCCTCAAGATCTTCTTCTCTTTCGCCGACGTTACTCATCATCATTTCATCTCATTTATTGATGTCTCTCGAAACCCTAGTTTCTCGAACCAAGCTAACTTTTTTATTTTGTTCTTCAATCGTAAATTACTTTTGAAACCTCATTTGCATGCATCACCGCTAACAAAAGTTCCCCGCCTTTGACCATCGATCCATTTCACTTTCGGTTCATCCACCCTCTCTACTATCTTACCTAATCCTTTTCTCACCTAGTCATAACATACTTTTCATTCTCTCTTCAGTTTCTCACTACTATATATAGGAATATTTGTTAGTCTTAACAGTGTATGTATGTCACAAGTCATAGCAATAACCATGTTTTCATTCTTTTCGAGATATATAATTAAACTAGTACAGTAGGTTCAAGCAAAACCCATCTCTCAATCTCACGACTAACAAAAAAACCTCTTTTACAGACTGGAGAAGTGTATTACATCAATTGGCGAACCGGTATGAAGGCAAAAGAAGACCCAAGACTATCATCAACTTCACCACCATCAATGTATAACACTGCAAACTACAGCGACGATCATTATTACTCAGATGAAAATGACTCCGATGAAGATGTTGAGAGTGAAGGATCTTCTACAGAATACTCATCTCCAACTTCACACCAGAATTACAGGCCATCATCTGCTACTGGAAAAACAACAACCTTAAATAAGTTAACTTCAGGGAAGAAAAGTGGCAAGAGTTGTTGTCCAGAAGATGTGTTGGTTGTTGCTGGATGCAAGAGCTGTATGATGTACTACATGGTTCCTAAAAATGTTAATGACTGTCCAAAGTGTACTGCTCATCTACTCCACTTTGATGACCGCTCCGTTGACCATTCCATTTGAAATTCAACTTCTTTTCATTTCATTTTTTTTTATCCAATTTAATTTTGTTCTTTTGGTTTCTCTATCTCCGTTCTCTATGATTCAGTAGAGTAGCTAGACATTCCAAAAGAAAATTTTCTTTCATCCTTCATGTTTAATCTGTCATCATCTTTTCATGATGATGATATGATGCGGGTGGTTAATTATCTGCTCTCTTCTTATTAGCAGTTCTGAAATGAATATGTTAATGGCTTCTTTCTATGACCTATATGGACTTCAACTTTCTTTTTTGTTTCATCACTCCATTTCTATGAAAAAGTTTTGCCTTTCTTGTGTATCTCATGTGTTCAGTATTTCAATATTTATTATCCTCACTGTTCTATTTAGTTTACTCTATGGTAAAATGGAAGTATTTTTCTTTTTTTTTACCCATCTCTCATTTGGTTTCTTCTGGTGAAAAAAAGCTGGTATATTTTGTTTCTTCTTTAGCTAGCTAGCTTTTTACTTTTTTGATGAATAAGGCCTGGTTCTTGCCTATTGCATCTTGGGGGCGTGCATGGTATGATGGATGGGTTTGTATTTCTTGTGTCATAGCGCCAGAGGCACGAGCAAAGAAACAAACCATTGGAGACGAAAATGTGCAGGAGAGGAGTTGTGGAGTTGCAGTGAGTAGTAGTAGTAGTAGTACACTACTGTTGCGCTGCCTGCTTGAATCGAAGAGGATAAAAAAAGAATGCATCTTTATACTACTACTAGTAGTACAGAGTATTATCTGGGCTGCTTACTGAAGGGGACGTGGGGTTAGCTAGTCTGGCTGTCTCTGTTACCTTTGCATTTCTTTTGCATTATTATATCTATCCTTCTGTCACGGGCTTGGTGAAATTTTGGAAATTGAGTTATACTGCAATCTCTTTGAATTGATGAGGTTCAATGAATGAAACATGTTCGGTTGTGAATTATTTGCAGCATGATTATAGATTGACAAACTCTATGCGTTGACTAATTATTTGTGTTATTCTACTACATGTAACATGTGTATGTCAATCATCTAGGTAGCTAGCTGAAATGTTGCAGTAACATGATCGATCTATACTGACAGCTTACTATTGATAAAGTATTAGATTAATTATAGGGTGTTGATATTATCCCCTCATATTCTTTACTAATGCTTTCATGGATGTGTAATCCAGTCCAGACTGTTGTAAAACATGCTCTTGCTTATCCCTGACTTTTGTTTAATATCTGTTTAGTCTATATTTATTTTATATCAATGTTTCATACTCTAAATTCAACCGAACATGTTTCATTCATTGAACCTCATCAATTCATAGAGAAGAATATATATTATTATTATTTTTAAAAAAGGAAATTGTTCGAGATTATTCAAAACTAGAGTAATTAAAGTGCTCCATTATTGTCCGTTCATAAATGGAGGCTCATCATGTTATTACATCACTTTGAAACTGGGCCCAGTTCATGCTTGCGAATTTCATTAAACTTATAATATTACTTATTACTTGATGAGTTAAACTATTCTGAAACCGCAGTTAATGTTAGGCCGAATGATTCATTGCACATATAATAATGAGATTGTATCTTAATTAAACCAGCTGTTCTACACGCCATCCCGCAAAATGATGCTTACTCTATGTCATATCAAATATACATGACTTATGAATTAATAAGTCACTTACGGGTGGTTTTGATAGGAGGTAATAGAATTGTAATCCCTAAAATTGAAATAATTATATTATTTGGTTGAAGCAATTTGAATTCTAAAAATTTTGGTGACTGCCAAATTATGGTCTTATTTTGGGAATAGTATTCCCTGAGTTTTAGTTAGGAATTGTAATTCCAAATGAGTTGCAATTCCAAATGAACTGCCGGTCTCTTCCGTCACTTCAGACGTGATAATTAATTATAAATACAGATATTTTCATAATTTCCACCCAACTAATTATTTATCTTCTATTTTTATCCTACACTTTTTTTCTCAAACTTGTTATTCCTCAAATTTTGCTACGCTCTCAAAATCATTTCTATGTGACACTTTATCTTTTTGTTTTGAATGAATTTGCTATTTATTTATTTGGTTTGATCTAATTATGAAAGTTTACATTGTTATTTTTATTATTTTGTGTACAATGTTTTACTACATTTGAATACTTAGTAATAATTTTTATGACCTTTTGAGATCCAGTCCACTTCGTAAACGAACTAGTTTATATTAATCACATACATATTACATGCTAATATATAATATTTTTAATGTTTCCTTTTACATTCTACATGCTCAATAATTACAAATTTATATTCATAATATCAATTTAATGTTATCTAGAAAATTTAAATAGAAATTAAGAGAAATTTTAAAAATAATTTATTGACTTATTTTTTGGGTTCTTATATTATAACAAGTAAATTTATCAATTATTATTTATCAATATATTTTTACAAATTCTCAATTTAATTTATATAATTAAAAGTTGAACATACAACTAATAATAACGTGTTAAATGTCAATGATTTATTAATAACTTGATACTTATTCCAAGTCTATTCCTATCATTATTCTGGCAACCAAACAAAGAAACCATCAAATTCCAGGTATTTCCATCATAACAACCAAACGATGTCATATTCTATTCTCGGAATTCTATTCCAGGAATGCTATTTCAGGAATTAACATTCCAAGAACCAAACGACCCGTTAGAGGCCTCTCACTTTCCTCCTCTTTTGAATGTGTTTTTGGTCCTATGTTGATAAAGACACTAATGTAGGTGCCCATATTCTTACTAATCTAGGTCGATAGGGTGTCTTTGAGTGGTTTTGGCTATCTATTATTCCAAGTTACACAATTAAACTCATCAACCCTTAATGAAAATCATCTCTTTTCCCAAAAAAAAAAAACTACCATCAAAGATCTATAATGGAAAAGGAGAAGAAGGAAAAATGGATGAGTAACTATGCCAATACTGTATAATGTCATTTTGGAAGTGATCAAGACCCATATCTTACCAAAATATTTAAAATTCCCTTCCTTATATGGAAGTTTAGTACCCCTGTATTGACCCAAGTATTAATATCATTTAGTTTGTTGGTGTTGATGTTTTCTTTCGCTAGAGTTGATGTTGCTCTCACAAAGGTCATACTATGTTCCTTGTAATTAGAGAAATAGTCTTTTCTCTTGACCATAATTTTAGTGTAACATTTATGCTTTACCCCTACTCACATTAATGAAAAAGGTTTTCTTAATGTTGATAATGTGGAACACGCTATGCGAGAAAGAGAACTCCTTCCACTTGATGTATTCACATAACTAAAAGCTTTGCTTGGATATAAAAACAACCAGATATGTGGTATCTGATGACATGTTTATAACATGTTTTAATGGTTCCTACATAGGTTTCACATGGGTTCTGATTTTTTTATAGATAGTTAGTTGTAAATCCAGCAAAGGCAATACTGGGTTTCAAAAGAACCTTTCTCGCCAATTCACATGAATTATGTGTTCTCCTCCTATATATAACATAATACCACATCAAAACAACGGAAACAAAAAGTGCATAGAACGAGTATGTTAATGATATTTTAAGTGCATTGAGTATGTAAACATAATGCATAGTTATAATGTGTCTCAAACAGAAAACCTTTTAACCTTAAGTGCATTATGCTTACTTTCATAACAATATTTTGGTTTAGTGCACTATGCTTACTTTCATAACACAATTTTGGTTGGGGAGCAAATTCAAGTTACTAGCACTAAAAAACAAAAGGTGCATAGAAAGAGTAGGGTTAACGATAAAATGAGCAATAAAACATTGATTTTTAAAGTTCTGAACTTTTTTGTTGTTGCGGCATAATAACAAACAATGTCCATGGTGGCTTGGTCGGTAGTGGTTTGATATCCTAGAACCAACGGTCCTAGGTTTAAAACGCCCCCAATGGGTTTTTAATGTGTAGGGAGTCCAAGGATTACAACTCTTCAAACATTTTCTGAAATTTTATGTGTGACACTACCCGTTCATTTATGTGGCATTTTGGGGTAGCTTTTTTGTTTGGTGTAAATGATACAGTTTGGCATATTTCTCATTGTCTGTTTGGATAGAGCATATTTGCTCTGGGGCAAACTTATGCCCCATATATGTTATTCGCCTCTTCCCGCACAGAGAATGTATGCTCCTTGTTTGCGAGTTAGGATTGCAATATTACAATAAGTAAAGAGAATGAAAGAGCCGCAGAGCATGTATATTCCTTGTTCGCCAATTAGGGTTGTAAAAGTACCGTGAGTGAAGAGAATGAAAGAGACGCGGTGCATGTATCTTCCTTGTTCGCCAGTTAGGATTGTAAAATTATTGTTAGTGACACAGAGTGAGCAGAGGCGCAGAGCATGTATCTTCCTTATTCGTTAATTAGGGTTGCAAAATTATTTCTTGAATTTTTCAGTTCCTTAATTGTCCTTATTTTGCGCTCATACTTTACTTTATCATAAATATGTTTTAAAATAGATAACAAGTGAATTGATCGGGTGACCTGGTCGAGTGGTCTTGATGTAAATACTTAAAAATAATGAGTTCACTAAAGCTTTGTCTTGTTGTAATTGTTGTTGATTATCATAATATATATCTATAAGTTACACGTTAACATTTATTACATTAGTTTGTACAGTATTAAAGTGGTGAGGTAAAAATGGAAGTATATTAATATTCATTACACTTTGAATTTTAATCAAACAATATTTTTTATTTTATTAATTTTTGTTTTACTATGTTTATCAAGATTTTGGTATGTACAGACCTTTGATGGTAACAAGTTACTGTTCTTATAACATTTGTTAGTAGTTACTTTATTTATTTTTTAATAAAATATTATTTTAAACTATAAATTACTATTTCTAATAGTCGTATAGAAAATGGTTAACACAATCCTCGTTAACTTATGTTGTAAAAATGCCGCACTACTAAATAACAAGTTTAAAACAGCTACAAATTAGTCAATATAAAACAAACATCATATAATACTACAATTATGTCAACACAAAACAACTGCAGCTAAAAAAGGCCAAAAGAGAATATGTAACCATGTTCTTAAATTGGCTAATATAGTTGAAGTTGAAATTAGCGCGCGTGAGTTTTGCGCTCTCTTTCAAAAACATTTTTTAGATAATTTGGGCATAGAGTCATTGATTAAATAAGAGCCTGGAAAATCAGGTGGGTGAGAATAGCTTGGGCGTCATTAAAACCTCCTTAAGTAAAATCCCGTAAGATAAAAACTTAGGGAGGAAAAAGATCCGCATCCAAATTACAACCTAATACCAGCTAATGAAGTAGAATAAGAAACAACAACACAAGAAACCACATACACATAGCCTAGGGAGAAAACTTGGGAACAACAAATTAAACTAGCCATGTAACTATACTTTATTACAATATGTCCCTAAGGGAAGAAACTCCTATGAAATAATTGCATTCAAGTGAGAAGTCTTTCCAGCAAACCTTTGTTCATTGCCATAACCCCAAGCTTCATTGCGTAGTGATACGACCCACGTCCAAAACCTCTACTCGGAAGATCACATTATTATGGTGCATATATGTAATATACTCCATAGCAAAATGTGGATCGTCAGATTCGCTTTGCCCGTTTCACAAGCGTGAATGCAAGCCAATCTTGGTAGATGTCTACAACTGAGCTTCGGAAGAAAAATGGTATACATTCCACCACTAGATAAGTGCCGACCAAACTTTCACAATCTGTGAACAGAGAAGTACCACATGCTCAACACTCTCCATTGCTCGTTTACACATGGGCATAGGCTTTGACCAAGTGGAATAATATTTCGCTCAAAGAGGATCTCACGAGTCACTAATCTTTTAATGAGAGTAAACCACAGTCAATGTTACTCTCGACGCACATAAACTCCCCTTCAATAACATACTGATACTGTAACATATAAAACAATCAGACCAAAACATTACTATAAACAGACATGAGAATAGAACGAGCCATCCATGACCATGAACACTAATCTATCAAAAATTTCTGATTAGAACTGAATTACTCAATCTAAATTAAAATTTGACTAATCTGCATGAATCGTACCCCAAATAACCTGACGGAACTTAATCCGATCAATCCTCATAGACCTGGCAAAAGTAACCCGAACCCGAAAAACCGAACCGAACCAATCCGATCCGAATCCGAATCTCAACCGAAGACTATAACTTGAAAAATGACCCGAAATCCGAAATAACCGACCCGGACCAAACCGAACCGTATTATGGTAAAACCGAAAGTAAACCACAATCCACAATCATCCGAACCGAAGTCATCCGAACCAAAATCAACCGAACCAAAGTCACCCATAACCCGACGATGACTTGAAAACCGAAGTGACCCGAACCGAAACCAACCGAAAGCCAACCGAACCGAACCCGAACCGAAACCAGTGTGACCCGAACTAATATATCCGATGTGACCCGAAAGAATATATTGCATTAATTATAGGAGACAATGAGAATAAAACAGAATGTTTATACCCAATATCTAGTTTAAATACAAATCAGTATTTAGCAATTGTATCATACAACACTAAACAATGTCCCACAATACTTTTACAATTAATCATTACTTAGTAAGTGGTGTACCTATAAAATAGTATTAATAAACTTATGTACACGAGAAATTATTTAAATATACCTCAAATATTTTGCACTATAAAATTTTAAAGTAATTAATTATCATGCATTTCATTAATCGTCCAACTAATAATGACTTAATGATAATGTGTTACTCATCAATGATAGATTGGTAAGAACCAAAAATATTTGTATATTTAGACTCAAATTTTTATCACTAATTCATATCATTATTGTATTAATTATTCATATATTGAAGGTGTTTTTATTAATTAGAATTTTTCAAGCCTTTATCCAATCTTGTGAATAATTCTCCCTCATTAGCAATTTAGCATAAATGTTTAATATACTTGAAGGTTTTTACCTATGTAGCAAAATTCTCATTCTTCTGAATAGTTCTTCATCATTAACAGTTTTTAACTACCATAAAAAAAGTCATCAAAACTTATTAACTAATTCCATTCGCTAACTATTAATAGATTGAAAATACAAGTTACTACACTTTGATACAATTTTAATAATTATCCTCAAACATACCTTATATATACTCCTCTCAAAATAATGAAACTATTAAATAATCTAAAGCTACATCAATAATTATGATAAGTTCAGAGTTAGTTGCTTAAGTATAACATGATGCAAATTATAATTATTTGTTTAATTAATCTTTTATATACATTTATACGTGTTGAGATTGATTGAAATCAAATTTGCATATCATGATGATTGAGTTGCGGGATTCTGTAATGGCAACCGAATTTAACCGAATAATTGACCCGAATTTGACCCATAACCCAAAAAAACCGAATGAACCACAGGCTAACCCGAACTGTAAGTTACCCGACCCGAAGTCACCCTAACCGAAGTCATCCAAACTGAAAATCATCCAAACCGATCCAAACCGACCCGAAATTTCAACAAACCGAACTCAACCCGACAAACCGAATTCAACCGACCCGATCCAACCCGAACCAAATATTGAACGATTTGAAATCACCCGAATCGAACCGAACCGAACCGAACCGAACCGAACCGAACCCGAACCGATTGACCCGAACTGCCACCTCTAATTCCTCAAGTAGTATAAGCAGTACAGAGTAAAATGATATGCATATTATATATGACCTGCACTCGAACTAACCAGAGAAATACGTACAAGATTGCAGCAGGATAGTCAAGCCAGTCGCGGAGCGAGAGCGAGAGTGAGAACAACAACAAACGGAAGGGAATATTATCAGTGGCGGGGTTTTGATGTTGAAAACTGATAAGCTCCCTCTCTGCATGTATGCTCCCCAGTCCCCTGATAGCAAAGTGTCCTTACAAATTGAAAACAAAAGTAAAAAAGATTCCAATTACACAGTGTCACACCATTTTCACCCTTTTGGCATCTCTGTGTCTGTATCATTTTGTTGTTATCCCTTATGTATATATATATAGTCCAGTTGTATGGTCCAACAGTAGCAGAAGAAGCCAGGAGAAAAAGATCAACAAGTAAAGAATCACTTGCCTTACTTTCTCTGTATATATGGACCGGACCCGGGCTGGGGAAGATGGGGTCACTGTTTTGAAGACATACAGAAAGGGAGAGTTGCGGGAATCTAATTGAGCAGAAGAAAAAAAAAAAGCTGCAGTGGAAGCAGAGGTTGCAGAATAGATGCTCTCTCTTTTTCACTCTCTATCTATCTATCTGTCTATCTGTGCAGCTAAGCTGCTAGCAACAACCTCATTAGTCCCAGAGAAGAAACAAAGATGCCGATAGACTCTGTAACCATTACACTAAAGACAAATTTAAACCTTTCTTTCGCCCTCCCACCTCTCCTTTCTGCACCCGATCGGCCTTAAGCTTTAGTTGTGGAAGAAGAAGAGAGAGAAGAGAAAGAGACAGATAGGCAGGCAGAACGAGATGGATAGAATCTGATTGGGCCAGGTCAGAACTGTAATTATCAGTATTAGGAACAAGTCATAAGAAGAACCAATTCCGTGAATGCAATCAAACTAGCCTCTCTCACTTTCAGCTGGCTAATATATCCCATATGTTCATATATAGGCAGTTGTCAGTGTGCCTTGTGAGTGACATATTTTATAGCAAAACGTTGTATTAAAAATTACTCGAAGGTTTTTTTTTTTGGAAAATATCTTTATTAGGTCATAGTAGTTGATTTGATATATAAAGAGAAACAGAAACTTCTTGTTTTTTTAAATCGCAAAAGAATATATCTTATAATAAATACTCCATCCATCTCATTTTGATCTTCTTGTTTATTATTTGACATAACATTTGACTTTAGTATTTAATATATAAAATATATAATTTTATATCTAAATTTTGTGATAAAAATTTTATGTGAAAATTGTATAATATAGAAATTTATTTTATAAATTATTTTATTTTATATATTTAATATTGAATAAAAATGTATCAAAAAACGAACACAAAGGTTAAAATGGACAAAAATAATACATGTTTAGCGATATATTGTTCTCTAATTTTGTAAATATTCTAAGAAATAATACTCCTTCCGTCCTGAATTGACCGTCTTGTTTACTATTTGGACATGGCGTTTGACTTCACTTTTAATATATAAGATAAATTAATTTTAAAAATTTAAATTTACATATGAATCCTTACATGATAAACTATATGTTACAAATTTAGTTTTAAAAAATTATTTTATCTTATATGTTTAATATTGAAGTAGAAAACGTGTCATAAAGCAAACAGGACGGTCAATTCAGGACGGAGGGAGTAGTATACAGTGCTAGTTGCCTCTTGTAATTGCCACGTAGCTACAGGTTCCAATTTGTTATAAAAACTAGTGGTTGACAGTTTTGTGAATTTACGGCTCATAGTTTCACGAAACCACTAGTTGATGACTAAGGGTCCATTTCTGGACATAGATTAAAAAAGTGGGGTTTAGGGATTAATGGAGGCAACGATTCCGGTCCCGGTTCCGAGATATGTGTATTCGGGTTCGGAACCGATCAGGGGAGATTCCGGGGTGGTTCCGGTTCCGGTTCCGAAGGTTGTATTCGCTTCGGATTCATTAAAAAACCGGTTCCAGCCTGTTCTGGAGCGGTTTTGGTTCCGTTCCGGCCGGTTCTGACCAGTTCCGGAGCGGTTTTGGCCGAATCCGGCCTGTTCAGACCAAAACAACGTCGTTTTGCCCATTGACCAACGACTAATTGATCGGTTCCTAGGCGGTTCTGGATCCGATTCCACCGGTTCCGGTTTTGTGGTTTCGAATCCAAAAATTGTTCCAGACTGTTCCGGTTCCGGGCCCGATTCGGTCCCGAATCTCAAAACATATATTCGTATTCGCTTCGCAGGGGGCGGTTCCGGTTCCGAATCGGTTCAGGCCCGTTCCGGCCAGTTCTGGTTCCAATTCCAATCGGTTTCGGGTAGAATTGACGGTTCCGGTAGAACCGGACCCGGTGGCCACCATTACCAAGGATGAAGATGAAAATATGTCGACGCTGGGCTGACTAGCGTTTGATCCTGAAAGAATTAAGGGAAATTCCACCAAATATCACTGAATTTTGGCTTAATTCACAATATATCATTGTGTTTTTAAAATTACATAGGATAACACTCTATCACATAGCTCGTTAATTACTTCATTAGTATCCTAGAAAAAAAATTACCCCTGTTATTAGTCAAACGAAAGTGTTATCTTATAAAATGTATCAATATAACAAATCATTGTGAGACAGTTAATTAATCACAGTGATAGTTTAGCCATTTTTAAGGAATATTAACGGAGTAGTTAACAGAGTATGGAACAGAGTGTTATCTCGTGAAATAAATAAAAACTCAGTGTTATCTCGTTTAATTTTAAAAACACAATGGTATATCATGAATTGAGTAAAAGACTCAATGGTATTTGGTAAAGTTTCCTGAAAATTAATCTTCATCATTCAATCTGTGGGCTCAATAAAATTTAATCTTCCGCTCCTCGCCATTGAAGTTTGAGAACGGAGCCTAAGTATAACTAATCAATGGTATATCTATGATTTAGTTTCAGTTTTTATCAACTAATACGGTAGTCCAACTTTTCCATTTGAGGGGAGATTATGTTTTTATGGGCCCCATCTTCGGACATTTGTTATAGCAGCGTATGTGGAAGGGGATTATTTCATCTCCAAACAGATTGCAGGATTGATGTTGATTTTTTGGATTAATGGGCTTTATGAATAATGTAAGAATGGAGATCTTTGCGATTTCATGATGAACGTACGATTGCAAGAGAGCTGCGCTTTACCTTTACTTGTGTTTAAAAAAAATGTGATTCAGTTTACAATTAATAACACAATTTTACCATTTTATCCCCAACGTTTGTACACGGGAATGTGAATAGCAGCAGTGATGTTACCTGTAATAATCTAATCTAATATCGGAATATGAGTAGGGATGTGAATGATTTATAAAAATACATATAGCAGCATTCGATAATGGCGGTACAAATTACTCTCTTTAAAGGTGGAGATTAATGTCAGCGTCAAATGGGGATTAATCTCAGGCAGGAATTTGATATGTTCTTTATTGGCGATTTTGGAAGAAGTGATAAATCTGCCTAAAGACTGAACTGCCAATCACCACTGTTTATTTTCCTCGTTCATCACCAACAACACCATTACAACAACTTCTTGATCTCCATCCTTACTTTCTAATAATCAACGACAGCAAGAGTGTAAGTTCCATCTAATTCCATGGAACCCTAGTCTGGTTGTGGCTAAATGAAGCAAATCATTGTAGTACTGAAATCTTTAATATCGAAGTAATTTCCACAAATTCTGTAACTTGTTAATATGAATGTATTTGGCTATGGCTGCTATCTCTATTTATGGAGCACCTGAATCAATTTGAAAATTACGATTTACATGTAGTCTGGCTATGGATGATGGTGACTATAAAAATCTGAAGCTGGTTATGGTGCACAATGAATGCCAGATTACCAGTAATGTATACTCGGAGCAGGGTTCACAATCGCAGAATGACGAGTTGATAGAGAAGATGAAGACAACTCAATTTTGTTGTATAATACAGAGGGTTAGAAAAGTAATCTTCAGATTCGGTAGCCGTGAGGATTCCATTTTTTTCTGAACATGTTAAATGTTCAATTTGACATTAATCTACCACTTTTACAGCTCAAGTGCTTAACAGCCCCAATAAAGTTCAACCTTTACTCCGGTGAATTGTTCAAATCCCACGATTTGTCATTATCGAGCGTGCCCATAGATTGAGTATAACAGCAAGGTCTTTTATTTAAACCTAAATGAGGATAAATATTTTAAAGTTAGATTGTTGGACAGTTGGGCAAGATCTTCCACTTTTAAAACATAAAGACCCCGTTCGATGGTAAGCTTCCAAAAAACGAAGGGATTAATCTATCTTGCCACACACAGATTAATCTGTATATTAATCCACATTATTTTTTTTGCCGTTCGCTAGTGGCGAGCAGCAAAACCCACGTTAAAGCCATCAAATGTCCATCTTGCCCTCATTTTTTTTTTTGCAAAAACCAGAATTTCCTGCTACCCTCATCTTCCTCCATCAACTTCTCCCAACTTGCAGTAGCGTTCTTCACCAAAACCGGTCGTCACTGTTGTTTGGCAAGTCTTCAAGATGTAAACTGGAATTGAAGCGGATGAAAACTAATTTTGTGGATCTAGGTGCGGACTGCGCAGTGCGTTTTGAGGTTGGAGTGTGCTCGCATCGCAAGCTTTTGATTAGACCGGGGAAGTTGAAGGTTCTGCTGCAAGAGGGCCAACGCTAGCAATAATGAAACTGGAAGCCGAGGAAAGTGTATCTGTCTCGCTGCACCACGTCAAATTACTCACCGTCACTGAACTCAGATCCTTGTCGGTGAAATATCCGGTAGTATAACAAAGAATGGGGCAAAGTGAAGCCAACTATCGCCGTCAAAATCGAGCCGGGGTAGAAGAGTAACTTTTCCTATTCATAATTCTCCAACAAGTGCCTTCTACTTGCAAACGTAGGGTTTATCTGCTTATCATAAAGCTCCATAATGGGATTAATCCACCAAAAGCAACCTGAACTTTATCCACCTTTATTGTCACTTTATGTGCACGAATCGCACAAAACCCACGATTCGTCGTGGTCGAACGGGGCCAAAATAAATTACTTGAGAACTAGACAATGTTACATTACCGTCTTAGGTAGCCAACCACTTGTGTAAAAACTAGCAGCTCACAAAAGAAAGGCCCGTACTAATGTCTCCTCAATGTGACTAAAAAAATTGAGATTAATTCAAACAATGACGTCATCACTTTTTGGGTTGTCGCAAACGAACCGACTTGACTATTATTACTCCCTCCGTCCTGAATTGACCGTCTTGTTTGTTTTATGGCGCGTTTTTCCATTTCAATATTTAGCATATAATATAAAATAATTGTATAAAACTAAATTTTGTAATATATAGTTTATCATGTAAGAAATCATATGCAAAACTTAAATTTTTAAAATTACTTTTATTTTATGTTAAATATTGAAGTCAAACGACATACCCAAATAGTAAACAGGACGATCAATTCAGGACGGAGGGAGTATTACAAACATGGAAAGGCCACAATATGCGGGGCGTGGTTATGCTAAAGGCTATTAAATTACCTTTAAATAAAGGCACTAATGTCAGTCATACAGAAAAAAATGTTAGTCATTTTTATAGGATAATATTGGCCATATACATAAAAATTGAGAGCCACAGATAACTAATAATAATATTTTAAGGAAGTTATTATTTGCAGTTATAAATTACTAAATGCACTCATAGGCTGTTGGCTATAGAATACAAGCTATAGGCTCAGTAGCCCGCCTCAAAAACGATTTTTTTAAGATTACTCTACACCAACATTACCCCATACCACAAACCATAAAAACCACTATATGATCAGTTAAAAATACCAAAAACATTTTTGGGTTTGTAATACAAGCATTGTAAGACCCTAAACCATAAAACCTTTATATAAGCAATGGAATATTAACGATATACAACCGTGGCCAATATTTTATTTAGCTATGACATACATATTTATGTATACATGGCTTACATATCTTACTGTCTATGACAACAATTTTTTGTATATAAAAGCTTAAACTAATAGATAAAAGATTGTTAGTCATACATGTACCCGAACATGTTAGTCAGCATAGATCTTAAATACCACCATAGGAAAGCTAAAACAATGAAAATCTATTTTAGGGTTTGTAGTAAAGGGTTTAAGGTTGTTACCACAAACCTTTAAAATGTGTTGAGTCAATGACGATATTATAAAATATAAAACAAGTTAAGAAAGGATTCTCCTATACCACACACCCTAAAAACCAACATAGCTAATTTTTTATTCATAAACGTTAAGATTCACTTAAATTTATTACTAACAATTATTTATATATTAAGATAATTTTTTATATGATGGTTACTATTTATATATAATCATGGCTAATATTATATATACCCATGGCATATATAATTTTATATCGATGGCCTATATTGTTACCTTTATGATAAAGGCAAATCAGGTGCCTACATCTAATCCTATATGAAAATCTTTTTGAGCGGATTTGGTGGGGAAGCTAGTGAGACGTGAAAACTAGTGTATGGCTACAGCCGCCGCGGCTTCTGTGACGGATACCGATTTTCCGTCCCTGGACGGAAATAATCCTAACCTTTCATTTTTATTCCTTTTAATCTCAGTCATTCATTAATCTTTTTAATATATAGTACATGTGACTATGCCTTCCCGTTGTGTATTTGTGTATCGTCTTTTCTCTTTTATTTCTTTTTTTTATCAACCAGCTACATACACATACCAACAAAGAAATGTAATTGGTTCTAATTAGGAGGTACGTTCAATTAGTTTTTGTCTATAACTTCCCTTTCTTTTACAAAACTAAAATAACATAATTGCTTATATTTGTCATAAAATAAGTCACCAATTTTATAGTAAATTATAAAGATTACTGTATGCACATATATAATTATTAAATAATATTTTCTTAATCTAATAATATTACTCATCTTTTGTACATCTATACAAAACAATTAAGTGTATATCAATTCAAAAAATAATATCATGATATTATTAAAAAGAGTTAAACTAATATAAAAACACAAAATTGAATATGTGTAACTTTTTCTAAGTTCAAAAGTGTCACATAATTTACTTAAAAAAGAATAAAGCTAAAAGTCTTCTTAAAATGAAATACAAAGCAAAAGAGTTAAAACCATATATTTTAGATAAAATACAATTAGCTAACAAGATAGATATCAAAATAAAGATAATTATAAAAATGAACTTTGAATCATAGATGTGTGGCGTTCTTTCATATTACCAGGTAAGGTCGACTAAACTGTACAATAAACGTATTTTAAGCTTAATCTTGATATTCAAAACATATAATCTTAAAGGATGGAGTACATATTCATTAACCTTGGTTTTACATATTCACGATAATTTATAAACTTTTAGACTGATGACTAGAAACATATAAACAACCTTCTATAATTGTTTACATCACTATTGTAAAAAAGATGACAGTAAATGTTACATATCTTTTCCTTTGATCGTTCTTATCGAATCATTGTGTATAAGAATATTTTATTATCATTTATCATTTTAAAGAGTTTGACTGATTGATTTGATAAGCAAGAAGGCTATAGCGTTTAGAACGACAAACTGAGTTGTTGGAGTTGATCGATGTATTCATTTAACCTTGATTTTTACGTATCCACGATAACTTATAAACGATTCCACTTATGATATGAATATAATTGTTTCCACCACGTAGAAAAATGCTCACACTAACTACTAGTATATATATTATCCTTTGGCTACTTATTGAATCATGATGTATACAAATATTTTCTTAGCATTTATCAGTTTATAGAGCTTGACTGATTGATAAATGAATGCTATAAACGTAAGGAAATGATAAACTAAGTTGTTGGATTCGATTTAACCTTGGTTTTTACGTATCCACGATAAAAATGTCATGATACAAGATTGGAAACATGCACACAACCTTCTATAATCGTTTCCGCCACTATTATAAAAATATGACACTGATTGTTATATATTATTTTCCCTTGGTCGTTCCCATCGAATAATTGTGTATAAGAATATTTTCTTAGCATTTATTAGTTTATAGAGCTTGACTGATTGACAAACCTGAAGGTTATAAACATTTGGAAACGATAAATTGAGTTGTTGGATTCAATTTTACGTATTCATTCAATCTTGGTTTTTACGTATCCACGATAATTTATAAACGTCACCACTAATAATTAGAAACATATACACAACCCTCTATAATCGTTTCCATCACTATTGTAGTAAATATGACACTAACTGTTATATATCTTTCCCTTTGACCGTTCATATCGAATCATTGTGTGGAAGAATATTTTATTACAATTTTTCAGTTACAGAGCTTGATTGATAAATAAAACAGAAGGTTATAAACGTTTGGAAACATTAATTGAGTTGTTGGAATCAATTTTACGTATTCATTTAATCTAGGTTTTGACGTATTATCAACACCTCCACTAATAATTAGAAACATATACACAACCCGCTATAATCGTTTCCATAACTATTATAGAAATATTACACTAACTGTTATGTATCTTTCCCTTTGACCGTTCATATTGAATCATTGTGTGTAAGAATATTTTATTAACATTTTTCAGTTACGGAGCTTGATTGATAAATAAACAAGAAGGTTATAAACGTTTGGAAACGATAAACTGAGTTGTTGGATTCAATTTTACGTATTAAGATCTTAGTTTTTACGTATCCACGATAATTTATAAACACCTCCACTAATAATTAGAAACATATACACAACTCTCTATAATCGTTTTCATCACTATTATACAAAATATGACACAACTCTTATGTATCTTTCCCTTTGATTCAATTTTACGTTTCATTTAATCTTGGTTTTTACGTATCCACAATAATTTATAAATGCCTCTACTAATAATTAGAAACATATACACAACCCTCTATAATCGTTTTCATCACTATTATAGAAAATATGACACTAACTCTTATGTATCTTTCCCTTTGATCGTTCATATCGAATCATTGTGTGTAAGAATATTTTTATTAACATTTTTCAGTTACGGAGCTTGATTGATAAATAAACCAGAAGATTATAAACGTTTGGAAACAATAAACTGAGTTGTTGGATTCAATTTTACGTATTAATTTAATATTGGTTTTTACGTATCCACGATAATTTATAAATGCCTCACTAATAATTAGAAACATATACACAACTCTCTATAATCGTTTCCATCACTATTATAGAAAATATGACACTAACTATAATGTATCTTTCCATTTGACCGTTCATATCGAATCATTGTGTGTAAGAATATTTTATTAACATTTTTCAGTTACGGAGCTTGATTGATAAATAAACCAGAAGGTTATAAACGTTTGGAAACGATAAACTGAGTTGTTGGATTCAATTTTATGTATTAATTTATTCTTGGTTTTTACGTATCCACGATAATTTATAAACGTCTTCACTAATAATTAGAAACATATACACAACCCTCTATAATCATTTCCATCACTAATATTGAAAATATGACACTAACTGTTATATATCTTTCCCTTGACCGTTCATATCGAATCATTGTGTGTAAGAATATTTTATTAACATTTTTCAGTTTACAAAATAAACCCGAAGGTTATAAACGTTTGAACATGATAAGCTGAGTTGTTGGAGTTAGACTTTACATATTCATTAACTTTTGGTTTTTATGTACACAGAATAATATCTAACCTTAAGGCTAATATTTTTATCTTCAATATTTTTTAAAAGCATTATAAGTCATTTTTAATTTAGAAAAAATATAATATTAGCTTAATGCTATTTATATTAGCAATTTTTTAGAATTTTTTTTAATTGATTAAATCATGTATTTTGAATTGATATATACTCCCTTGTTTATATATATGTATACGCAAATTTTATAAGATTAAAAATATACAATAGTCGTATATGCATGTATATAGTTTTGTAAAAGCTTTGTATAATTGATGTATTATTCTATAATAATTATAACTAATTCTATTGTTAAGACATTGTTAAAGAAAAACAATTATTCTTGGCTACAATCATATGTAGCTTTGGCTACATTCAAAGTTGTACACTTTATATATTGTAAAAATACAGATTTTATAAGCTTATTATGCAGTTTAAGAATATGTACATCTAGTGGAATTTCAATAATATTGAAATTTGATGTATAACTTTACATATATATCCGTACACAGTAAAAATAACCAACAGAATACATAACAGTTTAATTTAGACACTTACCAGCTAATTGATAAGATTGTTTTATGGTTTTTAAAAGAATAATAAAGTAAAGGATGTGTTGTACCATCATTACACAAAGAAGTCAATCACGGACACGGACAAGCATTGATATTTCAACACCCCATCTTGCAAGTGCTCTATATTTTTTTTAAAAAAAAGAAAATACAGTTCCGTCGGAGACGGATAATTTCTTTCCGTCACCTAATCCCCGCCCGGCTACAGCTGAACAGCTGAATTGATTTGAACACCCTCTAATCTACCTATGCTACATTTCCCGCAGAGGCCGCACAATTTGCATTTGGGGATACTGAAACTGAAAGTCAACCCTAATCAGAAAAGAGAATAGATCTCCCAACTCTCTTAATGATGATTTTCATGTATAATTGTGACAAGCTAACACGTCTTTGGGCATCCACAATGGTGTGGATTCCACCTAAATATGTCAGTAAGAAATTGAAAAAAACTCTACAATGATGTGGAATCCACTAAGTTTCTCTTTCGTTTCTTATTTAAGCAATGTACAGACATTCAATTTGATTGGTTGTTTCAATTTATTAATAATTTTGTACAGGATGATAAAGTAAAAAGAAGATAGCAGGAGAAGGGAGAAGAGAAATGGTGGGAGGAGTTAGAATGTTAAGAAACTTTCTTATTGCAGGGATGAATATATTGGTTGAGTTGCTTAGCCATTAAAAAAATATTTTTTGTTGACATGACACCTAGAAATTAGTTAAGAAACTCTCCACCATTGTGGATGTCCTAAGTGGCTTTGATTAATTACATTTGTGAACACAACAAGTTCACTCGTTCTCTGTCAATTTTTACTTTTGAGAAAATTGACAGTTTACTCTAATTATGAATATACATCCTTTTTAAAACATAATCATAAGATATTCTTAAAAAGTTTTAAAATTCGCAAAATATCCCTAATCAATAGAGTGACTTGAAATAATAACAATTTTACCCCTCACATTACACATAATATTTTAAGTTCACAATATAGCCCTTTTTTTGGAGGATTTTTGAAATTTTACAAAAAAAAAAAGAAAATTTCATGAAATGTCACTATATCTTTGGCTTATTCATGAAATGCCACTAAAAGAAATCACGAAATGCCACTATATTTTTGTAAAAGTCCATGAAATGTCACTATGTCATTGATCAGAAGCAAAAAAGACAAAAATACCTCTACTATTAACAAAGTACTTTTAATGTTCACAATATGCCCTAAATGTTAAAAATTCACTAAAATTCAAAAAAAAAACAAAGTACTTTTAATGTTCACAATATGCCCCCCCTATAGTGTTAAAAAATTCACTAAATTCAAAAAATCAAAATACTATTTAAAAATATAGATGACTTATTAAAAAATATTTTAAAATATATAAAAAATTATGAAATAAAACATATATTAAAATATCATAAAAACATTGAAAAGTAAATATTCTTAGATTTTTTTCATAATTATTTAGTACCATAAAAAAATTATGGAGTTTTAAACACATAATTTACACTAAAATTTTCTACAAATTTAACCAGTATAGTACCATAATTTATACCAATTAATTACCATAATTTTACATTTTTAAATTATTTTTTCCTTCCAATTTTAATAATTTATTCAAAAAATTAGTTTAATTTTTAATTAATATTCTATTTTTTAGATACTTTATGACATAATATAATTTATTTCAAATAAATTATTAAAATTGATAAAAAATTAAAAATGTGTGGTAAAATTATGGTAGTTAATTGGTAAAGTTATGGTGCTTAATGGTAGAAAAATTGGTAATAGTCATAATTTTTAACATAATTTCTACCATTTTTTTTACCAATCAAGCACCATAACTAATACCAATTAATTACTATAACTTGTAGTATACATTTCAAATTATCTTTTTTTATCAATTTAAATTATTTTTTAAAATAAATTATATTATATCATAAATTATCTGCATAATAGAATATAAATTTTAAAAAAATATTTAAAAAATTGAATTAATAAATTAAATTGTTAGAAATTGAACAGAACGCAGGGCATATATCTGCCCGATTTCAATCTGGTGCACAAGATGCAGTTTAAGTGATTTATCACTAGGGGCGTAGACTCAAAAAGGGATGAAGAGGGGTGTATGTTACTTGTTTGCCGAAAGACACATGGTGCAAGTGAAGAAATGAATAGAGGTGCAGAGATAAGTTCCTTGTTCGCTGATTTGGGTTGTAAAATTACCATGAAGTGAATGAAGAGAGTAAAGAGAGAGAGAAGAAGATAGTTTGAGATAGGATGAAGAAGAGACGTAGAACATGAGAAGGAAGGAGACGTGGAGTATGTTTCTTTCGCCAGTTATGTATGGGAAGCAAAGAAGAGAATGAAGTGAAGGCGGTAGAGCATATTCCTCTGGTTAGGTTTGCAAAGTTCTAGAATGAAGAATTGAAGGGAGGCGCTGCATGTATATTCTATCGGCAGTTAGATATCCAAAATAAGAACAGGGTATATTGTGGATAAGTAAAGATGGGCTTCCTCTCATTGTTGTTGATTTTGGGCTATTATAGACTCTGAATTTTGCCAGTTTGGCTCTCTCAGTTATTGGACTAAAGCTTAATAATTATTCGAGTCACATAACGCTTCTACTAGTATTTCAACGTTATTTAAACGTTCACCATTTACATTACATGGTCAAATGAATTCTCACCCTTCCACATATTAATTTGTGCTATTATTTCACAATTAATCACTAAGACCGTACTCTTAATACTATATAATGTCATATAATACATTATATCTAAATTTTCACTTTATTTAGTTCCTACCTAATATTTATAATTTCTATTTCTAAGTATTCACATTATTATATGTGAATTATATAATTCCTCATCATATGTTCACTTCCACCTTAAATATCATTTGAACTTATATAAGTGTAATATTTATAACACTCTCAACCTTATGTTAAATATCATCTCCCAACTTACGGCATTCTCGCAACAGCCCCTATAATTTCTCATAATTTATAAATCTTCCACACTAATTCTATAATGTTACAAATTTACTCCTTATACCATATGTTATAATATTTATACTCTTACTCAATTTCTTTCTTTACTTATTCTTTTTTATTTCATCCTTTTCTGTGACGTTTAATAAGCTTCCCGGACCTTATTTTGTTTATATAATTATCATTAAGGTTTCACAAATTTCCTAAGTCATGTAAATATTTACATAACTCATCATTGGGACGTATTTTCCTTAATAAATTATTTAATTAGGTCTTAATTACTTTTATAATTATTAGGGATATTTCATGAAGTGAGTTGTAGTGTATTAATAAAGAATAACCGTGTGCAATGAGTAATTGTGAGTGATATTAATTGTATATATATATATATATCACTGTTTGTTGTGTTGTAATCCTTGTGAGATGAAGAATGCAATTCTATGAATTTTATATGTATGTGACTCATAAAATGTATCATTTCACATCAAAACATAAATCTAAGAAAAATATATGATAAGTAAGAAATATTGCAAAAGTAATACGGATAATAGGTAAATAAACCCTCAAAAGTCTATATATTTTGCACTTATTAGTTATACAAAACTTACCATTGACTCCTAAACTTTACTAAACTCATATTTTAATCATTTTTCTCGTCTAACTTGGTCAACACCCATTTATTTGTCAAGGTTAACCACCAAGGTACTGCCTTGACCAATATTTCTCAATATTACGATTTAACCTTCCTTTTTCCTAAGGTTTTTATTTAAGCCCTTAATTTTCAAAAACTCATATTTTACATCTTAAATCCAAATACAACCCAACTTTGGTCAAATAACATTTTGACACTCCAAATTTAATTTATTTACACTCCACCACTTAGATCATACTCATTTGTTCACTAGAACATCCTTTGAGTTCTTAAACACCTTTAAAGTCAATTTTGACATTAAACACACAAACTAAAAATTAATATTTTTAACACTTAGGGGCATATTGTGAACTTTAAAGTATTTTGTTAACTAGTAGGGGTATTTTGGTCTATTTTGCTTCTGGTCAATGGCATAGTGGCATTTCATGGACTTTTGCAAAATATAGTGGCATTTCGTGACTTTCTTTTTGTTAGTGGCAATTCATGAACTAAAAAAAATATAGTTGCATTTCATGAAATTCTGAAAAAAAATTAAATTAAAATTAAAATTAAAATTTTAAAAAACATTAAAAAACATTGAAAATTTTGAAAAAACTAAAAAGTTCATAAATTTTAAGAAATCGCAAAAAAAAAAAAAAACAAAATTACAAAAAAAAGTTATTAAAATTTCATAAAATATTATAAAAATAAATACTTCTTAAAATAATTTAAAATTAATAAATACCATAAAATTGAATAACAAGTTGATAGGCATAATTTATGTTCTACCAAGTTAAATTATTTCTTCAAAATATATTTTTTATATGTTTCCAGTATTAATATGTCTTTAAAAAAATTTAATCTATTTTGCAGGTAACTTTATAACACAATATTTTTATTTTTTATTTTTCACATATTTATTATACCCACAATTAGTAAATGTCATTTATAAAATGTACTAAATGGGAAAATATCATTTGACAAAAAATAAATTACATTTTTTAAATCTGTATTATATTTTATGATACCTAATAATTTATGAAAAATAGAAATGTTTAATTTTGTTGATATTTCTTAATATTTAATAATTTTTTAAAAAAATTTAAATTTTCATATGTTTCTATTTTTCAAAAGTTTTTGGGAAAATTCACGATATACCCCTGTTTCTTTCGTAATTCACAATAGACCCCTGTGATTTTCGTAATTCAACTTTAAACATGCTTAAATGTTGTCTAAAATGGATGAAACTTTTCATGGACGATGCTAAAATGTTATATTTTGGTCCAATATCAAATTTGAAGCTTTTTAAGCTCACATGTGACCTGTGAGACCCAATGAATATGTGATTGTTCATTGGGTCCCACTGGTCACATGTGAGCTTAAAAAAGTTCAAATTTGATATTGGAAAAATATAACACTTTACCATCGTCCATGTAAAGTTTCATCAATTTTGGACAACATTTAAACATGTTTAAAGTTGAATTACTAAAATCACAGATATATTGGAGTAATGAAGAAAGAAACAGGGGTATCTTGTGAATTTTCCCAAAGTTTTTACATATTTTTTAATTTTTCTATACTTTTACAAAAAAATCTAAATTTTGTTTCAAAAAAGTTCAATTTCAGTTCTTGCAACTTTTTGACATTTGTTTAAAAAAAATTCAACTTTAAATATTTTTTAGAATTGAACCATTTCATTAATTAATAAAAAATTTAGTGGTTTTGTTAAGTTTTATTGTAAAATTTCACAAAATGCTCATGAATAAAAAAAACATATTATAAACTTAAAACATCACGTGCAATGTGAGAAAGTAGGGATAAATTGTGAATTTCAAAAGAGGTTTCATGTTTTTTTAGAAACAAATTTAAGAACAAATTTAAGGTATAATGTGAATTTTCCCCATTTACCTTTTAAGGAACAGAAAAGAGTTCCAACCTTCTACACTTCAATGCTGTAATACATGGTCACATAAGTTAGAATACAGCATAAACAACTTCCATGATCTTCAAAAAAAAAACTTCCTGTAACCATAATCTAATGAACATGATCTCAGATCTTTCTGCTCTACTATACACGACACATGGTTTTGTTCACTTTTAGCAGAATCTGCTTGGGTAAAGTGGAGCGTTGCGCTGTGCATTCCATTGCAGATCGCAACTATCAGGTTTTTGTTTAAAATGCGCTCAGGCTCTTAGCCAACCCTGTAGTTATTCTATGGATGGGAAGTAAGCATGCATAGTTCTATCTGACCCGGGACGTTTGCGCATACCCCACGGGACAGGAATCCAACAAATCATGCTCTGTTAGTGCGCCTCCCAACTTCAAGTGCCAGCTTAGTGTCAATTTTGAGGGAGATGTCAAGCGCTTTCACCGAGTGAGTCAGTGCCCCACTGTCAAAGAAAAAAACAGAAAAGAGATAAGATAGTCAACAGTACAAAAGGAATCACATAAAACAAACGAAACAGTGTTTAGGAAGGGGGTTAGTGTTGGGGGTTCAGGGGACAAGTTGATTCCAATAAAGCAGGTTTTAGCCCAAACCCACAGTAAGGCTAGGCAACAACAGTTGATGATACTTTTGCTGAGATTCCAGCATGTTTATCTAAACACCAAGAAAGAGAATTCGAACAAATGGTGAAACCTATGCAAGATCATCCCTTCACAAAGCGACATATAATGATCGGGACACGGTGGGGAAAATGGAGAAAGGTAAACACAAATTTCAAAAAGCATAGAGCATTATCATTGCTATCTTAGCCACATTTTGTCACTGAAATGGGATGATCTGCCACACCTGGAAATGAAGGTTACTCCAGTTTGTCCAATCTTTGTACCGTATCAAGAGTTACATTCCCAGATGCCTGTCCATTTACAACCAGCAAAGATAAGAGCACTGAGCAGAAGTTAATTCAAAACTATATCCTCATCACCTCTAGAGGCAATAGTGATTTCATGTCAACATAACAGCTTTACAGAGTAAAAGCAAATCAATATTTCTAACTTCACGTTATGCCAAAATAGCAGCCAGTTGGTTAGTAGCCATTACCTCAGTCTCAAACCGTCCATCAATCATTTTCACAGCCTCCTCAAGCATTGAAACATCGATATCTCCATTAGCAAGGGGAACCACCATATTATCCAACATAATCCTTGTCAATGAAGTTTTATGTTGCGACGTGTAACTTAACACGTCCTTAATCTCCTCTAACGTTCTGGTTTCAACCTGCCAACATTAAAAAAAACCATTTAAACCAATTTTCTTTCTATCAGTAAACCATTTAACTGAATTAAAGCTACATAAGAATGTCATTAACATCACTAATAGAATTCATTATGTCAATCTCAGAGGAACAACTTCTATATGCGTCAGATCAGTCTTCCCCTGCTACCCAGAGGTGGGAAAAGAAAGAGCTAAATCAGTTTGCATTCATAAGGGAATGAGTTTCTTATCAAAGGATTTAAGATTGAGTACATAATTGGCGTGAGATATGAAAACTCTATGGACATCTTTCCATAAACGCAAGGCAATGAACAAGCTAGTGTCAAATTGCTATGACGCAGGTGTTGGATCACTACACGATTAACCTCAAAAATTGTGGTCTGTGTTCCCAACTTGAATTCCCTAATTAAAGCAAGTCTTGTGAAACTTTTCATTATTACAAACATAACTGACAACATCAGTATCTCTTCTGATATATTTTTAGGTCCCCCTGAATTATTCAACTCAGCAAGCATGTAGAATCTTCAATTAACTGAAACCAGACTAAAAGTGAAAAGGTTCAACAAGTCAGGTACTCTATTTCCGTACCTCAACCTCATATCAAGTTTATTTTCCAGTAAATATATATGTATCAACAGATTGCAAGGCATTTGTTATTCCACCGGCAATGGATATATGGTTATCTTTAAGTAGCACCATGTCAAATAACCCCAACCTGTGATTCTTCCCTCCACCTATCAGTACCTAAACAGAGAAAGTTGAATATGTTAATTACACAAATCAAGGGATGAGAGAAAAGGCCTAAAAGAGCTTGATATGAGATTCATACTGCCCACTTCCACACCAAACGCAAACCTGGAGCAGTCTTCCTGGTCTCCAATATTACAGCAGGATGTGCTGCTGCCTACATGAAACTTCAATTTTTCAATCCTACAAGATAGTTATCATACTAATATCTTCCATATATAGGTATTTGTCCTATTTTATAAACATACAATCCGTTTTGATCTTGTCCATTTTAAGGATGTAATTCTCATAAATAATGTAATTTCCATCAAACAAAGCATAGGCCTATATATTCTATCACTTCACTACTATTTTCAAGGTCTGTTCATGGAATTTAAGTTCCAACTAACCCTCACAGCTAAACTGCTTCATAAGTTTCCAAACAGCTGGAGATTTTGAGTGACTGTCACAACTAATATTAATTAGAGCAACCTCGTGCTAACTTTTTCATTTGCAATTGAATCAAATAAAGGTAATATTGGTACACTACCTTGGTAAGAGTAGCTATGCCACTCATTCTTTGCATGAAGTTCAAGACAATCCTTTCAGCCACAACTATACTATGTGCACGCCCTGAATGAAAAAAAAGAAGCAAAAATGACAAAACAAATATCATATTCTTCCTATTGGAGCGATGAACTCAGTATATCAGAGGACACCAACAAGCGTATTACCCTGAACTTTTCCAATTTGCAGTCCTTTGTGCACAATATCACCATCTTTTTGAGACCATTCTACCTATGGCAACCAGCAAGATGTGTGACACCTTAGAAAAAGCATGAATCCATAGAGAGAGAGCGAATCTTTTAAAGTGAAGCTGACAGAATTTGGTACCTTCAGTGAAGGATCAACTTCTTGAAAAATCATCTCGGCAAGTGCAAGACCTGCAACAATCCCATCTTCCTTGGCCAGAAAGTAAGCTTCCACTTCCATGCTGGAAGGAATAGTAGCCAAACACGTGACACAACCTAGAGGTAATTGACGAATGACACCAGTTAGATGTTTCCCTCATGTGCAAATAATTGGCCATCACAAGATAACAGCACAAGGGATTCCTTTTGTTACTAGTGGCTGAATAAATTTAATCTACCATCATACAGTCTATCCATTTTTCCCTCAAATAACAAAAGCCTGGACAACAAAAACCTTGACAATTTTCAAGTATTACTTATATTTCTGATGGAAAACGGTCAAGACCAGATACTGCATACAAAAGGGGAGCTCGTGCAAACAATTTTCAAAAGGGGCATTCCAGAGGTATAGCTAGCACTATGATAAGTGACCTTTGTCACCCGCGTCTTCAGCCAAGGCAAGCTTGATTGCGCCTTCAAATCATAAGTAGGATGGGAAGGGGGCATTATTGCCACTGAATCTACAGCAGACATCTTGGCAGTTATCTGCAAAACAAAAGACAATGCCCAGTTGAGTTGGCAGGTTTCTGATAGTAAATTTCAAAGAATTAGTGTCTCAGTCTTCACGATTCACGGCATAGAATAACAGTCCAAACAATCCCAGCACAGAGTTTCATTTTACTTATTACTTATTAGCTTCCTAGGAGATTTCAACATTTTACATTTTGAATAAACTGAGAAAAGAAGCAACTGCGAGATAATCTGTTTATTACTTAGTAGTTAGTACTTATTAGCTTACTTATTGCACATTGGATGGGATACTGTGGTTGTCTCAGTCAAAAGGTGAGTTCACTTGGTAGTTGTGAGGTCACTTCTTCAGCTACATTCTGAAAAAAAGCGGGAATGAAGAGTATAAGATATGTTACTAGCATAGCATAAGACGCAATGTATAACTTTGGTAACTAAATATACCTTAAAAAATAAACAATGGAATCGATAATTTTTTGGCAAAGCAGAACACACATTGACAATAGCAGGAGTCAAACGATGACAAAAAAGTTATCTTAAGACACAAAATCCTAAATAAAAATGTCTCCCAGCTCGAGTGCAGGTGACCCAATCTGGGTAGTAGTACAAACTCATTTAATATATTCGATTAAGTTGTCTGACTTTAATTCTTAATTCAAGGGCTGACATTTTCTACATTTTAAGACATAATTGCAGTCAATTACTTCACTTGGAGTGACCCATAAATCGTTGCATTAATCTAAGCACATACTTGTCATGAACAGTATCAATAGACTAGGGTATCAATTTAAGTATGCCATAAGACAAGGTCCGTGGGTATTGCACTGTTATTGCGATAGTAACAGTTGATCGTCTTCTTTATATACTCTGTAAGTTCGTAAAGTATAAAATCAGAAGCCTCAGTACAAGACTGACAGAGAGCAGAAACGAGAAACGAGACAGAAAGTGTTTAGAAGAAAAACTCCGCTATCAATCTTATTATTGATAACTTGAAAACTCCTCACCTGATCTGTTCAACACTTTGAACAATCACTCTCACGTCTAATTCTAGACAAAAACGTTGATTACTATCAACAACTCTCTTCTCTCTCAAGACTCTCTTTTTGCGGTAGAAGCTCTACCTTTTCTGATGTTTTTGCTGTACATTTATACTACTTGGAGGCAGATAACAACCTCCTAAATATCTACAAACAATCTTTATCTAAAACCAATATAAATACAAAATACAAGATCCTAAAATATCTCTAACTATTTCCTAGTATAATGCTGGCGCCTCTGATTTCACTCCTTCTTATTATTAAGTAAATATTCTGTTAAGATCTTCACTCAAAGCTGCTGACTGTAGAGGTTGTTGAGATAATATAGGCAGCCTTGGTTTGGGGATTTTGCCACATCAAAAACCTTCGGTAAATATACATTTACAGTTTCCCCCTTTTTGATGTGAGCAAACTTTGTATGGTGAGATAGATAGTAGCATTCCCCCTCAAGATATGCATTCTTCCTTAAAACGAGCATTCCCCCTGAAGATGTTAAAACCTTGCAGCACTTGAATGAGATTTGGTTAATCAAGTAACATATTCAAATTACTCACCATATTTCCCCCTTTTGCGAAATCAAAAAATGGTACTAAAAAGTCTATCTCACGGAGTGTAAAAATAGCATGCAAGATCATCAAAATGGCATTTATACGAATTCATGCGTAGGAACACAGAACATAAGGATAGGCTGTCCATAGAAAAGGCAATGAATAGGAATAAAAGTGTCGCCGGGTCAGGCTAAGGCTGACTAGGAAGCTGGCTATCGAAATGAAAAGGCAATGAGGTAGAAGATTAACACATACTTCAAGAATAGCTTCTTCAAATTTCTTCATCTGCTGAGGTAGACAGGCCAGAAGCTCTGAGGGTTGTGAAGACACACCCAAAGCCTTTAGGGGTTGTTTAACAATGCACTGATCATCGTTCAGTTCAAGACTCATCTTGGAAAGAGTTAAGGATCCAATCATGATTATGATCCAGAGGCGTAGACATGACAACATCCAGAGGTACAACTTGAACAATTATTTGTGTAATCTTGTGCAACATATGGTACATCATAATTGGACAAGACTGATACGAATCTTGTTTGTAGGGTGTAGCATAATTCCTTTATTTCTTCCCACTAAACCTCAGTCTAGTCTTGGACCAAGTTGTTCAGCCTTGTGCTGAAGCAAATCTAGCATCTGATGTTGGATAATGCTTGTACAACCAGAATCGAATCACCCCTTTTTTATGAGACTATTCGAGAATCCTTTATGGGATAGGAAGAAAAGACTAGCAAAAATACCAGTATGAAAGCCATTGGTGAGGTAAATTGTGTGCACAACAAAGAAACTGGAAAAATGGTACGGGAATCTTGTGGAGAAAATGGTGAGTGAAAAGTGACCAACGAAAGTGGGTTCTATGCTGAGGGGACAGTTGGTCAGGTACGGATAACCGGAAAGATAAGTGGTGGTAACAAATGGATAGTGCCACCAGATGTTCAATGTTCCAACTTAGAATTTGATCCAGATCAGCCAAATTAATAATCAAGAGATGCCACGGAAAGAGAAGTAATCCTCACTTTATTATAGAGTGAAATGAAATAATAAAATATACGTCACGCTCCACTCACTCTAAAGTACCAATTCTGATGCACACAATAGAAGTCAATACGATAAATAAAAAGAATACACCTTTGTCAACATTGAGCATCCACAGTGCAAGACTGAATGAGGATAATGTTTCGTGTGGAAAAGCTTTGGTGAAAGTGCTTGCCAATTGTTGATCAGTGGCACAATGAGGGAGATCCACAATATTCTTGCCAACTTGATTTTGAGAAAAGTAATGACGAATCTCAATATGTATAATCAAGGAATATTGAACTAAATCCTTCGTCAGTGCAATACTGAAGAGAGTATCGTAGTAGATTGGCACAGGAGACTGAGGAACACCATAGTCAGCCAATTGATATTGAAGGTAGAGGATGTGGGCGCATCAAGCAGTAGCAACGATATATACCGCTTCAATGTGGGAGAGTGCAATATGTGATTGCCTCTTAGAAGAACCAAGACACCGGGCTTGAGCTGACCAATTTGAGGCAGAATCGGAAATAATTTTTTCAGTCTCGATCTGTGAAAGACCTTAGGAAGAAGGCAGATCCTACATGAAAAACCAAACCAAAGTTAGTAGAGTGTGATTTCCTTTCATATGACAAGAACATCCAAACTCCATCAGCCGCCAGTTTGGAACTTTATTATCCTGAAAAGAGAAAACAGTTAGTGCCGCTTAGGGACCCATTGTTGTCTGGGACGTCTATGATTGATATAAAGCTGAGCATATTTAACAGTATCAGACTGAGCAAGTCGAGCATTCTTGCGTTGAAGCTTATGACATGAACGAATATGGTGACCATGTATATGACAATAACTACATTCAACCCTTACATGTGAAAGTAACATTCATAGCAGTGCTATATGAAGTTCGTGGATGAGAAACACTAGGATATCTTGTAGGATCAGTCCTAGTCTGTGAACTTTTTTCTGGGGGTAAAACATTAGACGTCGATGAAGTAGTGCCATAAAACCCTAGACCAGCACGTCCTTGATTAGGTCGACCTACCATTTCATTAAGTTTAGCTTTTCTTTATACCAAGAGGGATTTTTCAAAGTCATAATGTCTAATTTTCTACTAAGTGCGTCATACTGCCTTTGTAGATCAACATTATCCTGACGTATCCACTCATTATCAGCTTTGAGTGATTGAATTTCTTTTTCTGCCCACTCAGGAATAGAACTCAGTTTAGTACTGACGGGTGCAGTAAACGTGGATTGAACAACCTTAGCTGAGTTTAAGACTAACTGAGATGCCAACTCCTTATTTTGTTCTTTCAAAACAATAATCTCTTCTTGTAGTTTACTAATCACAGTATGAGACTCAGTGTTATGTCCCTGTTTCACTTCCAAATCCCTAATTTTCGAAAGAGCATCTTTCAACACATCAAACACTTGTGACTTAGTAGAACTATCATAAAAATCATTCAAGCTTTGAGAACTTACCTGATCCCTAATGAGAGATTGAAGAGCCTTATCTCCAGCCATCAAACACATAGTTTCATCATATTTGGCAGTGTCAGTATGAGACCGATGGATTGCAGTCATGCAATAATGTGCTGCATTGCTTTCTATGCCATCTGATTCAGTATCACTCTCATCCCATACGGCTGCTTCCATGCGTGACTCACATCCTCGATGTTGTGGAGGTTTTGATGGTAAAGGACAATCCTTTATCAAATGTCCTATTTTGTGACATCGGAAACATTCATGCTTGCTGGTATTATACTCACGTTTAGAATTTTCACCGTGGTGACCTCCACGTTTTCGACTAAGAATACGCTTCAGTCCTTGTGCTAGCATAGTGATCTCATTCTCCATGTCATCATCATACTCCCAGTATGGTGTATCTACGTTAATCTTTGCCTTTAGTGCAAGATCCTTGTGCACCACTAGATTTTGTTCCTCCATCTTGCTTTCATGAACCATCAAATCTGAACACAATTCTTCAAATGACATAGATGATAATTCTTTCATTTTCTCAAGAAGTGATGTATAGTTAAGCCAATCTTTGGTTAGTGAATCAAGAAATCTTTCATTAATAGTCTCATTAGAAAGAGTTACCCCAACCGTTTTGAGTTCCATAAGCACTTGATTGAACCTTTCCACCGTCAGTGCTAGACTCGCGCCCTCTGACATTTTAAAGTTGTTAAAATCTCGTTGAAACTGTTTCTCCTTGGCTTTGCGGATTGATTCCGTTCCTTGATAAGCAATCTTCAAGAAGTCCCATACTTCTTTTGCCGTTCTTATACCCAAGACTCTTCCTTGATCTTCGTCGGACAAGGAGGAGACAAGAATACGAAGAGCTTGTTTATTTTTGCTTAAAAGTTTTTCATCGGCTTCCGTCCATTGATCCTCAGGTTTGGTCTGTTTCACACCTTCAACAACCATAGTAGGTTTGTAATCACCTTGCGCCACCACCTTCCAAACCTTGTAATCCATGGACATCAACTGCGCTTCCATCTGTTCGCACCACTTGGAATAATTGAATTTCGTCAACCTTGGTGCTTTTACATAATACGAACTCATCTTTCACGATCTACCCAGAAGTGTTAACCTCTATATTGGGTAAACCTGCTCTGATACCACTTGTAAGTTCGTAAAGTATAAAATCAGAAGCCTCAGTACAAGACTGACAGAGAGCAGAAACGAGAAACGAGACAGAAAGTGTTTAGAAGAAAAACTCCGCTATCAATCTTATTATTGATAACTTGAAAACTCCTCACCTGATCTGTTCAACACTTTGAACAATCACTCTCACGTCTAATTCTAGACACAAAACGTTGATTACTATCAACAACTTCTTCTCTCTCAAGACGCTCTTTTTGCGGTAGAAAGCTCTCCTTTTTCTGATGTTTTTGCTGTACATTTATACTAATTGGGAGGCAGCTAACAACCTCCTAAATATCTACAAACATCTTTATCTAAAACCAATATAAATACAAATACAGATCCTAAAATATCTCAACTATTTCCGTAATATGCCTGGCGCTCTGATTTCACTCCTTCTTATTATTCAGTAAATATTCTGTTAAGATCTTCACTCAAACGCTGACTGTAGAGGTCTGTTGAGATAATATAGGCACCTTGGTTGGGGTTTTGCCACAGTCAAAACCTTGGTACATATCATTTACATACTCCTTACATAAAATTAATACACTTGTTAATGTGTGTCTATCTCCCAGCTTTTCTCCATATCACGACAAAGTCACTTAGAAACAAGCATAGCAAAGCAAACAAAGCCATTAATCGAACGAGAAACAAGGAAGATATCTCTTGCAAATCTACCTTACTACTTCTGCTTTTCAACAAGGAGTTCATATGAGAAAAGATACATATCTACACGAAAAAAAACACGATCTCTGAATTCGGTTCAGACGAGCTTCAGGTTACAGGATGTTAGGAAAAATACGGTGCGAGATGGAGACAAGAAAGATAAATAAAAGAGACCCGAAACACCGATGGAGATGACACACACATATTTTAACGAGGAAAACCCTCCAATGTGATGGATAAAAACCTCGGGATCAAAAACATTGATCCAAACTTCCTATAATGATGGGCTTACAATAACCTTCTTCGGATTACTACCGAAGGCTCTCTCTCACAAATATGTGGAAATATTGAGATAATAGGAATAGAAAAATACCTCACAATTTTCTTCTCTATTTTCTCTCTTTGCACTTAGTGCAGATTACCCTCAGCAGCTCACTATTTTTCTACTACTGGATTTCTCATATAAAATGAGATGCTTAAGTTTTCATCCGATGCACAAAATAGCTTTGTTACTTGTGCTATTTAGGCAGTGAAATGGGTTGAGTGGCATGTTTTTCCTTGTGTGAATGTGCTGCCTTCATTTTCTTCTTTTGCTGCATACATATATGTCAAAGGTAGGCACCGTCTGCCACCAATTTTTTTTTCTTTGAAGGTGGCAGGTGGCCCCAATAGTGAAGACTACTAACAAATCTCCCCCTTCGAACTATTGAGGACCACTACCCCAGCTCCGTCGCAACACCTTTCGAACTTAGCTATGGAACAACCTTGGTCATCATGTCTGACCAGTTATCATCGTGTGAACCTTCTCCAGATAGACTAGCTTCTTCTCAATCACATCCCGGATCCAATGACATCGAACATCAATATGCTTTGTCCGAGAATGATAACTTGGATTCTTAGCTAGGTGAATAGCGCTTTGGTTATCACATCGAAGCTCATAGCGTTCTTGCTCATGGCCAAGTTCTTGCATGAAACCCTGCATCCATAACAGTCTCTTTGCACGCTTCTGTAGCGGCAATATACTCTGCCTCGGTGGTTGATAAAGCAACACATTTCTGAAGTCTCGACTGCCATGAAACAGCTCCCCCTGCAAAGGTAATCAGATAACCTGAGGTAGACTTCCGTGAGTCAACATCACCGGCGAGATCTGCATCTGTGTACCCTTCCAACACAGTTTCTCTCTTCCGAAGCACAAACACCTCTTGGTAGTGCCTCGAAGATATCTAAAGATCCACTTGACCGCATTCCAATGCTCTTTGGCGGGATTAGATAGAAATCTACTAACAACTCTGACAGCATGAGCAAGGTCAGGACGTGTGCACACCATGGCATACATGAGGCTACCCACCGCTGATGAATAGGGCACCTTCTCTATATCATCATCTCCTACTGATGATCTCTGACTCGAACTTAACTTGAAGTGAGGAGCTAATGGTGTGCTTACTGGTTTTGATTTCTCCATGTTGAATCTTCAAGAACCTTTTCTACATACTGTTTCTTGAGATAACCACAATAACTTCTTTGATCGATCTCGAGTGATTGTCATGCCTAATATCTTCTTTTCTGGTCCTAGATCTTTCATAGCAAAGGATCCACTAAGCGCCTTCTTCAGGGCTGCTATTTTGGTTGCATCCTGGCCAATCACGAGCATATCATCTACATAAAGAAGTAGAATGATGAAGTCACCAGTTGAGTACTTCTTCATGAACACACAGTGATCGGTGACTGTCTTCTTGAAATTGTGTTTGATCATGAAAGACTCAAACTTTTTGTACCACTGTCTCGGTGCTTGTTTCAAGCCATAAAGGCTCTTGTTAAGCCTACATACCAAGTGTTCTTTCCCAGGGACTTCAAACCCTTCTGGCTGATCCATGTATATCTCTTCCTCTAGATCACCGTGAAGGAACGCTGTCTTCACATCCATCTGCTCAATCTCCAGGTCTAAGCAAGCAGTTAGGCCGAGTACAACTCGAATGGATGAATGTTTTACCATTGGCGAGAATATCTCCTCGAAGTCTATCCCTTTCTTTTGGCTGAATCCTTTCACACACTAACCTAGCTTTATATCTTGGTTTTGAAACGTTATCTTCCGTCTTCAAGCGGTACACCCCATCTATTTTTCAACGTCGTCTGCTTTAGGTAACTCTACCAGATATCATATGTCTGATTCTCATGCAAGGATTGCATTTCCTCTTGCATGGCTTCCATCCAATTAGCATTATGCTCGTCAGCATTGCTTCCTCAAAGATTCTGGCTCGCCTTCATCTGAAGTGTCACATACTCATCAGATGGATATCTTGAGGTAGACCGTCTCTCTCTGGTGGATCGTCTCAACTGAGGCTCCTCATGAAGGCCGTGCTCGGTAGGTACTTCATGGGTTTGTGTTGGCTCAGTTTCATCAACATCAGTTTCTACTACTGGTGGAGTCTCATGATCATCATTGGCACCGACATCTCCTAGTGCACCTTGATCATGGCTATGAACTATTGGTAGAGGATCTTGGTTGGGGCTAATGATACTTGTGGCCTTGATGGGCTGATCTCGACCTGGGTGGTTGTTTGATCTTCGAAGAAGACTACATCTCTACTTCTACAATCTTCTTATCTTGGATCCCATAGCCGATAGCCCATCTTATCCTTTGGTGACCCAAGGTAGATACATTCCTTGGTCTTGGCATCCAACTTTGAGCGTTCATCTCTTGGAATGTGGACGAATGCTCGACACCCAAACACCTTGAAAGTGTTGTAGTTTACCTTCTTCCCAGACCATATTTCCTCTGGAATCTCCCCGGACAATGGAACTGATGGTGAGCAATTGATGATTCTACTGCCGTCTTTACTGCTTCACCCCAAAAGTACTTGGGTAGTTTGGCATGTGACAACATACATCGAACTCTTTTAACAATAGTTCGGTTCATACGCTCTACTAAACCATTCAATTGTGGAGTCTTTGGTGGTGTCTTCTCAAGCCTAATACCTAGGCTCCTACAAAAAGTGTCAAAAGGGCCACAATATTCTCCCCCGTTGTCGGCACGAACACACTTCAACTTTTTACCGGTCTCACGCTCCACTTTGGCATGAAACTCCTTGAAGGCATCAAGTACCTGATCCTTCGATCTCAATAGGTATAACCATACTTTTCTTGAGTGGTCATCAATGAAGGTGACAAAATATAATGCACCACCCAAAGATTTCTCTATCATAGAGCACACATCAGTGTGCACTAATTCCAGTATGCTTCTTTCTCCTACTTGGTCGGTAGGAAGTGTGGAAAGCAACTCTATTTTGTTTTCCAGCCAACAGTCGGTGCATGGCTTCAGAGTTTCACCTGTAACGTTGGGAAGTAGTTGCTTGCGGGCGAAGATTTGCAATCCCTTCTCACCACCCATATGGCCAAGTCGTCGGTGCCACAACTCCAAATCTGCACCACTACGAGCTACATTAGTCTCCCCCTTGCTCGGTTTACCATGCATTATGTAAAGAGAGCCTTGTTTTTGCACACGAGAAATATCATATTTCCCATAGCAAGCTTCCACTTTCCACCTCCGAAGTTGCTGGTCATATCGGCATCGTCAAGTTTACCGACTGACATGAGATTTAGACGCATGTCAGGGACATGTCTAACATCCTTCAATATCAATTTGCAGCCTGTGTTTGTCATCATCTCGACATCTCCTTTGCCAATGATCTTACTTCTTCCTTCATTTCCCATCTTCACAATTCCAAAGTCACTACTTTGGTAGTTTGAGAATAGATCTCGATTTGGGGAAACATGAAAGGATGCTCCAGAGTCAATGACCCATGAACAATCACTAAGAGCTAAATTTAGTGACTCGTCAATTTTGGTGATGAAGACCTCTCCATCATCCTTTGAAGCCACGACTGTTGTTGATCTTTGTTCAGTTTGATCTTGATTGGTACTGCCTGCTTTCTGGTCTCGAATGAACTTACGACATTCGGATTTCTTGTGGCCCGGTTTGCCACAATAATAACATGTGAATTGGTTTCTTGACTTCGATCTCCCCCTGAATCGATCGCCCTTATGTCCGTGACCTTTATTCCGTTGCTCGTTTCTTCCATAATTTTCAGCAACGTTCGCCTCTGTCTGTATTGTGGAGAAACCACGTTCTTTTCTCCTAGCCTCTTCATTAAGAAGGCTATCGGTGACCGTGTCCAAGGTGATTTTACCTTCAGGGGCTGAACTGTTGAGAGTGACCACCAAGGTATCCCAGCTCTCTGGAAGAGAACTGAGAAGTAACAATGCTTGCAGCTCTTCATCGATCGTCATTGACACCTTTGCTAACTTGTTGACGAGCCCTTTGAAGTTGTTCAAATGCTCGATCATGCTTTGGCCATCTTTGTATTCAAGCTTTACTAGTTGTCTGACCAAAAAGCCTTATTGCGTGGCGTTTTCTTTTGTATCATTGTCTCAAGTTTCTCCCATAACTCATAAGCATTAGTGTAGGAAGAAACATGCTCGAATAAACTTTTGTCGATGAATTTTTTGATGAGAGCCACCGCCTTCCGGTTTAGTAGTTTCCACTCCTCATCAGTTTTGGCTCCGGTCTTCTCTTTCTTAAAGATCGGCTCATGTAGATCTTTGCAGTACAAGTGGTCCTCCATCATGGGCTTCCAATAGGAAAGTTGTCTGCCGTTAGTTTGAACATATCTCCATCATGGGCAACAACGTTTTCTTTCTCCATCTCGTTTTGTGGAATCTCGACCAAAACTTTCTTTTCTGATGTGGACGATCAGCTTAGCTGCAACCACAGAGCATACTAAGAGAACCTGGCTCTGATACCAGTCTGTTAGGAAAATACGGTGCGAGATGGAGACAAGAAAGATAAATAAAGAGACGAACCAAAACAACACCGTGAAGATGACACACAATATTTTAACGAGAAAAACCCCTCCAATGCGAAGGATAAAAACCTCGGGATCAAAAACACTGATCCACTTCCACTATAATGATGGGCTTACAATAACCTTCTTCGATTACTACGAAGGCTCCTCTCACAAATATGTGGAATATTTATAGGAACTAGAAAAATACCTCACAATTTTTTCTTCTCTATTTTCTCTCTTTGCACTTAGTGCAGATTACCCTCAGAAGCTCACTATTTTTCTACTACTGGATTGCTCATATAAAATGAGAAGCTTAAGTTTTCATCCGATGCACAAAATAGCTTTGTTACTTGTGCTATTTATAGGCAGTGAAATGGGTTGAGTGGCATATTTTTCCTTTCTGTGTGAATGTGCTGCCTTCATTTTCTTCTTTTGCTGCATACATATATGTCAAAGGTAGGCACCGTCTGCCACCAATTTTTTTTCTTTGAAGGTGGGCAGGTGGGCCCCAATAGTGAAGACTACTAACACAGGACCATGAGAGAGCCATCCCAAAAGCTAGCTCGAGAGATGGAGAGCTCATAGTCCTATATGAACCACACACCAACCTCCCATACGGTTGATGTGGGATTCTGTAACATTAGTGTTTTCGAAATTGATGCGGGGGATTGAAGTGGGGGAGAAGTGAAAATGACCAGAGCTCTGGTCGACCGAGAGAAGAACGAAGTTGGGGCGGAGAAGAGTGTCTGGTGGCGGGTTAATGAAAGTTATATGCCTTATCAGTTCAGCTCCAGTGTTTGGGTTACTCGCTGAAACAAAGGTAATTCAGAACCTGGAGCTGGTGCCTTGCACCATTTTTGTTTTGTTTTGCTTTTTTTTTTTCTTCTTTGAATTTTTAAAATGTTATAGTTTATTAGATGTAAGTTAAAAAACATAAATTTTATATCGGTATTTATCATAATTTGATTTCTTTAAATAAAAGTCAACATAATGTTTTGATAAATTTAAAATGTTATATCTTTTATATTTTCATTGTGAATCTTAAGTTTAACAAAAATAAATCAAAAGGTTGTTAAAAAGTAAATTAAAAGTTGTTAAAAAGTGAATCATAAATCATTAGATCCTAAATCTCGTATCACAAATCCCAAAAATATTTTTAGCTTTCCTATGATGATTTTAGGATATTTGGGGAGTAAGGTAATTTTTTTGACATTAATTCTACACTTTATATTGTTGTTACTGACTCGACAGATTTTTAAGGTTTGTGATTTAGGGTTTAAGGTCTATGGCCGTTAGATGGTTGGTTGTTTGGAAAAAAATAGATAAGTACATTTGATCTCCATATACCAAGGTTTTGAACACATAGCTAGCCGCTCAAATAGTTGTTACTAAGAGCACCCCCGGTAAGGGTGGAATCTACCCATTGTCAGTAAGAAACTCAAAAGATTCCTACAATAGAGTGAATTGTTTGGATTTTCCTCCTGAACTCTTAGTTAAGAACTGTACGTTAGTGATATACATTGGGTGTGGGCTGACATCTTCAATCATCTTCTTTACTTTTATGTGTGAGGGTGGTAATCTTTTTTTTATATATATATATCCAAATGGAATTATGCTATTGGTTTTGTAAATAAAGAGAGAGACTAGAAAAACTCATTGTGAGATATTAAAATTGTTTATCTATTAAATATAATATTTGAATGATATATCATCTAGGGAAAGCTGTCGGGAGCTGCTGTTGGGTCCTGCTGCTGAAAATTGAGAAGCTGTCTGCTGATGGTTTTGCAGAAGCTGTCAGCTGTTAGTTTTAGTGTTTGGTGGAATGTCTGCTGATGGTTTTAAAAAGCAGAGACATTTAGTGTCCTGCTGCGAAAATTGAGAAGCTGTCTGCTGATGATTTTGCAGAAGCTGTCAGCTACTGTTTTGGGTGTTTGGTGGAAGCCTGCTGATTTTAGAAATTGAGAAGTTGTGCTGCTGCTGGAAGCTGTTCCCCAAACGAGCTCATTGTCGTCTCTGATGCTAACTAGTAATCCACATCTCTCAAATTCTGTTGAGTTCTGCCCAATCTCATCGTGCATAAAACCCTAGTCAGTCTCTTACACGCTGCAAAGAATCCATTTTTTTAACGAATTGCAGTCTCTCTTCTAGAAAGTGCATGAAAAAGATGCTAAAGAAAGAAGAGAACAACTCAGTTGACTATTTGAACGGGACGGAAAAGGAAGAGAACAACTCAGTTGACCATCTGGATTGGGGGGAAAATAAGAAGAGAAGAATAGTACTTCCCATATCTGTTTTATAAGAGACCGAAAAGTTATTCTTGACGGGCACTTCACCGTCATCAGAGTTGTACGCGTCTTTTATCATTCTAATTCCCAAACCAAAAAGGAGAGATACCAAACACTATGTCCAAGAAGACGAACCCTTCCTCGGCGTCCCCTACTCTGGCGGCGTCGGCGGCGGCCAGGCGCCGGCTCTATGTTGGAGTAAATCCTCACAAGCTGGAGCAATCCCTCCCTTCGCC
This sequence comes from Limonium bicolor, assembly GCA_023374045.1. Taxonomy (NCBI): domain Eukaryota; kingdom Viridiplantae; phylum Streptophyta; class Magnoliopsida; order Caryophyllales; family Plumbaginaceae; genus Limonium; species Limonium bicolor. The sequence goes on from CM041781.1 coordinate 288,573,741, forward strand.
ATCTTCGGCGATCCAAGAGGGGCCCCGATCCAACAGACTATCTACAGAGATACCCCCGCCCCTTTCAACAACTGCGTCCACTGTGGTAGTTCCGGCGTCACCAATGTCCAGTACAGTCTCCAACTCTCTAGCGTTCTGTTCATCTATCTGTTTGTATACCCCCTTCCTCGGCGATTTATCTTTTTCTGACCGTGATCCTTGTAGAACCTGATCGAATTCGTATCCACCGTAGCTGAAAAGGAGAAAATTGCTACATTTTACAGTATTAAGAATTGTCTATTCAATTAATAGGTTGTGGTGGTTTGCATCGGTTGTCTTTAATCAAAGCATGCTAAATTGATCATTCTTAGCGTAGATTTTTTCTTAGTCAAACCTGTTTGAATTCTGGAGGCTTCCGTGGAAAGTAGTCTGTGCAAATGGTTGATGGGTTGACCGATGGATTTCAATCTCACCTAAACTTTCGGTTTCTTCCTCCGTACCTAATTGAATTGAATCATCCTCATATTATTTTTCATTCAGTTTATGTGTTGATCCTGCCCCATGGATAAATTGGTTTGCTGTTCATTGAATCGGTTCTATTAATTCCACGGAGTCATACTCTAGTACACTGATCAGAAAGTACATAAGAGTCACAAGATCATGGTATAAAACGGAACAAATGCTAACTAGTAGCTACTAAGGGAAATCTACAACACTGATTCTTCACGCCTCTTGCATATCCTTTCCAAAGGTGATGATGTTTTATTATCTTGCACAATCCAGATCAAAACCATCTTGCAGCATTTGTTGGGTGCATGATGCCTATGATGCTCGGAGTCTGTTTCCTTTGCCCTTCAATGGATTGCCTCTGGCACAAATATCATTACTGCCCAGCTGTGGCCAAAAGGTACTTTATTACAGCTAATTCTTTTGTTCGTAATTTCGCATTCGCACCTCCTTCATTCAATTACTAACTTCATTAACACTGTTACATCTGTTTGTTTAACTTACAGGTTGCTGACTTGAGAAAATCAGACCCTTGTATTGTGATGGACCCTCCACACTGGACCGAGGAGAGCTTTGCACTTCCTGCTTGAATCTTATATTTCTCTGGCTTGCTTTCGTTTGAGGTTACTAGTGCAACTACTCTTTTGATCTGTCTAGTGGTTATCTGTGCAGTATATCGTCTAAATCTACCATACTTGTGTAGCACATTTTGGTGTGTGAGTGTTTTTGTACTGAAGTTATTTGAGAAACAGTTTATGCTCCTGATGATGCGTTTCGAGGACATCAACCTCCCAAGCCTCAATGTGAGGAACTTTCTATTAATTTCCAGATACTTTCCAACTCATCCCTTCTAACATAAGTAGCCGGCAACTCAGTAACCAACTCCAACAAGTTGCTAAACTACTAACAGAAAGTACTAACAGAAAGACAGCTAGGATAGGAGCAGTACAATTACAAACTAACCCCTCCTAACATACACTTGACCAAAACGCTTATTAACAGCAGGCGTAACATCACCCCCCTCCTGGACTAACACCTTGTCCTCAAGGTGTAAATCGGAAACTGTTCCTTGAGAACAGAAACAACTTCCCAAGATGCATCAAATCTGGTGAATCCTTCCAACGAACCAGAGCCTCGAGTTCTTCATTCTCCCGCTGTCTGTAATCCAGAATTTCAGCTGGCTGTACTTGCAACTCAAGTTCACTAGTAAGCCCCGGAGGCAGCTGAGAGCAACTGGGAACAGAAGGAGGAAGGGCCTTACGAAGTTGGGACACATGAACAGTAGGGTGTATCTTAGCAGAAGAGGGAAGTAGAGCCTATACGCCACTGCACCAACTTGTGCCTCAATCTGAAAAGGCCCATAGTACCGGGACTGAGCTTGGCGTTCCTCTTCTTCGTGAGAGATTTGTATTTGTAAGGATGAATCCTCAAGAAAACCCAGTCTCCAACCGCAAACTGAACTGGTCTCCGATGGGAATCTGCCTGTTTCTTCATCCTCTGCTGTGCTTTCAGCAGATTAGCCCTTAATTCATCCAATAAAATGTCTCTCTCAGAAAGCTGTACATCAACTTCATTAATCAAAGAACCCAAAGGGCTGTACCGAAGTAAAACTGGCGGGTCACGACCATAGACTGCACGAAATAGGGTAGTTCCTAGGCTCTGCTGAAATGTTGTATTGAACCAGAATTCTGCCCATGGTAGTGCTTGCAGCCACAGCTTGGGCTTTTGGTAAGAAAAGCATCTTAGATAATCTTCAAGACATCTGTTTACCACTTCAGTCTGCCCATCAGATTGCGGGTGGTAAGCAGAACTCAAACACAATTTAGTTCCAGCCAAACGGAACAACTCCTTCCAAAAGTGGCTGAGAAAAACTGGATCTCTATCAGAAACGATCGACTTAGGAAATCCATGTAATCTCACCACCTCTTTAGCAAAAACTGCTGCAACATCCTTAGCTGAGTAAGGGTGACTCAGCGGTAAAAAATGCGTGTACTTGGAGAATCGATCCACCACTACTAACACAACATATCCACCGTTCTGATCCTAGGCAATGCAGTCACAAAATCCATCGAAATATCCTCCCAAATCCGGTCCGGAATGGGCAAGGGCTGGAGAAGACCCGCTGGAGATAAAGCGCTGTACTTCACCCTTTGACACGTATCACAAGCGGCTACAAATTGTTTGATGCAGGAGCGCATTCCCTTCCAGTAAACCACTGCAGAAATTCTCTTGAAAGTTCTCAAATAGCCAGAATGACCACCCGAAGGAGTCTCATGAAATTCCTTTAAAAGTGTGGGCACCAAATGAGACGTACTTGCTATAACAAGTCTGTCTTTGTAAAATAAGTGGCCATGCTTCAGACAATACCCAGGATTGCTTTCAGTGAGACGAGTAATTCCTGCACAATCTTTCTCAACGCTGGATCTTGATTAACCTCTGCATCAACTGTTCCCCAACCCTCAAACAGAACAGCGGACATAGGAAACAAAGAGGAGTTCCCCTCAACTCGAGACAAAGCATCAGCAGCCGCATTCTCCTTCCCGGGTCTGTAACAGATCTCAAAATCAAATCCCAGGAGTTTAGTAACCCACTTATACTGATCCTCGGACATCAGCCTTTGCTCCCAAAGGTACTTCAAGCTCTTCTGATCAGTTCGAATCACAAAATGCCTACCCAACAGATAGTGCCTCCATTTCTGAACAGCGAAGACTACCGCCATCAGTTCCTTCTCATACACCGATTTGGATAGTGCCTTAGAAGAGAACGGTTGGCTCAAAAAGGCTATAGGCCGTCCATGCTGCATAAGCACACCGCCCATACCCCTACCCGACGCATCAGTCTCCACCTCAAACTGAGAAGTAAAATCAGGAGAGGCAAGACTGGGACCGAGGAAAGAGCCAATTTCAGCTGCTCAAAAGCCACCTGGGCAGATTGGTTCCAACTGAAAGCGTCCTTCTTCAGAAGTGCAGTGAGAGGGGCAGCAATCATCCCATAATGCCTCACAAACCGTCTATAATACCCCGTCAGTCCCAAGAAAGCACGCAACTCCTTAACTGTGCGAGGAACAGCCAAGACAACATGCATTGAACTTTTTCTGGATCAACTTCGACACCAGCACCAGAAATAATATGCCCCAAATAATCTATCTTGGACTTAAGAAAACTGCACTTCTTCAAATTAACTCGCAATTGATTGGCTGACAGAATAGAAAGTACCTCTTTGCCAAGTGGTTAAGATGCTCCTGCACACTCCTGCTGTAACGAGAATATCATCAAAAAAAACCAAACAGAACTGATGCCGAAGGAGTGGCTTGAAGATGTGATTCATTAGAGACTGAAATGATGCTGGAGCATTCTTAAGCCCAAAGGGCATAACCAAGAACTCATAGTGTCCCTCATGAGTCCTAAACGCCGTCTTAGAAACATCCTCATCCTTAACTCGAATCTGATGGTAACCAGATTTTAAGTCCAGCTTGGAAAACACACAGGCTCCAAACAACTCATCTAACAACTCGTCAATGGTTGGCAAAGGGAATTTATCTGGAATCGTTATATCGTTCAAGGCACGGTAATCCACACAAAACCTCCATTCCCCAGATTTCTTCTTCACCAACAAAACAGGACTAGAGAAGGGGCTGTTACTTGGTCGAATAAACCCCTGACTGTAATTCTTGAACGATTTTCTCTATCTGATTTTTCTGGTAATGAGGATAACGGTAAGGTCTGATATTAGGAGGGACGGAATTAGGCTTAAGAGGAATGTGGTGGTCATGAAAGCGCGTAGGAGGCAATGTTTCAAGAGGCAAAAACACATCAGGATAAGCATCCAACACCAACTGCATTCCTGATTATGCAAACCAGAATTGTCATCACCCAAAACCGAAAGCTGCTGTTGACCATCCAGGTAACAAAGCCATCCAAGACCCCCATCATTCAAAGCCCTCATAGTAGACTTGAGTCCACTTTCAGCAATCGAATAAGTAGGATCTCCGACCAACTGCACATCCTCGCCCTCCCACTTAAATTGGATCATCAACTTGCTCCAATTAGTACGGGTATCGCCCAAGGAAGCCAGCCAACTGAACCCCAAATCATGTCCACACCAGCTAACTCAAATGGTAGACAGTCAACCACAAACACCGCTCCCTGTAAACACAACCGCAAAGCTCTACAAATACCAAGCTGGGAATTGTTTCACACCATTCCCAATCGTCACCCCAAACTAACAGACTTATCCACTCTAAATTCAAGCTTCTGGCTAAACTTTCACTAATGAAATTATGGGAAGCACCACTGTCAACCAGAATAAGAACAGATTTACCTGCCAATTCGCCCACCAACTTCATTGTTTTCTGAGTCGAAAACCAACCGATGAATTGTGAAAGTTCAGCCCTTAAACCATCTCCGTATTACAGAAATCCTCAGCGACCGGACTAATCTCAAAAGCAGTCTCACTGCCGTCATCCCCTTCAGTCAACAGAAGTTGCAATCCAGCAATCTTGCAACGGTTGAGAGGAATTCCACTTATCACCACAACGATAACATAATCCCTGTGCCCGCCGCCGTTGCATCTCCTCCTCTGAAATGCGCCTGAAACGGTTGGCAGCAGTCGAAGCGGTACTTGAGGCGGTGGAAGATTGCGGAGACAAATTAGGAATAGTTACTTCCTTAATTTGGTCCACCCGACCAGGCGGGTTAGTCGACCACGGCTGCTTCTTGGGAAACGAACTCCACACCGCGCGAGACAGCACTCGAACTAGCTCGAGAAGAATTTCCCCAATCGATTCCCCTCGCCGCTTCTAGGGTTCCCAAAATTATTCCTCTCTTCAATCTTCTTAGCCGCACGCATGAGACTCTCCAAGTCGCTAATCTCAAACAAGACCAAATCCTTCCTGACCTCTTCCTTCAAACCGCTTCTGAAGATCCCCTTCAAAATAGCATCGGAAACATCAAACAAGTGAGCGGTATGAAATTCAAACTGCCTGCGATACTCTTCCACACCCGATTCTTGTCGCAGGCTACATAATACGTCCAACCGATCACCGCCAGCAACGGACTAAATCGATCGATCAAGATTTCACGGAACTCCTTCCAAGAAGGCATCCGATATAATTCCCGTACCATTCATACCAGTGAAGCGCCGCGCCTTCCATGTATATTCCCGCCGACTGGACCTTTTCATCATCTCCAATACCACAAGCGCAAAGAAACGCTCCGCTTTGCACAGCCATTCACGCGGTTCATCGCCAGAAAAACCGGTAACTCCAGTTTCCTCGTCTTATACTCACGGTGACTGCTTCTCCAAACTTGATTCCCAAGACGCCCGCCGGAGTTATTCTGATTACTCGCAGTGCCGTCCTGGTGTGGAGAACGTCTAAGGAAGGCTTGAAGTTCCTTCTGCATCTGAATCATCGCAGCTGAAAGAGAGTCGACCTTGCCGTCGATTTCCTTCTGCGAGCGAACAACTGCGGCAGAAAGATTATCACCTTGCCGTTGATGTCTTCAAGTCTCCCCTTGATCACTGATTGCTCCTTCTCCAGCAACTCCATCGGTGTTTCTTTACCACTTCTCGTCACCACCATGTACGTGATTCACGCCGCCCGAACAGAACAGAGCTCTGATACCAAATTGATGCGTTTCGAGGACATCAACCTCCCAAGCCTCAATGTGAGGAACTTTCTATTAATTTCCAGATACTTTCCAACTCATCCCCTTCTAACATAAGTAGCCGGCAACTCAGTAACCAACTCCAACAAGTTGCTAAACTACTAACAGAAAGTACTAACAGAAAGACAGCTAGGATAGAGCAGTACAATTACAAACTAACCCCTCCTAACATACACTTGACCAAAACGCTTATTAACAGCAGGCGTAACATAACTGCGTAGTTATGGGATGGACCAGTCTACTACATGAGTGTCATCTGCAGATTTCTCTGGCACTTTCATTTTAAAGAAGATTGATGGTACGAGAATCTTGCCTGCTTTCTTTTGTGTGTTTCTTTTGATAGTTTGTAACGAGTTCCAAAGTACAGAAGATACCTCAGCGCCCTGCAAAAGCGAATCAATTGTCCTGCAAAAACTTAACTATCTTAAAGACTTAAACATCTCAATGGGTCTTCCTGGTGTTTCTTATTTGTTATTGAAGAAGATGTAGGCCTGACATGAGAGACAAGAGCCTGTACGGGTAGCCAAGGATGACTGCCTACGAAAGGGGCAAGGATATAACACTACAAACTGAGATATGTATGAGACCGTTTGATCTCCAGTATGCCAAGGATGATGCTGGCTGAAGGAGGAAATTGAAACTAGTTTTATCATATATTGGGTTTCGCCATTACGCAGGCAAGTCATCCTTGGCTGCCAAACGAAGCTCTTGGTCTTCATGCAAGACCTCTCTGCCTCCCGAAGTACACACCGCCCATCCTTTCTCTTTCCTGTGATTTTATGTTCGTAGGAAATAAGGTTTTTCCATGTTAGTGCCAACCCTGACTATCTATTTTATAGGTTGAAATTCGGCTCCTCTTGGATGACCTTTCTGAATTTGCATGGACAACCATTGTATCGATAGGTTTGATTGGATACTGTACGTTTTTCTGCCTTTCTTTTTTGCCACTGGAATATATTCGGATTGAACTTTGCCTTCTCCCATATTCTGTCTTGGGATAATATGATCTTCCCTTTGGGATACCGACGTTCTTGGATCCGCTTCAGGATAGAGACTGTTTGGGCGGTGTTTAGATTAGATCAGAACTGGCTGCAGAGACTATTTGCTCATCTTATCTATTGGAGATGTTGAGATCGAGAGGCAGACCCAATTGGAACTGAACTCTCATTTATTTCATTGAATTACCCGTACTTTCATAATGTGCTTAGATTGGGGCTGGGGTGAATTTATATTAGAGTAAAATGATGTCGAAAATTTTATTGATCTCCTGAATTTTTTTTTAAGAATAAGATATAATGAATTAATGTAATAACAAGTGGGTTACATCCACATTTAGTCAAATATAGCTACATTATCTAAAAATTGTATATTATATCTATAAAATTTGTACATTATTTATATGTCAAATGTTGTACATAAAAATAGTACTTTTCGTATATTGTTTATTGTATAAGTATTCCTTACTTATTGTACTTGTTTCCAAAAAAAAATACGGAAGTGTCAAAACGATGCAAAGAACCCGCATTGGATCGATGCATCTTGCGGAAAATTGCACCAGAGCAATGCAGTTTCTGGTTTTTTTTTCCTTTGCCATAAAATGCATCTTTGCCAGAAACCGCATCGGAGCAGTGCAGTTTCTTTACAAACTGTATGATTTGAAAAAAAAATCAAATTAATTTGAGTCGTCCGTTCGATAAAAATCAATTTTTGAAGTATTAGTTGTTTATTCATAATTAAATATAACCATCAATTTATAAGTTATTTTTCATCAAAAAAAAGTTATATAAGTTGGCTACAAAATATGTACATGTGTTATTGTTAAATTATTTGTTGTAAGTTTAATTGTTTAATTAACTATATAATTCATAATTAATTATGACCATTAATATAATTAATTCTTCATAAAAAAAAGTTGTATAAGTTGGTTTAAAAAATATGTACACATGTAGTTAATATCTTATTTTTTGATAAGTGGTTGTAAGTCAGCATAAGGTGATACTAAAGCTCTAAATGAACCTTTCTCGCAATACGGTAGTGGATAAGTTATGAATACAGAATACGGTAATGGATAAGTTATGAATACAGAATCTTTGGTTATAGAATATCACTCCATTGTCGACCAAGCCACGAGGTTGGCAACGTTAATATCTTATATTTTTATTATTGATATTTGCTAGACGTGGTTGAGTTGTTATACGAGCTATGGGAGGTTGTTATAGTAAGAGAAGGTTGTCAGGTCATGGGGAGATTGTTACGTTTCGAGGCGCAACTCCCTCCAAATCCCACAGTCGGGTGTATATTCTCAATTCAATGGTGACTTTCTCATTACCAGAGTTATCCTTTATATACTACCACTGCTGTAACTAACTACACACAACTACTAACAAAACCAACAACTATTAGTTACAGCTGATATTAAAACTACTTAATACTCCTCCTAACATAAACCTTCCCAAATCTCCTATTATTACCATCTAGAGGAGGCGTAACATCACTCCTCTCTCAACATTCACCTTGTCCTCAAGGTGAAAGTTAGGAAACTGCTCTTTAAGAACTGAGACCAATTCCCACGAGGCGTTGTCCTCGGAACAGCCTTCCCAGCTAATCAAAACCTCAGGCTCTTCATTAATGCGATGCCTGTAGCCCAAGACTGCAGCAGGCTGGACTGCCAACACCAAATCACTTGTCAACCCATCAGAAGCTGCCCAGCCAGATAACAGAAGGAAGACACTACTTTTCTGAGCTTTTTTCTTCTCAGGCTTTTTCCATTGGGTTTTGCCTAGGAGGTTTAACGAGGCCCGCTTATTCCACTAATGTTTCCTATATAATAAAAGGGACATGCCAAACTATAAAAAAAAAACTACTTTTCTGAGCTGAGAAACATGAACTACCGGATGAATTCTTCAGTAGGAGGAAGAGATAGTTTATAAGCAACTGTTCCCACTCTCTCCAAAATTTCAAAGGGCCCATAATACCTAGGACTGAGTTTGGCATTCCTTTTCTTGGTCAACGAACGATATTTATAAGGCTGAATCTTTAGGAATACCCAATCTCCCACTTGAAACTCAATAAAGCGCTGGTGACGATCAGCTTGGAGTTTCATTCTTTGCTGAGCTTTCAGCAAATTCTCCTTCAATTCATCCAGAAGCAAATCCCTATCAGAAAGTAAGACATCGACCTCATCAATCAAAGACCCCAACGGGCTATAACGAACCAACGCAGGAGGTCACGTCCATACAACGCACGGAACGGAGTGGTGCCCAAACTCTGCTGAAAGGTGGTATTAAACCAGTACTCGGCCCAAGGAATGGCTTGTAACCAGGACTGCGGTTTCTGATATGAAAAACACCGCAGATAATCCTCAAGACAGCGATTAACCACCTCGTTTGCTCATCCGATTGTGGGTGGTATGCAGAACTGAAGCACAAGGAAGTTTCAGCCACCGAAAAAGTTCTTTCCAAAAATTGCTTAAGAAGATGGGATCCCTATCAGACACAATTGATTTGGGAAATCCATGCAACCTGACCACTTCCTTAGCAAACACAGCCGCCACATCCTTAGCTGTATAAGGATGTTTGATGGGTAAAAAGTGGGCGAACTTAGAAAATATGTCAACTACAACCAAACAGTGTCAAAGCCCTTCACTTTAGGCAAACCAGAGATGAAATCCATGGAAATATCTTCCCACACTCTTTCAGGAATGGCCAAAGGTTCCAGCAATCCAGCTGGAGACAATGCACTATATTTGACTCTTTGGCATACATCACAAGCTGCTACAAACTTCTTAACACAAGACCACATACCTTTCCAATAAACCACAACTGCTATCCTCTTAACAGTCCGCAAGAATCCAGAATGTCCCCCTCCAGGAGAAGCATGGAACTCTTGCAAAATAGTGGGAATCAAGTGAGAGGAGCTAGATAATACCAACTTCCCCTGAAAGAATAAATGCCCATTGCGAAGAGAATAACCTGGATGACTTTCAGCAGAAACCAATAGATCCTGCACAATTTGTTTTAATGCAGAATCTTGCTCCACCTCCTGATCAATGGCCCGCTAGCCTTCAAATACCACAGACGACAGGGGAAATAAAGATGCACCAGGAACCTTTCGAGAAAGAGCATCTGCTGCTGTATTCTCTTTACCGGGTCTGTAGCTAATTTCAAAATCAAATCCCATTAGCTTAGTGACCCATTTATATTGATCCTCTTCATTAACCTCTGTTCCCACAAATACTTCAAGCTTTTCTGATCTGTTCGTATCAAAAACCTCCTACCCAGCAAGTAATGACGCCATTTTTGAACCGCAAACACCACAGCCATTAGTTCTTTCTCATAAACTGATTTGGATAAAGCTCTAGCAGAGAACGGTTGACTCAGAAAAGCGATGGGACGACCTTTCTGCATCAATATTGCACCAATTCCCTTGCCAGACGCATCTATCTCCAACTCGAAAGGGGCATCAAAATCAAGAGATGCTAAAACAGGGACTGAAGATAACGCCATCTTCAGTTGGACAAAAGCTTCCTGAGCTGCATTGCACCAGGAAAACACATCCTTCTTCAATAAGGCCATAAGTGGCGATGCAATCAGCCCGTAATTTTTGACGAAACGCCTGTAATACCCAGTAAGACCAAGGAATGCTCTAACTCCTTAACATTCTTAGGAACTGGCCAGGAGATCATGCTCTGAACTTTATCAGGATCTACTTCTACACCCTTTTCAGATATGATATGCCCCAAATAATCCAATTGCTCTTCATAAAACTGCACTTCTTCAGTTGACTTTCAATTGATTCTCAGCCAAGACCGTCAACACCTCCTGCAGATGCAACAAATGGTCCTCCATACTCCTGCTGTAAACTAATATGTCGTCAAAGAACACCAGCACAAAAAACGACGCAGAAACGGTTTAAAAATGTGATTCATCAATGATTGAAACGAAGCAGGGGCGTTCTTAAGGCCAAAAGGCATGACCAAGAACTCGTAGTGGCCCTCATGCGTCCTAAACGCAGTCTTCTGCACATCTTCCTCCCTTACCCTGATCTGGTGATAACTAGATTTTAGATCCAGTTTAGAAAACACACATCCCCCAAACAGCTCATCCAAGAGTTCGTCTATAGTGGGTAAGGGAAACTTATCAGGAATGGTAATGTCATTCAGAGCACGGTAATCAACACAGAAACGCCAATCTCCCGTTTTCTTCTTCACCAAGAGAACCGGGCTAGAAAAAGGGCTATTACTCGGTTGTATAAACCCAACAGTTTGCAATTCCCGAACAGTTTTTTCAATCTCCTTTTTTCTGGTAATGGGGATACCTGTACGGGTAGATATTTGGAGGAATAGAATTGGGTTTCAATGGAATATGATGGTCGTGGAAGCGCTTGGGTGGAATAACCCGATCAATGCTCTCCCTAGAAACTGCAAACTGATGTTTCTGCTCCATAACACACAACCATCCTTCACCTTGATCCATAACACTTTAAGGGTCGACTTCATCCCGCCTTGAATCACAGAGGAAGAAGGGTCCCCTTGCAAGTGTACCAATCTCTGTCCCCATTGAAACTTGATTGAGAGTTTCCTCCAATTGGTTTGGGTGTCACCTAGAGAAGCCAACCAGTCGAACCCCAGAATTAAATCCACCCCCGCAAGATTAAAGGGCAAACAATCCACCACAAAATCAACGTCCTGCAGCGAAAGTTGCAAGGCACGACAGATACCGGAACGAAATATGGTTTCCCCATTTCCTATAGTCACCCCAAAGCGTACTGATTCATCCACTGCCAACTGAAGTTTGCCCACTAATTCATCAGAGATGAAATTGTGAGAAGCACCGCTGTCGATTAAAATCAAAACCTGCCTACCCAACACGTGCCCAACCACCTTCATGGACTTTTGGGAAGAAAATCCCGCCGACGACAGCTGGGAGAGTTCCGCTTTTAATTGGTCCCCCGTGTCGCAAGAATCTGGGGAAGAAGGACAAATCTCGAACGCCTGTTCCTCACCGTCATCTCCTTTTGTTAAAGGAGTTGCAAGCTTGCTATCTTGCATCTATGCGCCCCGTTCCACTTATCGCCGCAGCGATAACATAGTCCAAGCGATCTCCGCTGCTGCATCTCATCCTCAGAAATCCGCCGGTAACGATTCGAAACAGAAGATGAGGAACTGGACTGTACGGACGGAGTTGGTTGCACCGACGAAGCAGAACTCGATTTAGGGATTGCCACTTCCCTGCTCTGGTCACCGCGATTGAGAGAAGAATACAACCAATTAGGTTTCTTGGTCGACACCTCCACCGCATGAGAGTTTTCTCTCCCTTTGCTCTCGACTCCAACAGTTTCCGCCTTTGGTTTGTCGAAGTCGTTCCTTTCCTCTATCCTTTTAGCCGCTTTCATCAACCCAGGAAGATCTTGAATATTAAAGAGGATCAAATCTTTCTTAATATTCTCCTTCAGTCCACTTCGGAAAATACCTTTAAGCACCGCGTCCGGCACATCCGACAAATGAGCAGCATAAAATTCAAACCTCCTCCTGTAATCCTCAACCGACGTTTCTTGGCGGAGGTCGCACAAAAGGTCCAGCCGATCTCCACCGGCGGTCGACCCAAATCGCTCCACCAGCGACTCCCTGAAATGCTTCCAGTCGGAGAAGCCGATGTAATTGCTGAACCAATCGAACCAATGCAACGCTGCTCCTTCCATACAAACGCAAGCTGAGCGCACTTTTTCTCCTTCCCCGATGCCGCAAAGGGAGAAGTATCGCTCCGCCTTACTCAGCCACTCCCTCGGGTCATCACCAGAAAAGACTGGTAACTCCAACTTCCTCACTTTAACTTCTCAACGCCCTCCCTTCGTCGGCCCAAATTCTGGCCCGCGAGTTGATGTCTGACCAAGCTCTTCACCGACCTCCACTGGAGCGCGGCGCAGGAAAGATTGGAGATCCTTTTGCATCTGCAACACCACCGCAGTCAGATTATCCATCTTCCCATCATACTCATCCATCCGCTCCCTCAACAAAGCCTGCTTCTTCTCCAGTGAATCCATGGTCGTTTCTTTTCCACTCCTTGTGATTACCATCAACCGCACCCCACAACCAAGGAGGCTGCTCTGATACCAAATGTTACGTTTCGAGGCGTAACTCCCTCCAAATCCCACAGTCGGGTGTATATTCTCAATTCAACAGGTGACTTTCCCATTACCAGAGTTATCCTTTATATACTACCACTGCTGTAACTAACTAATTACAGCTGATATTAAAACTACTTAATACTCCTCCTAACATAAACCTTCCCAAATCTCCTATTATTACCATCTAGAGGAGGCGTAACAGAGACTTGCTACTGGATTAAGGAAAGCCTTCCTAATGTGTAAGGTTATCGGTGAACCGATTGAGAGAATCTTATCAGTAAGATCTTTTCAGTTTGCATGAAACGTCTTAGAAGCCTTATTCCAAGCCCAGACCTCATTTTTAGACCATTCGCTACTAAGTTTTTTTTATCTTGTTTTAGGTAACTATGTGGGCATTTTATACTCGTACATTATATATATCCACCGTTAGATTTCGAATCTGTTAACACAACTTCAAACTCTGCAGTGCTCCTTTGACGTATTCAAAATGATGACTTGGAAGCCCTGAGATTCAACCAAGATCAGGTCGCCATTCTGAATAATTCAAGGCTGTGGCTTTTTTAGTCCTCGATATTCATCCCTTTGTTCCTGCAGGGGATCTTTCTCAGCTACCAAGTGGCAGTGTCTGGGTGGACAAACATCCCACAATCTTTCTCATCTTTCCTGGAATGGGTTTTTTCCTTTGAATCTCTGGCATCTGGCGGATATGAATGATTGCAAATTGGCACCGAGTTTTCTATCGTCTCATTGGGGGATATGGTATGGGTAAGTAGTAAAGTGAGAATGGGGCAAAATCTCATATCAATCTTGGATTCCAATTGGACGCTTTTATGAGATTACATGTCGTCTTTGGCTGTAGCGCCCATCCTTGTACCGTATGGTCCCAAGTTTTATCTGTATGAGGTACCTCTTTGAGCTTTGACAATGGTGGTAATGTTCACTTTAAACCAGAGGAGGACATATGGAATTCCTAAGCTCTCATTTTGTAATTATCGTATTAGTTAGTCCAAGTTTCGGTATTCATTATCGCAAATTCGAAGAATATGGAACAGTCTATCCACAGTCCCAGTCGCTGCTGACTGGATTTTTTGGCTGACTGGACTGCATTTTTACTATATTAACTTTAAATGGTTGTAACTTTTAATATATAAGTCCAAAATAAAAAAAAATTATATCACTGTTCACCTAAAATCAAGCTCTTCAAAACAAGACCAGTAATGAATACTTTTGACAACTTTAAAAAAAATTATTTTTACATGTGTATGATGATACACTAAAATGATAATATGATTCATTAATTTTGATATTATGATTCATTAAAATTGATATTATCATTCATTAACTAATAAATGGTGAATTAGATTACAAATTTTGGAACCGATAAATAATTATTATTGTTTTGTAGTGTATTATTATTGTTGTATGATGTATTTTAAACCTCATATGATGAATCATGTATTTTTCATACATACTAAATATTGTTTTGTGTTATATTATTGTTTAATTTTTTTATATGTTTATGTTAATACACTAAATGATGATATGATTCATTAAATCTGAGATTATGATTCATTAAAATTGATATTATGATTCATTAATTAATAAGTGGTGAATTACTTCAGCACCAATAAAAAATATTATTAATATTTTGTAGTGTATTATTATTGGTTGTATGGTGTATTTTAAAATCTTTTATGGCGAATCATGTATTTTTAATACATACTAAATATTGTTTAATGTTACATTATTAATTTTTTTTATTTTTATATGTTTGCGATGATACAGTAAAATGAAGATATGATTCATTAATTTTGATATCATGATTCATTAAATTGTTATTATGATTTATTTAAATTAATATTATGATTTATTAACTAACAAGTGATGAATCATTATTAATTTATGTTGTATTATTATCGTTTTATGATGTACTATAATTATTTTATGGTGTATTATTTTTATTTGTATGTTGCAATTTAAGCCTTTATGATGAATCATATGTTTTCTTGATGTACCAATTCAGAAACAAATACTGAATCATTATTGTCTTTAGGTGTATATTCTTGTTGTGTGCGGTGTATTTTAAACTTTATACGGTGAATCATAAGTCTTACTGATATGTGCAAACATATACATCTAACTAATAAAAATTTAAAACTTGTCAAACAATATTCATGTTTGGTCTTGTTTTGAAGAGCTTGAATTTAGATGAACATTGGTGTAATTTTTTTTTATTTTGGACATATATTTTAAAAGTTACAACAATTAAAAGTTAATATAATAAAAGACAGCCCAGTCAGCTGTGACTGAAACTAATATGCTGACTGGGACTGCCACATCATATGGATTGCACCATAATGAGTGCGGATGGTCCGTAGCGTCTACCTACTGTTCATTATAAGATCAGATTCTAACTCCAGCGAACCCATCTGCTGCTGCTATGTCTGTCAACTTTCTAGTTAGTGGTAGTTAGTGGTAGTTAGGCAGCAGTGGAATATAAATAATACGCCTCACCCAAATAAAACATAACAAGTTGATAGCTAAAATTACAAAAATAGAACAATTATTAGGCTCCATTTCATTATAAAAAAATAACTATATATATAGATAATAGTATACAAAATGTTATTAGTAACATTAATGATATAATATATTGATAAGTATGTACAATTAAGCTAACAAAGAAAATTGTGAACATTTTCTTTTGTAATTGATCAGATTTCTTTGTTTTATAATTGATCTTTTTTGTTACCTTATTTATGTGAAGTTTTTTTTCTACAACATGAGTCTTTAGAAACAAAGCTTGAATGTTGTTCTAATTTGTGACCCCTTAACTAAAACTTAATTATCACATTCTATGATTTGTATTTATTTATATTTTCAAATTTTAAATAATTGAAAGATAATATTTTCGATAGAAAATATATATAATATGTTTCTGTAATAATATTTTTTTAAAAAAATTGACCAAAACTTAATTATTTTAACCAAAAAATATTAAATAAAATAGTAAGATACTTTATGTTGAGGTACTCAATAAACAAACAATTTTATACTTAGTTAAAGTTACTATAAAAAAAAATAGACATATAATATTTGCTCATTCTCAAAATTGTAGGGCTCCTCCCCCCTTTGGTCTGTTTTCCTCTTAGTGGTACAAATTTATCGTAACAAATTTTAAAGCGAGATACTTGAAATCTAACAAGAGCAATCAGAAATGACCTATATAAGGTGAAAAATGTTAATATGACCACACAAAAACTTAACTCACGAGCCAATATGATGAAGAAAGAGGGACGGGACAAGAATCTCGCCTTAGGGTTTAGTAATTATTCACGACACATTATGAAGACCTATAGGATAATGGTAGGACGCAAAATCTTGCCTACAAGTAAATTAGCCACATGGCTACATACAGAGAGAGGAACGAGGGGCACGGGCGAGACAGGTTGCTTTTTTTTTTTTTTTTCCATTTTTACCACACGCAGTAGTCGCGCAAGCAAGCTTTGTATTGTTTTTTTTGTTTTTTCTTTTGTTTTTAAAAGAATTATTATTTTGTTTTTTTTTATAAAACTTTAACTTATTGTAACTTTAATATATAAGTCAAAAATGAAAAAAATTATATCATTGTTCCTCTAATTCAAGCTCTTCAAAACAAGACCAGTCATGGATATGTTTTGACAACTTTAAAAAATTATTTTTACATGTATAGTGCACAAACGTAAAAAAACTTGTACAGATGGTCATACAAACCTGTACAATGTTCTTTAAAATATGTACAATCCACACGTAAAAACTTGTACTTCATCGCAATAACTCGACAGGTTTTTAGGGTTTGTGGTAGCGGGTTTAGGGTCGTTAGACTCTAAACCCGCCACTACAAACCCTAAAAATGCCTTCGACGTTTTTTAGCTATCTAGGGTGGGTTTTGGGGTGTTTTGAGGGTAGGGTAATCTATTTGGAATTTGTTTCGTACTTTATATTGGCACAACTACTCGACAGGTTTTTAGGGTTTGTGGTGCGGGTTTAGGGTCGTTAGACCCTAAACCCGCCACTACAACCCCTAATAATGTCTTCGACTTTTTTAGCTATCCTAGGGTGGGTTTTGGGGTGTTTTTGGGGGGTAGGGTAATCTATTTGGAATTTGTTTGTACTTTATATGTAGCAACTACTCGACAGGTTTTTAGGGTTTGTGTAGACCCTAAACCCGCCACTACAAACCCTAAAATTGTCTTCGACATTTTTAGCTATCTTATGGTGGGTTTTGGGGTGTTTTGGGGGGTAGGGTAATCTATTGGAAACCGTTCTACTCTAATGTGATAAAGT
Organism: Limonium bicolor; assembly: GCA_023374045.1. NCBI lineage: Eukaryota > Viridiplantae > Streptophyta > Magnoliopsida > Caryophyllales > Plumbaginaceae > Limonium > Limonium bicolor. The sequence continues at coordinate 288,591,344 of CM041781.1, forward strand.
ACATATTTTAATGTGAGAATGTACATGGTTTAATGTGACGATGTACATGTTCTAATGTGAGAATGTACATGTTCTTTAAAGAACATTTGTACATGTTTGTATGGCCATATGTACATATTTGTATGACCGTCTGTAACAAGTGTTCTTTCTTATATGTACATGTTTGAATCTAAGGATGTACATATTTAATGATTCATACAGGTTTATATGAGTCTATATGTTTTAATGCGAGAATATGTACATTTTTTACGTGAGGATGTACATGTTTAGTGAAAATTTGTACATGTTTGTATGACCATCTGTACAAGTTTTCTTTTAGGTTCTATGTTTCATACATGTAAAAACAATTTTTTAAAGTTGTCAAATATATCCAGAATGGTCTTGTTTGAGAGCTTGAATTTAAATGAATAATGATATAATTTTTTTCATTTTGGACTATATGTTAAAAGTTACAACAATTTAAAAATTTTTTGATAAAGAAAAAAAAGAATAAAATCTTTAAAAAAAGTAAAAAAAAAAAAGAAACCAAAAACAAGCGTCAGAACGCGCGAAACAAAAAAAAAGAAAAACCTGCACGCGGATGGATGTAGCCAATTTGGCTACAGGGAGGTGTAGCTAAGACAGACTCATGGTAGGATGTGGGGAAGGTAAAATGAATGACATCATGACCTCCCTGAAAAATTTTCTATGCATGTAAGAAATATGGGTAGGAAGGAAAGATAAAGTGTTTTTTTTTTTAAATTCACCACTTATGTGTATCTTTTGCCAAGCAGACCAATTATATAATAAAAAAATACCAAACATGCATAAGTTCTGATTGAATTGGTTACAAAACAAACACCAACAAGCCTAGAAACTAAACAAAGCAACCGAGTAGAGCAACCTTAAATAACAAAATTTTAACTATCACTCCCATTATAACAATATACATTATCACACAATCATAACCAACAGAATCACCCACTATCACACATACGGCACAACTATAACAACTAGCACAATCTATCAAAACAAGCACCACTTATCAACATAGCAGTTCTGAAGCACTCTACCTAAAAATCTTAGAACATAAATCAACAACCAATTCTAACGACTTGGAACCAAGACCTGTTCATGAACCAAAACACTAATGTACTCTACAAGTACTACAAAAAATACCTGCATCAATATGAATACCATACCACTATCCCTTGCACTTATGCTAAACATAAACCTATATAAAATAGACTACTCATCCAGCTCCATAGTTCAGCCTTATAGAAATGAACATATTCCTCTTCTTCCTGATAAACCAAGAATGATAATAAAGAAGTGAAACCTACACCTGCCTATATTGTTTCCTTCACTTATAGTAGTACCATAATGAAAGAGAAACCAACACCTGCATCAATATGAATATCACACCACTATCCCTTATACTATTACTACACATAAACCTTCATAAAATAAACAACTCATCCAGCTCCATAGTTTTTTTTCTTTGAAACACTATCCTTACCATTCAAACACCAAAAGAAGGGAATACAAGGAGCATTCCATGCATACATCGAACAACAAATGACCAAAATCAAACACTAACCAAGGCAACCACTAATTGCAATGAGATCCTCATGGGAAGTTGCTTAAGTAGCACAAGAGCCAGCCAATCTTTGTCTTTGTCCAAGGAGAGATAGTAGCTTTGCCAAAGAACCCCCAACTACAAGACTAACTAGACTAACTTCACTAAGACATCTAAAACTACTAAACATAAGTAAATTGCGGACATAACATAATTTTAAAGCTAGAAAGTACTAAACATGTTAGACATAGATCATTGCCAAAACTCAATCTTATAGCCACGTCCACCACCTCAGTAGCCAATCTTCCCTAGGACTCATCCACAACTCCATCCGACAACCCCTGCCACATTTCTAGTAGTACAGACCACACGGCGGGAGGTAGAGAAAATATTGGGTGCAGTAGAGCCACATGCAGTGATGCCATGTCATCACCATCTTTCTCAGAAGGAAAGCGGCTAATACCCGTGTTCCATCACTTTGCATGACATGCTCGATCTTCCCCAAACACTAGTTGTTGAGCTTTATTCAAAGATTTTGTCTCCCTTTCTTGGTGGTGGTGATTCATGTGGTCACAGAGAACTTGAGATTTGTAGAAGTTGAGGGAGCGAAACCCGCACTGTCCTCCTTTAGATGGCTTTTGTCGATTCTTTTGAGATGTAGTCCAATTAATATAAACCGACAAAAAACCATCGTCTTTAACATCATGATCCTGCAAATAACTCATGCTTGATACAAGATCTTTGACAAGCAAGAGGTAGTAACGACTCTGCACAGCCATGCCTCATACAACTATTGGCACAAATTATAGATGACTATATCTTGCTAAATATGGGTAGTGAACCCAGTCATTGTAGTCCAACAATGTCATATCCACATTGACTTCACAACCATCTAACTAATTACAAGATTAGTAAGTGTGCATAAATATATACAAAAGTGCATAAATGTAAACTGTTTGAGGTATTGGTTGATAATTGGAGAAACAAAGAAAACGATAAAACTAAGCAAACTAAATAGGATAGGTTAGGGATGGATATTTTCCCCCTTCACCCTTTACTGCCAATTGTCGATTCTTGAAATTTTAGCTAAACAACGGAAACACTTAATTAACTAGCAAGCAAATCTTGGTCTACTAATCCTACCTGTTTTAACCAAGACTTATTTGATCGCTAACTTCGGTTCAATCATCAACACTAAGCTCAAGTTCCCCTAAGTTGCGATGTAGTCTAACCTCAAGATTCACCAATTTTAGAGTAAAATGATTTAGTCCCCAATGGTGTAAGTCTATACTTTCGGAAACCCGTCCATAGAAATTCACATTAATGCTAAAGTATGGGTAGGTCGACCTCCAGATCATAATTTCTACTTCAATTGAGATCTGTTTGTGCCCATGTGTTACTCTCTTCGTCTACCTTGCTCCTAGATAGGTTTTCCTCATGCTAAATAGTAAATATGTAAAAACACCATAAACACACAAACTAGAGGTAGACTAACTAAAGTGAAAAAATGAGCATGATAAGTGCTGATAAATCATATGAAATACACCGAAGCTTCACTTTGTGGTACCTGTGCGTGAGAGTGACTAAGAAAATATCTACCGCGTTACAACCCCAGTACGTCATGGAATCAATAGCAATGATTACGAATTCTACCTCTTGAGGTTGCAGCCAGTAGATTCGTGTATCAGGCTCAATTTGGTGACCAGTGATGGACATGAGCTTAAACATATCTCCAGAGTGGCTGCATAGAGGAATCACTGACGCGTACATCTGCCGTAGCATGGGTCGGCATCTATCATCCTTCCTTTTGATTGGGTTATGCTACTGAAAAAGAGCCAAAAACCTAAACCATATAAATACATGGCCACCCTAGTAAAGGATTGAAAGATAGAGAGACGTGTAGGGGAAATAGTGTTTACAAAAGGAAAGAAAAACAGAAAGGGAGCAAAAGGAAAGGACTAGGGGAAAAAGAAAGATGATGACCACATGAAAAAGGATTTATAGCCCACCTAATCAAGAGAAGCTCGGATGAAGCTAAACTAAATGGAGAATTGGCTTAGGGAATAAAGGGAAAGGAGAACGGCAACAAGGAAAAAGCACAAAAAAAGCAATGACAAGACAAGAAGGTGTTTTGATCAGAAAAATGCAAGCAACATGATCAAGGCAAGAAGATGGTTGGCAAAGGCAAATGGGCAAAACGAGCTGGAGGGAGGAAGGTGAAGAACTAAGGTAAGGGCTACCACCGAAGGGAGAAAAACATGACCAATTGTGCAACTTTCTTTCTTAAGCACGCCACATGTTAAAAATCATCTAGCTCCATAGTTTAGCCTTATAGAACCAACAAATTTCTCTTCTTCCCGATAAACCAAAAATTATAATAGAGATGAGAAACCTACACCTACCTACATATTTTCTGCACTTATAGTAGTATCACAACGAAAGAGAAACCAACATTTGCCTAAATTGTTTCCTACATCTCTTCTTCTCGATTCACTCTCCAATTCAACAGTGACTAACTGAAAATCACATACGATAGTAATACCATGATGAAAGAAAAATCCTTCAAGATCATTGGTTATCCTCCACCCCAAAGAAACACCACCTAATAACATCACCTCCATTTAGCTAACATACTTTGCTCCCTCATATAACCACCTCCACAACAAGTGGCTTCAAGTTCAATATGTGGCATCCCACACCACCATTCACTCACCATAAGATGCATTTGAGCATTCCCTTTTGACATAGCTAAACATTATTCCTATAGTAAGCCATCCCTCACCCATGTGTCTCACCATAAACATGTATGATCACCTAGACCAACCTTAACCAAGAAATTAAATTTCATTGTCAGGTTAAGCTTAAAATTTAATTATTTCAAACCTATCATATGACACCAAATCCCCCTAATCAGGTAAATAATGGCATGAACCTTCTATGGGGATAGCTCATAAAAAAAACCCCATAAATAGAACTAACAACCTTTTGCTTAAGGAATCACCTTAACTAAGATAGCCATTCCATCATCTGAAAATAAAGCAGCAATTTGTACTTCCAAGTCACCAATAGGCAACCCATCAAGCATCGTTGACTACTACAACTTACTCCGTAACATCATGAACATACCACAATGGGTTGATTTGATAATGGATCACTGAAAGAGTGGTTATTGGATAATGTCTATCTAAAACTATGGGGTCGAAGAAATTAGAAAAAAGAAGACTAGTTGAAGCAATGTTTGGTTACATGTTCTTTGCCCGTTCAAGAAGATATAAAATATTATTGCTGAAGTGTAAAACTCTTAAACCTGGTTTGAGTTTAGACCATGGATACAGAGACAATAGGGGAACCCCTCGGTCCGCAACATATGTAATTAGAAGAACCATGTTGCAAAAGGAATTTAGCTTTTCATCTTATTCTTATCCAATGGAAAGGGAGGAATCACTAAGTTATGCACCGAGTAGTAAGTGTCATCAAACTTGGAGTGAACTTAGGCGAGTTTTAAAGAATCCATTGTGCCACTACAGATGAACCATTTGAGATCTGCTACAAGAATGACGATGAATGTTTTATCAATTTACATTTATAAATTACTGACTGCTGGTTGTTTATTCAACTAAATAAAACCTGAATGTCTAAAATACCAACTGCTCTTCGTCGTCGGTATTCAACTAAATGAAATCTGAATGTATAAAGATATAACCGACCACCACAGGTCGTTGGTAATCTTCAATGAATTACCGACCACTACATTGGTCGGTAATTCATCGGTGTACTTCACATTTCCTGGCACCAATTCTCCCGTGTATTTACCGATGAATATTACCGACGAAAATGGTAGTAAGTAATTAGTCAGTCGGTAATTAGTCGGTAAGTGGTGGTTAGCTCTCTTTTAGTGATGGTGGTTCAACGTTGGTCGGTATATCATTGGTAATACATAGGTAATTACCAACTATCATTAGTGGTCGGTAATTGATGGTCACTAATCACTGTTTTTCTAGTAGTGATACATGAGAACTATAATAAAATGTTCGATAAACCATAAACATAATTTGGTGATATAAAATCACTACAACAAATTAGATCTATGAGTGCAACTTTTATTTCCCTGATAGACCAATAACTTGCCACGTCAAACTATAAGGGTGAGTAAATAATTGCCCTCAGGGTTGCCTCTAAAGACATGTCATGTAAAACTGTGGTGATGACCTAATTGGTTTGCCCTGTTTGAAAAGATCTATGAGGGCAACCAAAGTCGCCCATTTTGACCTGAAGTAACCCTTGTTTTTTATCGATGATAAACATGGGCAATTTACGGTGGTCGCCCCGTTGCTTGTGATCGATGATGGGAAGCTTAAAAATTCACCCTTTTTGATTGCTGTCAACAGGGGCGAGGTAAAGCGTCGCCCTCTTTGGTTGTTCTTCTCCACTCCTTTGGTTACAATCAATGGGGGTGAGTTTTGTTAGTATCCCCCTTTGATGTACGTCAATGGTGACAAAGCTCTTTAGTTGCACCCTTTGAGTATTTATCAGGGCGATTTTTGTTGCCCTCATAGATATTTTTTTAGAAAAATAAATTTAAATCAGACTAATCCATCAAAGCACCTAAGCAGCTAGGTACCATTTTTTTAATGCCTGAAACTATCAACTACTTACATTTACATTAAGCAAAGTGCATGAAAGCATATAAAGAAAACACCGGAGAAAATATAAACAATTACAAGGATGAGGTTCTTACATTTACATTGCCCGCAAGAGCCATAATACTATTGAATTGGTATTGCAGACAAAGTATGAAGCTACACAGGAAATGGTTCCACTCGTACCTTGTATCATAGAACATTTTAAACAAAGACAGAATAATCAATTATAGAACTCACATAATAAACAGAAAACTAGAATGGAAAACTTAATAAAGCTCCTTTTAACTTCGGCAGAAGGAAAAAGGATACATGCTCTTGGTTGTACAACTCATAATAAAACAGAGAATTAGAGTAGAAAGTACAAATGAATACAGAGTAAGACTAACCACAAAGTTTGTTCCCCATTTCATAAATGGGAAGTATGTTAATGGTATGATTGTAGTTAGCCTGCTTGATCAATCCCATCTCCAATGCATAATCTGGATAAGCTTTATATTGAAGTGCTAAACACAAAGTCGCATTCAGGGATTAAATGACAAACCTTCATGTTAATATGAATCCTTTTTTTTGCTTGTTTCCTCTATGAACACGAGCAACAATGGCAGGAATGTAATGTTTGGCGTACAATTCTTAAGTTATGTAAAAATCATTATCAACAAACTCTGGATGAGCCTCAAAGAAGGCCTGCAGTCATAAAAAAGCTCCTCAATCCAAAGAAGTCCTATAGCATCACTAGATCGTGATCATATGTTTAATTGACATATTGTCCATAAGCAATGTCGAGCTAACATCCAATCATCAAAGAACTAATAGTATGACAACGTTGCGATTACGATGACTCTTCTAAATACCTGCACAAATTAAAGAATGGATACCACACAGTTCGACTAAGAGATTTCAAGTAGTAAAAACTAATTTCCTCCAACTTAGTGTTACTAGCGAAATTTGACCACTAAAACATCTTTAGCAATTAAGTAAGAAGCTCACGAGTGTTGCTAATGTAACTACACTCAACTTCAAACAACATGCATCACCAAGGATGGGGGATTACCTCAATGAGTTTCATGTAATGCAACATGCAACTGAAGACTCTCGATTAAACAATGTTCAAAATTTCAACATAGCACACACCAGACACTGTATATCGATCTGGCTGAGCCACATAACAACCATAATCAAAAACCAAAAGGAACTGTATAATTTGTAAGGTAGCAATGAACAATGAGCAGTAAACGGGATAGGCATACTTCACATCCAACCACATAGCGAATTGATAACGCCCTTGAGAGAAAATATTCTTCTAGTACCACAAATATAAGCACAAGAAAAGACTTTCCAAAAGTGGATCAGAGAGAAATTTGATTTTCTCAAAATTCTCTTAGAAGATAGAGTTCCGTGATACAAGACATGTATGACCAGATAATTACTTCACCCATTAGACAATGTATGATGTAGTTGATCATTACAAAACTAAACTGAGAAAGTAAGAGAATGGAACAACAATTCATGGATGGTTTCCACACTTCCTTAAGCTTAGCTAGACACCCTACAAATAGAAGCATATTATAATCAGAAAGGTCTACAAGGAAAAGTAATGTTTAGTTACTTCATTTCAAAATTCAATGGATAATATGTACTTAAACAAATATTAAGACAAGTTTTGTACATTTAAGCAGGAGAATATAGCTAACCAGAATAGCTACATTCCAAACTGTACACATTCATTATTATGTCAAGGATGCTTAAACATATCTCTACCTCGGGTTCATGTATCATATAGTGCAAAACCTATTGAAACATAACAAATTAAAACAAGCATAAAACCGACAAAAATATTGAATTTAAATGCATCAACTTAAAACCTCGCATCCACAGCTATCATTATCAATGTCTAAACGTCCTAATGTGATTGTCACATCAGCCTTTAGTTAAGCAGAATGCACTAATAGATGCTTGACCTAATCATAGAGAAGCAATTCTGCTAAGCCATATAAGTGTTGTCCCATTTTTTCCAAGTGTTGTCCCATCCTTGCAAGAGGTTACCAAATGCTGCAGTAGAAAAATCAGAAAGGACATTACTCAAGTTCCGAGGTGTAGTATATATACAAGATCTTCATCATGGTTCATTATGAACCTCTGTATAATAAGCTTGTCTCACTTGTGATGCCAAATAAAATGGCTCATCTATCGCTAGAAACTTCTTAGAATTGATCATAATTCCATAATTATCCCTTTTAATCTAGTTCTTGTATAATACACATCATACCAAATACATCTAAACAAAACCACAATCAGGTCCCTGTCACCAACTTTAGGAGCATCAAATTCCAACTCTATAACTTCTTTCAGTACCCCAAAGAAGTCTCGCTGGCCACTCTCTTCATCTCCTCTAACCACAACAACCCCACTGTTTTGTGTTTTTCATCTTCTTAGTCGCTTTTTAGCATGAAAACGATATCCATTGAAAAAGTAGCCCTTGTAACTGCTTGTAGTTTTACTTTTGCCTCTAGATAAAGATAATAACTCTGGGGTTGCTCTCTCATAACTCTCAATATACAGCTTCGAAATTTATAGGAATAAATACACGAATATTGAATAAAGATAATAACTATGGGGTTGACTTAAACAGACGGTGACTGTTACACAAAAACGATGTAATACGTACATGTGATTTAAACCAATCAACAAAATCTTTATGTGCTTCATCAGACGTTGCATGTTCTCTATTCACCATAAATTTGTTGATTTACATAAAATTTAAAAATATTGAATAAAGATGAACAATATAGTGAAAAAGAAGATTGGGGTCGTACTTCATAAAAGGTTGAACTTCTGGACAATTTTGAAGGATATATATTTGAGCTTTCCTCTAGTTAATATCACTTAGCCTTCTCATTCTTCCCTTTCCTGATGGTCTTCCTCTTTTCTTAAATACAGAAAGATGAAATGGGGGAGGTTTATCATCCACATCATTTCTATCAACATGATTAAATTTTGTCTTTGTTCCTCTCAATTACCTTGAGCAAATTGTTAGGCATTCTTTCATAATATAGCCTTCAACAATCGAGCCTTCAGGCCGAGATTTGCCTTCGCACATAAGACTTTAGTTCTCTTATTCCCTTACAAGAGTTAGTTTTATGTCTCACTCGCTGCTGAATACAAAAAAAGTGTAATAACCAATTGAAAACAAATGTTGTTATCTTTCAAATTTGAACCTCCATCGACCTTGCACAGGTCCACCAAACATATCCTCTCTAGCAAGATGCACGTGAGATGTACCATAACATCAAAAAAAGAAGGAACAAAGATCTTTTCAAGCTTGCAAAGTATCACAACAGCACTTTTTTCCCATTTCTTCAACTCATAAAGTGTTAAAACCTTGGAGCATAGATTCTTGTAGAACAAACTAATTGATGAGTGAATAAATGAGCATGTTTTAGAGGTATATTCATGTGCTTTATCAATGTTTTATCAACACTTTTCATGCTCATTTCTTCACTCTAGCTAGTTTTCCTCTAGTTTTGTGTTTATTGGTGTTTTACAAAAATATTGTTGAAACAGGAGGAATAACATAGTTAAAAATAAAGTAGATGAAAATACAAACGCGTGGGCGCAAACGACTCCAAAATCAGAGCTATAACGAAGAAGATAGAGCATTTGTTTTGCTTCTGGTCCGGACCTCCCTAGGCGAACCGCCCCTATGGGGCGGTCGGGTCAATTTTGTTCGCGTATTTTTGCCTCTGGCCGAACGCCCCAGTCCGACCGCCCCTGTGGGCGGTCCAAACAGAAATTTGCTCAGATTTTAGATTTTAAAAGTAGAAAAAGAGAGGAGAGAGAGGCAGTTCGGGAGCAGGACTCCAGGCAACGCAAAAGAAGAGAAAAGGAGGAGAAGAAGAGGAAGAAGAAGAGGAAGGAGAAGAAGAGAAGCTCACCTCCCTCCAAGCTCCATTAATGGCTTCCTTTTATCCCTTTTCTCTTGTTTTCTTCTCCATGTTTGTGTGAACTCTTGTATACCTTGGGATGGGGTTTCTCCCCAAAATCCCCAAATTGCTCTTGTAAACCTAACTCATCTTTTGTAGTTGTTTTATACTCATCAATGCTTAATTAATGCTTTAGATTTGATCTTCTATTGCATTTATTGTGCTTCCTTGCAAAATTATGTCTTGAGCTTGAGATTAGACAAATTGGGGATAAACCCTAACTTTAACACTCTTGATTTGGGGGTAAAATCCTAGGGCTATTATTTAAGAGCTTATGCTTAATGCTACCTAGAAACTTAGACCTTCTTTGATTAAGAGGTTCGACTAATTAGGTAAGAATTGGTTGTTCCATGATTTGGAGAATCTTTACATTAGCTCTAATAGACAACTTAATGAGGCAAAAAAAAATGAGAGCGTATTTGGGTGATTTAGGAGATCCCCACTATCCCAAGGTAAACACCTATCTTAGATTAGCTAGTTTAGTTTTATCATTTTCTTTGTTTCCCATCTATCAAACTAAAATCCCAAAAAACCCCAATTTATACTTATGCACTTTTGTATATATCTTCTTGCACATTTACTAAGCTTATAATTAACTAGATAGTTACGAAGTCCCTGTGAATACGACCTTGTTGTACTACAATGACTGGGTTCACTGCTCATAGTTAGCAATCTAGTTTAATCACTATTTTGCACAACACTAAGCTAAGTTAATGGCTCAAACACGAGTTTGGGCAAGATATTCTAAAATTTCAGTATAAGCAAATCTTGCATGAATATGTGATAGTCATGACTTTTCATACCACAATCTTCTAATCTCCCAAACTAGCACATCGTGCTATGTTGGAAGCATAACTATCAGGCATTTTCACAGTGGATATGAACTATAATACTTGCTTTTTCTGTGCGATAGTCAACTGATATGGTGCTCTAGGAATGTAATACTTCCCATCCACTTGTATTGGGTGCAAATGTTTATGCATGTTCAATTCAACCAAATCAAGTCGAGTGTTCAAATTATCTTTCGTCTTCCTTTGAATGTCAAGTGTTGTTCCAAATACATTGTCAACTATGTTTTTTGAAATGTGCATGACATCTAAGTTATGATGAATATTTAACTCCCTCCAATATGGAAGTTGAAAAAATATTGAACAACTCAACCCAATGCCTCCCATCTCACTTCCGTTTTTGCTCTACTTTCATCTCAAAAGTGACATTAGAGATTTCACGAAACAACTCTAGAATATCATATCTAGAAAGGGGCTTAGGAGGTGATCTTCTCTCCATTTCTCCATTAAATGATTTATTATTAAATCTAAATCGATGATCAGGCTCCAACAATCTACGATGACCCAAGAAACATTACTTACTTCCATGATTGAGTCGCAGATAACAAGTCTCGTTGTGGCAAATAGGGCACACAAATCTCCCATCAATAAAGTAACCTAACAAATTGGCATAAGCTGGAAAATCATTGATAGTCCATACAACACTATCTTAATGTTAAATATGTTGCGGCTGTGAGAGTTATAAGTCTCTATCCCAACTTGCCATAGTTGTTGAAGTTCTTCAATCAGCTGTACTAGGAATACATCAATGTTATTTCCAGGGTGCACTGGACCAGGGATCAAGAGTGATAGAAAATGAAATGCATGAATCATAAACATTATTGATGCTAGATTGTAGGGAACTATATACACGGACAATATGCTATACCCTCTACCATAACCTTACCCGAGATGAAATCCATCTATTGCAAGACCCAACTTGACATTACGTGGGTCACTTGCAAAATCATGATGATTCTGATCAAAGCTCTTCTATTCAGTAGCATCAGCCGGATGTTCTATAATGTATCATCAATATGCTTCTCCTTATGTCATCGCATACAAATTGCAATGTCACAGGAGACAAATAGCCTTTTAAGCCTTGGAGCGATATGAAGACAACATAGCACTAATCTAGGAACTATGGGTTGTGATTGTGAAGAACCTTGTTATTCCAAATAAGGAGCACTATCATCAACAATGGGAACTTCTTTTTCTCACCTTGATTCAAGACATTCAGGAAACAAATCAGAATTAGCATACTTATTTAAAAAGAGGATACAATGATTCACACAAGCATGGATTTTCTCATAATGTAAACCCAAACTTTTTGTGTATTTCTTTGCTTTCCCATAATTATTTGGAAAACTAGGATCATAATTGAAAGCCCTCTACAATTCCTTGAGTAACATTGTAAACGATATATTACTCCACCGACCACCTACTTTAAGATGCAACAAAGTTATAATGAAATATAACTTTGAGTAAGTGTTACACACTAGGTATAGTCGCTCTTTTGTTGCATTCATGCATTAGTCTATTAAGATCATCTGGAAGCTCATCATTCCCTTATCCATATCCTCACGTTCCATATCATCACCTTCCTGAGGCTGAGAGAATACATTTGTGGCATCTTGCAGCAAAGACGTCATCCCATCTGAAATTAAAAGATCTTCCTCATCATATTCATCATCTTCCTCCTCATCCATATGCCCGTCCATAGGATAAACCATAGGATATACAATATCTTCTTCCTCATATTGGGTCCATGGATTATAATTTGGTTCGATTCCATTCCTAAAAATATAAGCTCTCATGGTGATCTGATTTTGTAGAAAATGAATGACACAAATCATACAAGGACACTTCAACTTCACATTTGAGTTAGGGTTTGTGTCCTTCAAAACAAAGGCCAAGAATTCTTGAACACCCTTATGATAAGCGTCTTGTTTCCTACCACTCTACACTTTTAGACACATCCAATCTCTACTATTATCCATCATCCTTAAGAAATAAAAAATAACATAATTATTACTTGACATGCCAAAAAAAGAACATTATAGAGACTAATAGGTTCACAATGACATTATAAAGTTGTACAGTGAGATTTTCAGCCGCTTTTTGGGGCATGAACCTAAAACCGAAACATAGCCACAATAGCTAATCTAGATAAAGCTGGACTAACCTAATCAGATTAAAACCACCAAAGAAACGACTATGACACATTCAAACATAAACTTACAAGGAGCACTAAGCAAAACTAGAATCAAAAGATCACAAACATGATTAGGGGTATAATGTGCATCCAAAAGAAATACTTAGAGACAGTATTTCGTATAGACAGATTTGGAGATTATTTAAGTTAGGATTAAATACCGAGAGAAAGAAGAGGTGAGCCCCCTACAAAGAGCTAAGAGAAGAATGCAAACAACAGTCACACATATTAATTTGTAAACAAACTAAATGAGCAGTAAAAGGAATGTTGAGTTTGAGAACAAAGCTAGCCGCCCAAATCCATCATTGGTTGTGTTCGAATAAGATGCACATGAGACAGTACAAGTTAAACATGAAATCCGTGAACTAGTGGATATCAATTCTTTTTTAGCTTGAATATCAATTCTGCATATAAGTCGACCCTGAGCCCCATGTTGAGTTTGATCAAACTTAAACTGCAAAGTAAATGCAGGGTTTTCCCCGAAGATATCCGTGAATGCGGTAAAAAGAGAACTCAAAGATTCAAAATGCAAAGGGTGTTGGGAAAATTACTAACATAATAGTAAAGACCTAGCTAAAATGGGAAACTGCACCCAATTCGTTGCAATATAACAAGTGTCATATCCACATGGAAATTGGTTTCTAAATCCCAAGCTTCGGTACTTTAGTGAAGTGCAAATAAAAACTAGTAAACGGGGGTTTAGCTGGAGGCAAGCTTGGTTGGTTACCAATGAAAAAGCAATAGAACATTAAATTGTTTGTTTGATGGAATGGGTGAAAGAGTACCCTAGGATAGTGGGGAATCACCTAAATCACCCAAAGAATCTCAAAACCTTAATTCATTAACTCATTGTCCATTAGAGCTCAACTCATGAATCCGTAAATCATGGGAAATCCAATTCTTACCTAATTAGCCAAACCCCTTAATTAAAGGAGGTTTAAGTCACTAAGTAGTATTAAGCAAACACTCTTAAATAATAGCCCTAAGATTTTACCCCCAAAATCAAGAGAGCAAAAGTTAGGGTTTATCCCCTTTTAGTCAAATCCCAAACTCAAACTCAAATGTAGAATGGAACCATCATAATTTTTTTTTGATAAGGGGGCTACAAATGTAGCAATGATATGACCAAAAGAATGGTCTAAACAGCTTAGGAATACCCTTAGCCAGAAACTAAACTAACCAAAAAAACAAATAGAACACCATCGATTACTACCCGTATATGACCTATAATCAGATTGATATTTTCCAACACTTAGCAGTAAGTTCTTCGATTCATAAAGCTCATATATTCCAGCACTAGTATCTTCGCAGCCATAGCTACCTCTGTCCAGCATATGTTTACCTCTTCGGTTCTGATATTGAATTTGAAGTGGGTTCTTCATATATTGTGGACTGCAAAACATCATAGCGGCACTTCACAAATTTCCAAAACTCAGTGCCTTGGATCTTATGATTTGGGGACTGATCACACAAGGTAGTCAAAATATCTTGGGTTCCAAAACCAGGCCGCACTCCACTCCAACCATATATCAGCGCTCACTTCATTGCCTTTCCCGATCCTCTCTCCATATGGAGCGTTTTACATAGTCCCATTGGAAGTAGATTGCTTCCTCTTTTGTTGCTTCAAGATTCTATCAATATTTGCCAGGGATTTATTTGGGAATGGGCAATTAATACGCAAACGTTGCCCGTATTTGAAACAACGTCGGGCTTCTGCTGATACTGCTGGTCTTTTGTTAGTTTCTTTTCTCCTTGGACGCTGCGGTTTACTATGAGTATGAGATACTGTGTTATCGGACGTCACAACCACATTGAGATTAATTTGCTCTTCTGCATCTTTCAGAGACTGGGAGTTGATTACCGAGACTTCTTTTGGGCTTTCTGACATCCCCTGCTCAAGAGCAGCGACGTGCGCATGTCCCATGCTCATCTGATCCACTTTACCTTTATCATTCCCAACCTCTTTTATTTCAATCGTACTTATCCTTTTATTATACTCTTTGTTTATTCCCCCTGAGCTCCACGAGTACATAGGGTTGCCCATCACTACGCTCCTAAAAATATGAATAAGCCTCTGCACCATTAATGTTCCACTTTCTACATCCCCGACAAAAGCATAATTATCTTCGGGGTCCGCTCCTTTTTTAAAATTTTCCACTGAAGCCTTGCAGGCTTGCATGCTGTGAGTGTTGGGATATGCACTTGTGAAAGCCTCTACGGGTGCAGAGTAATTTGAACACTTGGACAACTCCTTAACTTCCATTGTTCTTAGACATGTCTCTAGGTTTACCGACTGTCGAGCCGCCGATTGTTCATCTTCCGATTGTCGATGTTGCAAAATCTCTTCTGACCAATATTCAACCACCCCTACATTGCTGACTATCCCCTCCACTTCAACCGGTATTTCCTTATTGATAATCTGCATGATTGACGTTTCTAATTGTGCATGCGCTTCCAAATAATTGGGGATTGTCTTCATGTTAGTCTCGATGGACAGAATCCTTCCCAGGGATTTGGTAATAGCATGTACGGAGTTTTTCGTCCATGCTTGGACAGGAATCCCTCTGATGGCAATGGACGTGACTCGTTTATTCAGTTGGTGTGACGGATTCCACTGAGTGAGCTCCCATCCATGATCTTTCAGTGTATTACTGCCCGTGAAATCTCTTGCCTTCTCAAAAGAATTAAAAATTACGATAAACTTGAAGTTCGAGAGGCAAATGATATCCTCCACACTTGTGGCCCAGATTGAAATACTTCTTCTAATTCCGGCGAGACTAGACTGCACTTTAGACGAGATAACTACCCCTCTTACGAGCCTTTCATGCATGACATGAGAGCGCTCCAAACTAATAAAGCCTTTTGGACTTTCATCCTTTTCAGTGACATTACCTTGACGGGGGATAGGTATTGAGGGTTCAGCTGTGTCGTCAAGGTCCTCAGATGGCTTTTTTCGTGACCAGCGGTAGCTTTGTGAATTTCCTTGCGAGCTAAAGTTGGGAAACTGTTGGGGGAATTTGCGGACTATGGCTGGTTGGGTTTGAATTTGGTTGCCATCTAGTAAGGAACCGTTTGTTTCTAGAATAGCACGATCTGCATCCTCTTTGTGTTTGTATTCGACAAAACCGTATCTCGTTTTTGTGCGGATTCGCGGGGTTCTGGGCAACCGAATGCCCACTATCTGACCGTATGTGTCGAAAAGTTTCCATATAGTGCCCAACCTTGAAGACTGATTTATATTGTCGATAAATACCGTTGCACCTGGGATGGATTTTGAGCTTGCCATGCGCGCTGGAATGTTTGAATTGAGATACTATTGCGCAAATTAATGCACATTCCCAAAATTAATGACGACGTATTCTTCTCTCTATCTCATCATATATTCCGAGTTACCGATAACGTGTAATGGAACCATCATAAATGCAATTAGAGATCAATTTAAAGCATTAATTGATATTGAAGGGAATAAAACAAAAGTATTAAATGAGTTAGGTTTCTAGCATTCAATGAGCAACAATAGGGTCAAGCCCCATCCTAGGATACAAATAAGTATACTCATCCATTAAGAGAGGAAAGAGGGAAGTTAGCCATGGGAGGAGCTCTTGAGCTTCAATGGAGGTTGAATATTCAATCTCTTCTTCCTCCTCTTCTTCTCTTCTTTTCTCCTCTTCTTTAATTTCTCCCTTATTTTCGTCTCTCTCTCTCTCTCTCTCTTCTTTCTAGCTGGTATCGTGGGTGGTAAATAATGAGGAAGGAAGCCCCAAAATTCAACATTTTAAAACATCAATATGGGCAGATTTTCCGTCTGACTGATCTTGCCAAGGTCGGTCTCGTGGGTTGGTCGGACTCTCTGGTGAAGGAAGCACGTGACATTTTTAAGCTCGACCAACCTTACCAGAGTCGGTCTTAAGGTCGGTCGACTTCAGTGTGCTGCGGAAGGTTTGGACAAGGTCGGACCGACCCTCCCAGGGTCGGTCGAGACCAAAAAGTTCTTCTTTTGTGCCGAAATTCTCCCGATGCTTCCCGTTGGCTTGGCATCCTTCCCGAAGTGCTCGAACATTGATGCATCCTCAAATTAAGCTTTCAAAATGTACTCACATGAGTATTTACCTATTCGAATATGTCAAAAGTATAAGCTCACTAATAATCACAAAAGTACTCCATAAAGTGGTGAAATAAGTCATGCACCAGATAAAATGAAGGTAAATAAAGACCTTGAGATAGCACTATTTCACCACTTAGCAAAGGGTTAGTCTTGTTTTACCCCAAATTAACGATAGAGATGGAGCTCAGAGTAGCAACCAACTGTGATGAAGATGAAGGTCTTGTTCGGCAAGAATAGCAAGTGCTAAAGAACGTCATATAGCAAACATAGAAGAATACTCGTTTGTCTGTAAATTTACTTAAAAAACAACCGAGGCGACTAAAAGAAGTTGCCTTCATAGATGAGTCATGGGAAACGACTTAACTTGCCCCTGATTATATACTAAACAACCGAGACGACCTAGAGCATATCACCTTCAATGATGTCATAGGCTAACAATGAACAACATACCAATAGAGGCAAAATATATGTTGTCGCCCCCGTTGATCAGAAAACTAGAGACGACTAATTAACTCACCCCGTTGATCCTAAAATTAGAGGTGACTTGTCAACTCGCCCCCGTTGATCGTAAAATCAACAGCGACTAAACATTTCACCCCCGTTGATAATAAAATCAGAGGGGACTGAGTGTTCGTCCCTTTTGATCTCTGTTTGGAGGTAAGTTTTATGTTGTCTCCCTTGATGTTATACAAACCGCCCTGGTTGATATCCATATTCTTGTAGTGAATATTGTTTAAATTTGAAAATATAATACATAAAATAGCGTGATTAATTTTTAGCTTCCTAAAGGGTGAACTAGCGTCCGACCAATAGACGCAATTTAACGTCCAAAAATATAAAATATGGGTAATCTAGTATCCGATAAACTATGACTAGGGCTGTCCATGGTAGGTTAACCGCCTTATTCGGTTAACCGCTTTCGGTTAACCGGGTCCTCAGTTTTCTAAAATCCAATTTCATTACCATTCCATTTAGATCGGTTAACCGGATTCGGTTAACCGTTTAATTCTGTTTTCTAAAATTTGATTCTATTATCATTCCGTTTAGACCGGTTAACCTTCAGTTCGGTTCAGTTTTATCGGTTAACCTTATAGCCGTGTTTTATAAGACTCATACCATCAATATTATAGTACAATATTGATCATTCACCTAAATCATGAGTGACAAATCAAACACATGTGAGCAAAAAATATAATATTGTGCATATTCTCTCAGTAGGTAACATTAATTATTATATAAGGTGAACATTAATATTTGAAGATTTTGATTGTTTATATAATCGGTTAATCACGGTTGACCGAGCGGTTAACCGTTTTGGAAAATTCAATACCGTTACCGAAACCGGTCAATTTACACGGTTCGGTTAACCATACCGCAAGAACCGGTACGGTTAACCTGAAAACAGGTACGGTTCACTTCGGTTTCGGTCGGATACCGCGGTTTCGGAATTTTTTGGGCAGCCCTAACTATGACTACTATATATGACTAAAATTTACTGGTTGTTTAGTGTCCAATTTTCTAGTTTTGCAATCAATATTATGACACTAAATATAACACGTCACTAATGGGCACCAATTTTTCAAAACATTATAGACACTCATTTAGATACTTGCAGGCTGATTTTTCACTATGAGGGATCTAAATATGATTCTGACTAAAAGGTTAGATCTTAAAATTTTCTATTTATGGAGGGAAAAAAACCATTATATTGGCATCCTTAAAATTTCTATTTTATCGTTCATCTCTCCCAGAAAGCTTTTATGGGGAATGCTATTGAGTACTATACCCACTATCAATGGGCTCCAAACGAACTTATGATTTAAGGGTGGAAATTTGACTAGAGTTGTCACCTAATTTGACCTAAACCCTATTAGGAAGGAAAGAAAGGGTTTTAAAGACCTTTGATTTACTTTAAAATTGTTACTAATGGAGAGGTGATAAATGGTGAAAATATATTTGAGAGTTTTAAGATAAAACGACGACTTCATTTTACTCATGTTCGAAGCATCAAATTTGTTTTCAAATGTTTGAAATCGATTTGAGAATTTTTGAGATTAAATGATGACTTCATTTTAACCTGTACATCAATATATTTTAAAAACTAAAGGGTTATGTTCTTCAAGTTTTGTTGTATGAGGTGAAATTTTTTTGGTGTGTACAGCATCTAACCACAGTGATTAGCATCCAACCTTTAATATCTGAAATCAATCGAACACCAATTACTATGAAACCGAATGCTAATGTCTTTGTGATGCTAAATGATGTTTATCCGTAACGTTAATTGTTTCACAAAACGAACTTATTGCCTATTCAATTAAATTAGCACCTTACTCATGTCTTTTTTTTTTTTTTTTTTTTGAAAACAGCACCTTACTCATGTCGTGTATTGTAAAAAATAAGTATTTGAATACTTCGAAAAGTGCGTATTTATTGCCATGGAAAAGGGTAGAGTGGACGGTGGTGATGGTGGAGATGTTGGATTGTCGGGTAGGTACTACGTTGGCTTTTCTACAACTGCCCGCCCTCATTACGTGTTCATGTACTACTATATATAGTATTCATTTCTGCTTCAAGCGTAGTAAAAAATTGCATTATACTTCAACTAGTTATTAAAGTACTACTTAAATTGACAATGCATACGTCAACTATGACGAATATCTTCCTTCCCCCTTACTATAGTTTATTATTCCTTGCAAGCTTCACGATATCCAATACAGAAGATCACAGCGGATCAATCACATTAGTGATCTTTTTTTTAAAAAAAAAAAAAAATCACTTTAGTGATCCATATGGTTTCATTCGCATGGTCGACAGTATTCGTGACAAACCTATTTTACCTCCGACCGGACAGCTGAGTAGTATTTTTCTTGCAACCGTAATAACAATCTAAATAAACTAATTAAATATAATAGTTAATTAAATTACCTGTATTCTAATTGTACTGTCTTGTTAGATATATATTATTTGAATATAAATAATTTGATACATTTAGTTTTTATTTAAGTTAACATACAGTATTACCAAATTTAGATATTATATGGTAGAATATAAATAATAAGAAAATAAAATGATATAGTTGTTATTTATATAATCCTATCTTACTCAAATCATAAAACTAATAAAACGAAATATAACAAGCAAAATAATAGTATAATCATATTATTTTGTAGTTTCATTTTAGCGAAAATTATATCTCTCACCCATGACGTTTGGTGAAATTATACACCCCATTCATGAGGTTTCAAAAATTACTTTGCCCACCTATGTGGTTTCCTCTATTGTACATCCAACAACTTTTCTAATATTTGATCAACTTAAAGATGCTTAAATGTTGTCCAAAATTGATGAAACTTTACATAAATGATGTTAAGGTGTTATATTTTGGTCTAGCATGAAATCCAAAGTTTTTTACTCATATGTGATCCTTGAGATCCAATGAAACATATGACATGTCAACATGTTTTCATTGGGCCCTACGGGTCATATATGTGCTTTAAAAGCTTTAGATTTGACGTTGGACAAAAATATAACACCTTAGCATCATCTATGTAAAGTTTTATAAATTTTGGACAACATTTAAGCATCTTTTAAGTTGATCAAATATTAAAAAAGTTGTCGGATATAAAATAGAGAAAACCACATAAATGTGCAAAATAATTTTTGAAACCTCGTGGGTGGGGTGTGTAATTTCACCAAATATAATAAGTGGGGATGTAATTTTCTCTTTAATTTAAGATATATATCTTTATTTTGTTAAACATATCATTCATAAAGTAATTTCTTAGAATTCAGATTATATTAATTCCAAAATCATCACTGATAATTGGTTTTATTTATAGTCAACTGTTAAATGGAGTTGTCATAATATAATAGAGAAGACGATACTAAAATCGATGGAAATTGTTAGAACAGTGTTTGGATGTAGCGTTTGAATAAAGTAGAGAGAAATAGTGATATTGGCATTGAAATAGATCCAAAATATTATTTCAAACGTTGGATGACACAAACGAACCCAATTATATTTTCAACAAAGTCTTGACTACACCCACATATAATTAACCAAAAATAACTACACTACTTGTATATATATTAGAAGAAAACTTTACATTACACCTATAGAACTGTAGGATATTCATATAACAAATATTATCCATAAAAATAACACTTTCGGTATCATTTTTTATCATACAAAATTTTCATACTCATTATACACATTTATTGTTTTTTTTTTTGAAAGAAGAACGGTGGTATGATGTTCGATGAATGGTGAACGGTGGTGTGGTGATGATTAGTGACGGCGAAGGATGATGATAAAAGGCCAGTGAATAATGGAGAATGGTTTTTGATTTTGTGGGCGTCCGGTGGGTGTTGATTAGAGATTAATGCAACAGTGCGGGCGTTGAAAACTTGGCAAGCCAATAATTCTGTTCGGCCCGGTCACGTTCAAGAATGTGATGCTGTGTGTATATTACACATTTATTGTTGATTGTAAAATAAAACCATCTTTGATCCATGTGTAGTCAACAATTTACCTTTATATTTCCTCCTACACTTTTGGCGTGTACAGAAATACTTAGGTTGGTCCTCCTATAAAAAGCTGTCAAAGTTCTGTTATCAACCTCCTTTCCCCTTTGAGCTAGCTAGCTCTCTCCATACCTGATCCCACAGATATTTACACCTCGGGAAATAAGATAAAGGATAAATGGTTATTACCTCCAACGATACCAAGGAAGCGGCGGCGGCGGCCGTGAGGTCAGTTGCTGCGAGTTCTGCTCCACCCGGTCGGTGGCTGTCTACTGTAGGGCAGACTCGGCCAAACTCTGCCTATCCTGCGACCGACAAGTGCACGCCGCCAACGCCCTTTCTCTCAAGCACCACCGCTCTCAGATCTGTGACACTTGCTCCTCCGCCCCCGCCACCGTCCGCTGCTCCACCCACAATCACAAGACCACCACAATCTCCCTCTGCCAGGACTGTGACTTTGACGCCCACTCCGGCGGCACCGCATCCGCCCATGACCGGACCCCACTCGACGGCTTCACCGGCTGTCCCTCCGCTCTTGATCTCGCATCTATTTGGGGATTGGATCTGCAAACTAAAAAACAATTTGATTTACCCTCTCATAATATTACTCTCCTGAATGACGATGATGACCCCTTACCCCAATTCGATTCCTCACTCTTCTCATCATCTGATCCAAACGGTAGCGAGCTCGTCGTTCCAGGAAACCATGCCTACCTCGACGCATACAACAATTACTACCCGCATCAAGGTTACGAACAAGCGTTTGATTCACAATTGGAGAGCATGGTCGTCGGTTTCAAGAGGGACAACGTCCGCGGAGGACAAGGGAAGAAGAGGGCACTAATGGTGATGAAGCAGCTGATTGAGTTATTGCAAAGAGAAGAGGAGGAGACTGAAGGCGGTGATGGCATTGGGTCAAGTGATGCTAATGGTGGAGTAGATAATTCGGTGGTTCCTGGTACGCCTTGCCGGACAATGAATTTTGAGTTACCTCAGCAGCGACAGGCACAGCAGCACCAGAGTCATTGTCAAGGTGGTGGGGATTTCAATACTGCGTCTCCGATCTCCATGCCGATTGATATGGATGATTTCATTCGTAATATTGATGGGAATAATGTTTTTGGAAATGAGACCATCGTCGGGTGGGATAATCGTAATACAAATTGTACGCAAAACAGCAATCAACCACCTCCTTCCCAGGTACAGTTTCAATAGAATTTAGTATTACATTTTGTTGGAATTAGTTCAAAGGTTAGAATATTCGATTAAGCTTGAAAGAATAGTCAGATCTTTACAAATCTATTTGCAAACTGCGCATGAATAGACTGATCTTTCCTTTGGGAACGAATTGAAGAGGGCTCAGTATATTCTGTTTTTTTTTTCTTCTTCCGGGCAGATATGGGATTTCAATCTTGGACAGACAAGAGAGCACGGAGAGGAGTTGGGAGGTGGTTTAGAGGGCTGTTTTGATGGAAACATTTCAGGAGGACGATTCATGATCAAGAGGAAGGCAGATTCATTAATTGGACTTGATGAAATCAGATTATTTGTAAGTTGTGAATATTACTCCCTCCTATTGTTCTGAACTGAAGAAAATTGTCTACTTTGAAAGCACTTACAGTTGTTAAATTCATATGTTTTTATTTCTGAAACAGGGCATTGACAGCAGCCATGACCCAGCAACATCAGAGAGCAGCAACTTACTGCCAACAACGGGGCATCTTAATAAGTTGAAATCCTCCAACCTTGTTTGTGGCTCCTCTAAGGATATCGATTTCACGGCAGATCATATCAGCGGGCGAAGTAGTGCCAGGAACCCTGCTGCGCCTACTGCTGTGACCCAGGTTGATAGGGAGTTACTGGCTCAGAACAGAGGTAATGCCATGCAACGCTACAAGGAGAAGAAGAAAACTAGAAGGTTACACAAATCTCTTATATCAACTTGCATTGCATTAATTCATTCCAGCTTCTCACCTCTTCTTCCTTTTGTTATAGCTCTTCATATATATATATATTTGCTTACTTTTTCAGTTTTATTCTTTCTAACTTCAGATATGAGAAGCATATACGTTATGAGTCAAGGAAGATGAGAGCTGATACGAGAAAGAGAGTGAAAGGCCGGTTCGTGAAGGCTATTCCTGAAGCTGACAATGATACAGATAGTTGAAAGGAAATTCACAATCATTGTCACAGTCTGTACATAATATCGATCTTCCTTTGTAAAATTTTGGCTACTCTCAAGTTAAGATGTCGCCTTTCTCCTCTTTCCCACCTTTTGGAGCCTTTTGGTGTCTGTTCTTATACACACACACGGTCAGTCCCTTCCCCTTTTGCCTCAGCTATATAGTTTTATAGTACATCGATCTCTTGTTCTCCTTTCGTTTTTTAAGGGCTTCTTGTACTGGTTTTGATCTTCTTCTTGAGTTGCCCACAACGATACCATATCACTTCATTGTTAGACTTACTCAGCTATGTTACTTGTAATCTCAGCAAGGTTTGAAGGAAAGACCGAGCTGCAATATGCAATTCTGCCCCGTATATAAATGTACCAGTTATAGATTTTTTATACTAACCAGGAACTAATTAATAGCAACTGACTAATAATCTAAGGTCATGAGAGAATGGAGTAGGGAGTACGGCCCAGCGAATAGATGCAATCAATCTACAAAATAGCAGTAAGTAGTAGGAGGAACACAGTCTTATTATTAGGCTGGCTTAAACCAGAGAGATAGTTAGGTCTAAAGTGAGCATAAGGCATGAAAGAGGGATGATTAAAAGAACATCCCTAAACGAACGAGAGACTCTAAAGATTACATCCATGCTGGGAAGCCAAGATAAGAAGGGGAAACAATACCATGACATGATTCAACTCTTCTAACGTTTTTATATACTTAAGAACCATAACTTCAAAGAGAGGATGATAACTATAGATAGGCCAGTAATTAAAAACCTTTTTGAAACTAGCCTCATCTTGATATTTTTTTGTTCTTCTTCTTGAAAACAATAGGCCTCATCTTGATCTTAGTTAGCCTCCACCTTTTCCTCTAATAGTTATGGGTAGATTGAGGACTTGTCTTGAAATTGGCCTCATCTTTGGTTGACACATAAAATAGAGAAAGATAGGCAATAGAATAGTAAAGGGGTATTTATAATTTTATATACAACTCTAGGAGCCCCGTTATAACCTATTACATATTGGTCTAGTATACTGGATTGAGGTTAATAGATATACATCGGCCTATTACATTATGGTCCACTAATCTTTGATCTTAGTTAGCCTTCATATGACCACCTATTTAGATAATTTACAAAATTTATCCGATTCTCTCTCTTTTTTAAAATATTTTTGTGTAATTACCCGATCAAGTGGTACAAGCAAGAAAAAACATTTCTCTCTTTTTTAGCCTTCATATTTTTGTGTTATCCGACAGTATTCTCGCAGACGTCTATGCTTTTCAGGATATAGTTTGGTTTTACATTCCACGCACTGATAATCTAGTGGCTCATAATCTAGCTTCATACGCTAGAAAATCTCAGCATCCTTCTTGTTGTTGGAAAGCGTCTGACTTTTCTGACTTTATACTCAACTATTGTGCTTAATCTATGTTTTTTGTGTTGTTCAAAAAAAAAAACATTTCTCTCTTTTTTAGTATTACAAGAAGAACATAGCCAAGAACTTTTTAAAAATTCCTTGCTACCAAATGTAGCTAATTATAACTACTAAACACTATCTATATACTATATTACCCAATTAGCATTTGTATGCATTGACTAATATATACTACATTGTCCTACTTTAACGACATACTCCGTATGTTAATTAATATCTGTCGTTTTAGTAAGTGATTCTTGTTTAAGAATATATGTCATTCTAGCTTTTTGACACACTTTTTCCACTTTTAACCTACTATTCAACTCAAAAGTAATAATTATCTAGATGGAAAAGTAAAAAATAGGGGTACATACGTCATTTTTTTATTCCTTAATAGATGCCTTAATAGGTGTGCAAGTTTCCAAAATGACAGATATTATTGAACGGAGGGAGTATTTTTCTATTTCAATATTACATATCTACACTAAAATTAAAATCTAGATTCATAAAATTTAATTATTTTATATGTTAAATATTTAAATTAAACATATAAGAGCATTTTTTTGATTATAAATACAGTTTTGTTGTTACCGCTGATTACACCGCGTGTGGCGAAGATGTCTGTGTTTACGACAACGGTACCGGAAATTAGCGATGTATAGGAAAATCGCGCTTCGAGTTACAGAACTCGATCAAGTACATCGGAAGACTAATCTCTCCGCTCTTCCACATCCATGGAGGACTCCACGGCCTTTTCAACCGAAGAAGAGGGCCGGTTCTTCAACGACACCGACGACTTCACTTTCTTTGATTGTATCGAGGGTATAGATACCGAAGAATCCTCAACCTCTATCCCGTCTTCTTCTATCGATTTGTTATCTGACTCCAACCTTATCAAATCCTCCCCGGAAACGAATTCGTCATCTACCCTCCGTCGCCGCCGACCTTTCTCCGGACACCACCGGCAAACGCTTTCTGATGAAGAATCGTTGGATTCGAGGATGTCTGGTACTTCGATTAATTCCGAGGTTACGGGAGAGGTCAATGAGAGGGGAGGGAAAATCCCTTCTGACGGAAAAGTCACTGAAAAAATAATTAATGATGCGAGCATGGAGAAATTGGAAGATTCTAATGTTACGAGTTCCAGCTATATTTGGGAGGAGAATTCTGGTGTTGTGGGATCAACTTCACTCAATGAAATGGACGAGGAACGACCTGATTTTTGCGTCGTTTTAGCTAGTCTTATAATCAAGGCAATTGTGTTACACTTTAACTTAATGATTAGCCTTTTAAGTTTTCCATTCTGGGTGATGTGGACATCGTACTTGTTTCTGCTGAATCCTTGTCTCACCATGAGGCGTGGTAGAGACTACCTTTTGGGAAAAGTTGGAGAATTCTTGAATTTCATTGTCGAGTATATTACTCCATATTTGTCCAAACACTTGTTAGAAAACCAAGCACTATCAAAGCTGGTCATCAGATGTGGTTGCGGATTATTCTGGTCCGCGTATGTAGGTTTATTACTTCTCAGTTTATTGGTCTTGGCTTTTCTGGGTGGCGCCTTGGTAATGAAGCACTTGGTGGAGGAGCCATTCCGCCTTAAACAGAGTTTGAACTTTGATTTCACAAAAAATAGTCCTGTTGCTTTGGTGCCGGTTACTACGGATTGTCCGGAGATGCCTTGTGTAAATTGCGGTGAAACGTTTGAGATGGGGAGTTTGGGGGAGAAGAGTGGTATACCTCCCAATCACAAGGTGCGCGCCACTGTTGGATTGGTTTTGCCTGAGTCTAATTATAACAGGAATCTTGGAATGTTTCAGGTATAGTTTTCAGAGCCGTACACCAACTTTCTTTCAGTTCCATTCAATAGTCTATTTTGTTCATATCATTCTGAGTTATATTTAAATCTGAGAATCCTCACAAAATGCTAATTTTATTCTTTTGATCTTGACCCATGTTTGTGTTTGTTGCTGACATATGTAGTGATAGTGAAGCTTGTTAAGCTTGTGGATCTGCGTATCTTTGTCACTGAATCCAAGTCCTAAAAATTTCCTGTGAATTTTTGTTTGCAACTCTTTACTTATTGGAATCTTGTTTTGTTCCTTTTTTCTGTGGCAAAGAATGTGTCCTTGGTAATTTTTTAATTAGTCACAAACCAAACCTCTCAATTCTGTTATGCTTCCTTGGTTTATATTGATTTTTTTTTGCTTCCATTACTATAAGAGGGTTAGGCTTTGGGTTAGATGGGTCAATCAGATTGCCATTAAACCCTGGCTTAAGCTGCATTTGGCATATGCTCTCACAGGTGGGATCTTTTAAGGCCCTCTTTGTGGACTGTTGCTTGTGACTCTTCTATTAGGAACAGTTTATCCCAAATGTAATCATGTCACTTTTTCATGAGCAGAGGGTTTTTCTAGTTTTCAACTTGATGGTTTCCTATTCCAATCTTCTTCCAGGTGAGGGTAGAATTTAGCTCTTCTGATGGGAAAACTCTGGTTAGCTTAAGCCGCCCATGTCTGCTGCACTTCAGAAGCGAGCCAGTTCGGATGTTACGCAACCTTCTGAAAATTTTCCCTCTGGTCACTGGTTATTTATCTGAATCCCAAACCATCATATTGAAGTTCAGAAGATTCACCGGAGGAGATAATCCATTTGATTGCTTGAGAGTGACACTCGAGCAAAGAGCGGAGTTTAGACCAGCCAGTGGCATCCCTGAAGTATATGATGCGTTTTTGATACTTGAGTCTGAACTCCCTTTCCTTAAAAGCTTTATATGGGGATGGAGGAGAACCATATTTGTTTGGATGAGTATGACTATGTTCATAGTCGAGTTGTTCTTTGCTTTGATTTGTTGCCATAATGTTTTGATTCCCAGCTTGAGAATTCGGAATGCTGCTGCTCAATATAGTGGGGAACCAGGTCATTGATCCAACCTTGAGGTTTGATACCAATCCGCCAACCTTATTGATAAAATTGATAGGTGTTAACTGAATTTATGTGGCTATGAATTGACGTCTCAAATAAGTACTACATCTGCTCATAATTATTAGTCGTTTTAGCATTTCATCTCTAGACGACTTATAATTATGAACGGAGGCAGTACATGTTAGTTTGACCCAAGTCATGTTTTGTTTGAAGTTGGTTGCTTCATTATAGCATTAGCACGTATAATCAAATAAAGATGTCCAAAGCGGGGGCTATCATGTGGTGGAAACAAACATGATTTTAGCATCTTAGAGTTCTTGTCTTGGTGAAGTTGTTGGTGGAAGCTAAACAGGTTTGTTTTTTAACTGGTGATCTTAAAATGTAAACACTTTGGCTATTGATTTAATTTTGGCGGATGTTTAACATTTTTTATATGAGAGTCTGCATGTGTAAGTTTTGCGGAGGGAAAAGTAATAGAATATTACTTGACTGACTTTATGGTAGCTGGGAGAATCTGGGCAGTTTCTCTATTTGTCAAATGAATGTCACTACTCTTCAGATTGGGATATGTGAAGTTCATAAAAATAGGGGAGAGACTGAAAGAGAGTAGAAGCAAAATGTAGATATGTGCCCACCCAGTGGCGGACCCAGACAACAAACCTTATGGGGTCCAAATTTTTTTGACATCAACATATATTAAATTTGAAGGTAACATATAAATGTGGTGTCATAAACTTTTTCATCATTAATATATATATATATATATTAAATTTAGAGGTAATATTCAAATTTTAAAAAAGTAGATAGTATTTCTAAATTAGACTCGTTTTTTAAATAGTTAAACATGGAGTTGGACTTTAATATGGGATCAAATAAGTAATTTTGTTTCATAACATTAAAAACCTAAAAATATGTCAACCATAATTGAACTTACAATCTTACATATAGGAACATGTCTCTACCATGAAAGTATTATCAACTTTCAGTATTTTACTCAATTTTATTTTATTAAACTATATTTAAAAAAAATTATTGTCAAAAAAGCTATGGGATCCGGGAACCCATCGGACCCCGCCTCGGTCCGCCACTGTGCCCACCAGTATAATATCTATTCGGTGCAAGGGATACCGATGGTCTAATATTCTGCAACAAGCAATCAAATCTTGATTCTTAACAAACCATAAACATTGTTAATATAATAAAGGTAAATTTTCCCCTCTGGTCTAGAGATGCATGCTAGTCAATAGCTCTGGGTCCTTCACATGCACAAATGTGACACGTCTAGGGTGGTAGTATGGGTGTTTGCTATTGTTGTGGTTCTGAATTAAGGCTCCTTATCGTCATCTATTTTCTGATCGAATTAGTGCCTTGAGTGATGAGTCCAGTTACTAGATGGGACTGGTTTTGGTAGTCAGTCATGATTAAGAGGAGCTGGTTAGAAGCCCCCTTCTTTGGCAACAAGATAAATGATGAAAACAGTCATTATAGGCTCAAACCGAAGTGTTCTGTCTATTGCCCGCCTGCCATGTTATGTTGGCACTTGACAGGGCACTGCACCATGGGTTGCTGAGACCAAAGTTCCAGATAGAATGTTATCTATCAACATCCTTATCTGGTATTTGGCTTGATGCAAGTAGTAAATATATATTTTTTGAATCTGTTGCCTACAAATATGGGTTATTATTCTGCATCTTGTTGAATTCATTGCTCATTTATCCTTTAAAGGTGGTATTACTTCAGGATTTTAAATTCCATCATTTGACATTCTCTAAGTTGCATCAAAGTTGAGCCCAGTGTTGTGGTGTGAGCTCTTATGCAGGCATAATAACATGGCTTTTCTAATTTGTTGATACATTTGAACTTATGGATTTGTGGATCTTGCTTATGAACAACCTAGGGGTTTTTCATTCTTCTTTTTCTCCCCGTTCCCCAATTGTTCTTCTTTCACGGTTTGATAAGATTGGGGGGGGGGGGGGGGGGGGGGGGGTGGAAGCTTGAAGCGACTCTTCTCATATGTACGTGTATGTAGGGCTGGATGCCCCTTTGCTATACCAAAAAAAAGAAACACTTTCAGGGATGCAAGCTGTCATGAACCCAATGAACATGTCAGATCCTCAGCCTCATTGAGCGAGTGCTCATCATAATGGATCAGTAGCCCCCCAAACATCTTACAACCCAAGTCTATCAGTTTCCTCTTTCCCTATTCCAGGGCACTACTTGTCTCTTCAAATCCAAGTTAAAGCCGGACTTGCTTGCTTGCTGTTCTTATTCGATCGGTGGGACGGTTGATGTGCTTATGGCTGGCTCAAGTTCTGAGTTTGGTTTTGGTAGCTTTTCTATGAATGGGATGCTTAAGGCTTGGGAAGGGGAGATGCTTCAAGAGGAGTGCATGTAGGCGCCTGATGATCTGGAGCTTACTCTTGGGAGCTCAAGACCAGGTGAGTTATAATGGACTGCTCTAGCCATATTATTCGTTGCAACATCACTGTCTGGAGGAAAGTTGCTGGCATATTTTCAAGTTAATTGGATTATATCAAGAGCTGCGGAAGGTGAGACTAATAATTTGTTGGTTCCTAAAACATGCACATTTTTGTGAATCGTGCTGCTAGTGGTGTATAGTTGTCTGGGCGATCTCTGTGCCTAGATATAGCATATGTGGAATCAAATTTGATAACTTTTTGGTTTATGCCGTTTGCAATAAAGGGTCATCAGTTAGGATGTGGAGTATGATGCTTAGAGGACATGGAAAACAATCGTAGAATAGTTTTTATTTTGGTGGGAGGCGGTAATTCCTTCCAGGGTGGTTTTCTGTATTCTGTTTCTTCTCTTTTCTTTTTTGTTTGTATTTTTATCCACTTAAGAAATCGGCTCTTCATAGTTTTAGCTATTGGATGTATGTTGTAGTTATAGTTACAGTCATCCTTATGTTCGTATGTCTTGTTCTGGCTGCTTTTATGTTAAGCAGGAAGCGTTATATCTTGATTTTTTGCAGCAATGGCACTGTCTACGTACACGGGTACTGAATTTGCGTCACATCTAAGTTGCGGTTAACCCCATCTTGGGGTTGTAGTAGCTGGTATGTTGGAGTTTCTTTAGTAGGGCTATGCTAATCGCTCGCGATCCATGCCAGTATACTCAATTTTTTGTTTCTTACGTATTCTACAGGTTGTGCTGAAAACTTTTGGAGTATCATTCTGTGCTTCTGGTGGGGTTTTTAACTGCAACACAATTGTGTAAGTAATCAGATATACTAAATTTGCCTCACATCTGAGTTGTAGTTAACCCCACACTTTGGGGCTGTGGCTGGTCTGGTCGAGTTTCACAAGTAGGTAGTTCGCTTTAATGGCACCAACTCTTAAGATGGTGGAATATTTCTTTGACTTTAGAGACACTGCACCAGATGTTTACCAAGATTGGCTCACTGTGCAGTTGCCACCTAAAGCAAAAAGGATATGAAGGTCTACCTTATGTTATGGAGTCTACTATATCGGATGCACCGCAATGAGGTGATTTTTCGGGAAGAAAACCCGAATGCCTCCCGTACTGTTACACAAATAAAGCTGGGTGTGTGGAGATGGACGAAGGCATGGTGGCCTAATTTCCCTTTGACTTGTAGTATGTTTATTGATGCGGTTTCCCTTAAAAACTATATTTAGATCATGAAGGAGTCTGTCATATTGCATTGTATTCCTTGGACACTAGTGGGATCTTTAGCGTTGTACTCGGACATGGTGGGTACTCTTTTTCCTTCTCAGGTTTTTATCCCACTGGGTTTTTCTGGGAAGGTTTAATGAGGCCCAAGATACCGGTCCAAATTCTTAATAAAATGGCCAATGGCCCAAATTATCAAAAAAAAAGGTAGTTCGCTTTAATGTTGATGCGTATCAAAATGTGATGGGGGAAAATCTCAATAAAGACTTCCTAAACAGTAACATGGGTGAGATTTTAGTAACGTGTTATGGGTTGAGCGGGATATTAGGCAAGTGGTTTTTATTATAAATAGGGGCTCAAAGCCAAAATACTCTACTGACATGGGATCGTACAACATAAATCCTTATTGCTCTGCTCTTTCTCTCTCTGATTACATCTCTTACGATGAAATAAGCAACCCTAGTCTTTCACTTGCCGGACTTTTTATTTATTCGTGAACAATGGCTGAAACCCAAAGGGGTTTCTTGATTCGAGATTCTTTTTCCTGGATTTTGTTTTGCACCGCATTCACTTCCTGGTTTAGGACGTCCTCCTCGTCCACCTTATTAGCTTTCTTTCCGGCACCGGAGTCAATTGGTGTGTAAGAGTAAGAAACAATATAAACATTTCACGTCGACTGATTAAGAACCCTAAGTCCACATGGAACGATAGAGGTTTTTACTAAATTGTTTACAAGCATGGAGTTTGGAACGATAGAGTTTTCTCTCTTTTAATTTACAAAAGCTGTAATATATGGAAAGTACATGATTATTAAGACTAACATAATAATCTGTTTTAATTTAAACTATATTGCTAAACTTAAAAATATTAAGAATCTTCTTATTTATTGTAGATCAAAAATGACTTTTTACAATATAATTCTATAACGAATATTACATATTAATAGAAATAAAATTTATACTAATAAATAGAATTTAGTGATATATTGGTCATATATTACAAAGTGTTATGAGGGGCGAACATATATCTATTAACATGAATGAACTATATAGTAAAAACTAAAACTGATTTAAACATATACCCGAGGGAGTTGGGATTGTCTCCGCCTCTGGTAGTGAAGCCATGAAGATGTAGCAGCCTCTCCTAACTGTAAAAAAATAACTACTCCAGAAAACCTTTAAGAATCTTAACATTTAATTTGAACAACTATCACATAAAATTGAACAACATTTACAATAATATTGATAACTTTCATATCAATTTGAACAACTTTTAAAAACCTAAATGAATGGATATACGATGCTCACCGCTGTACAATTGTATTTTCCATAATAAATTATCACACAACAATCTATAAGTTGAGCAATAAAACCATACGCCTCAAATAAAGCAGCCGAACAACAACTACAAACACTGCAATAAACCAAAAAGCTTATTGCAAAACACTCCCGGAAGCACACTGCATAAGTTTTGACACTAGAGCTTATCAACATTGATCTGGCCCGACGGTCCAACCCGGAAATAAAACCCGAAAAGTTCGTCCAAAAAAATTTCCATGCGAGTTTGGACAACAAATTAACCTGAATGAAAAACAAGACCAGATTTAGACCCGCAATTAAGTCTGACTCGATTTATTATTATATATACTTTTATAAATATATTATAATACATATTTAATTAAATTTTATATAACTTTTAGTATTCTTTTAAATTATATATAATATATAAACTTTCAATTTTTCAAAAAAAAATTACTAGTAATATAAAAAGAATTATAAAACCGGCGGAACAGATTGGACAAATGGTAAAGATTAAAATAAATTCAAACTTAACCCAGTCTAACCGAAAATTAAAAAATGAATTTGAACAAAAATATAGGCCTGGACTCAGGCCGGCCAGAACCCAACCAGCCCGCCCGTTTTATCTAGCTCTATTTGACACTATGAACAACTTCCTGCACTCCTGTGACCAACTTAAGCTAGATCTGTGCTCTTCACGGTGCCCAAAAAATCGAAAGTCAGTTCCCAATTCCCATCACCAGCTGACCAGCATAATCCAAATACGGCAAAGTGGATATCACCGTCACCTCTCCCTCGTCGAGTAATCGTGCGACTATATAGTTACGTCTCTCCGGTAGAAATCTATAACTTGACGCTAGAGTTTGCTTCTATCACGGAAGTATTCCTTTCGTAAACGGGTTTGTTTCCGTCGGAGCGCTATCTACATTCTGTAAATAAAAGCGCGCGGCCATGTACTTTCTTCGCGGTCACCTTCCTCTCTAAACATCCAAACACCTCTTCAGTGCGCTTTTGCTAATTATACTATTACAGCTTGCCCCATACCCCCCCCCCCCCCCCCTGCGATTGCAATATGGAGGGATTTACAGTGATAGATCTATCTCTCTACTTGGAGACATCCGCCCAATCGAGCGATCACTCCAATGCTGGATTGGATCAGTCCCCCGAACTGAAAAGCCTCTGCTCCGAGGTTAGTCGAATCCTCAGAGAGACAGGAGCACTGCTGATTAGAGATCCTAGGTGCTCAGCTGAAGACAATGATCGCTTCCTCGACATGATGGAGAAGTACTTTGAACAACCTGACGAACTTAAGCGCCTCCAGGAACGTCCTAATCTACACTACCAGGTGCTCGGCATTTCGGCACTAAAAACAAAATTCTGATGGCTACCATTCCATTAGTGGCTCCAATTGATTGAATTGTACTTCGTCCAACATTTATTGACCTTTGATTTTATTTGTGTTTTAATTTAGTTCGCATTTCTTACAGTTCAGTTGTTTACCATTACTTAATATTATAGCTTTATAGGCGGTCAAATGCTTCTTGGATTGCATTTGACCGTGTGATTCTGAACTGGTCTACAACGTCATTATCTGGATTTCATGAATCTGGGGTTTTCAATCGAAGATTCTCTTGTTTCTTAAACTTCAAGAATTAGTTGCTTACAAAAGCCTTCTTATTATTGACGGGGCATAACAGGTTGGGGTTACGCCTGAGGGGGTTGAAGTTCCACGGAGTTTAGTAGATGGAGAAATGCTAGAAAAGTTGAAAGCCATGCCTGAGGATTCTCAACCAGCCATTCCTAGAGGACCCGATCCTAAGTGGAGATACATGTGGAGAGTTGGTTCCCGTCCATCCAATACCCGCTTTAAGGTCTAAATCTCTTTCTGTTTGCATTTTGGTCTAAAATTCGTATATACTTTCTTGATCTGCTGCATGGTCATCTATTTATAGGAGTTGAACGCTGAGCCTGTTATTCCTGATGGTTTTCCAGAGTGGAAAGATACCATGGATATGTGGGGAAATAAGATGATTTCTGCGCTAGAGGTGAATTTTTTGTTACATCTTGAGCCAGAAATATGTTATGAATTCTTTGTCTATTAGTAATCATCTATCTGTCTCAGGCTGTTGCTGAAATGGCAGCGATTGGATTCGGCTTATCAAGAGATGCCTTCACTTCACTGATGAACTTGGCAAGTGATCCTTATTGTGCTGATGTATTTTATTTTTCATAAATAATAGGAGTAAGGTGATTCAAACTTGCGACCTGGGTTCTAGTGCACCCCACTCCCAGTTTAGTCACCTGGGCGTGGTTATTGTGTTGCAGTACTTGGTTATTTTGTTCTTGAGTATTTAAGTTGGGTGTCTTAGATTGGTTTCTATCTTCATACAACTTTTATCCTACCCTAATTTGCGTTCTTCTCCGTTTGTTGCCCAAGAAACTTTTCATCAACGATGTATTAGTTTGGTACTCCCCCTTATGATCTAGTCTCAGGGTGTCGGCTTGAAGTGCTTGCTTAAGGGCTTTGGCTTTTTCCTAGCTTCTCTGTCAATTGCTTGTTCTGCTGTCATTAAATGAACTCATTAATGCCCGTTAGTTTTTATGTTTAGATTGTGATGTCTCCGGAGATGATAATCTTTTATTCAGTGTGTTTCTTACTGCCTGGATTTCAGGGGCCACATCTTCTTGCTCCCACTGGGAGTAACCTCCGACTTCATGGGGATGAAGGAACTGTATTTGCAGGATATCATTATGACCTAAACTTTTTAACAATCCACGGTAGAAGCAGATTCCCTGGTTTAAATATCTGGCTCAGAAATGGGCAAAAAGTGGAAGTTAAAGTTCCAGTAGGATGTCTTCTTATTCAGACAGGAAAGCAGGTATGACATTTATAGTCACTTTTGATTAGCTGATGCATATCAACACATAATATGTACTGTTGCTTGAAAATGTAAACTATCAAATTGAGCATAGATTAGCTATGCGTGCATTACATTTACATGTTAAAGCAACAGCCGTTGAATCTACTTTAGCCTCTCATGCCGAAAGCCTGTAGGCATGTGCTTACTGGGGTATTGGTTCTCTTAAAGTGAAAAACTAAGTTGGGGTCAATTTAAGTAGCTGACATAAATAAGGCAATTATAAAGTGAAGTCTCTGTATCCTGAATTCTTGCTTGAATTACCTAGTTGCTCCATTTTAATCTGACTTGTATTTGTTTTGACTCTTGATGAGGCTGTATTGGCTTATTGTACTTGCTGTTAACATCGATAATGTTCCTCAAAAGGGAATCTTGGTTGTCATTTGCCATAAGTATTGCCATTTTGCAGATTGAGTGGCTGACTGCAGGGGAATGCATTGCTGGGATGCATGAAGTTGTGGTGACTAAAAGGACTCTAGATGCTATAAAAACAGCATCAGAGAAAAATCGCAGTCTTTGGAGGGTGTCTTCAACTGTAAGTAGAACCTCCCAATAGAATTATGTTCCATTTGTGACTTCATTGGTAAAGGTACTGCAACTCCTGTAGGATATCATATGGGGTGATGTGCTGTATCTGATATGAACCTTGTTTTTGGTTTTGTCTCTGTCAATCTTAGTTGTTTGGCCATATTGCATCGGATGCTGTACTAAAGCCACTGGGGCACTTTGCTGAGTCACCACAGGCGAGCAACTACCCTCCCTTGTTTGCGGGAGAGTTTGTTGAGAAGGAGCTTGCTGTGATCAATCTGAAAGGCCAGCTATAACTCATATTTTCATTATATATGGTGGGGCAGCAGACTTTCCGAATGTTGTAAAATTGTTTATATCTGGTGGTGGAAATGTGTTGGCTGGCTTTCCGGTTTGAATTATAACCAGGGAATTTTTTTAATTATCTGGGCATTGTTAGTTGTCACATTGTTTGTCTGATGATTGAAGACTAGTATTTTCATAACTGATAACTAGTGACTGTTGCTTGTAATTTTGTTGGGACTACTGCAGATTATTTTGAAATGTGGTAGGTGATGCATTAAGGTCAGAAAATTGGTGAGAAATTAGCCTTTTACGTTTTAATCAAATAAGTCATTTTCATAAGTCACCCCACAAGACCCAATAAGTGGGTCCTGCTATTTGTTTTGCTAGAATTAATTAGTTAGTAATATATATATATAAACTTATAATTAAGAAATTATAAAAAAATATAATTTTATTAGTGAATTTTATTACGGTATATAACATATATAAAAAAATTTTAAAACTAAATTGAAGAAAGATTTTTATTGAAAGAAAATAACCAATAAATTACTAATAAATATGTATTGGGTATCATTTAAATTAATATTTTTATACATATGATTATGT
Organism: Limonium bicolor; assembly: GCA_023374045.1. Taxonomy (NCBI): domain Eukaryota; kingdom Viridiplantae; phylum Streptophyta; class Magnoliopsida; order Caryophyllales; family Plumbaginaceae; genus Limonium; species Limonium bicolor. The sequence continues at coordinate 288,628,999 of CM041781.1, forward strand.
AGTTAAACCAGTACACGGGACTTTAATTGATTGAGCAAGCAAGACCCTAAGGCCTGGTTGTACATTTTATTGAACCATCCGACTTCTTGTGGGGAGGGCGGGTACACACTAGACTGTTCAAATCACTTAATTTAGTTGGAAGTTTGTGATACTCATGACCAGTTCTTAGGCGCAACAAAGATTGGAAAACTGTTCAAATCACTTAAGTTTCTGTAAATGGCATTGAAATTTCAAAACTCCTATTAGTAACAGGTTAAAGGTGGGCCCCAAACAGCTACGAATTTTAGAAACTTATGCAGTTAATGTGATTAATTAATATCCGACTCTTTGATAAATAGGAACTTAACAGTTTTCATTCAAATTCTCATTTACTATAATCAACTGTATGCTTTTTTTTTTTTTGAGAAACTATAATCAATATTTGTATCGAGGTACCAGAGAAAAAACATCTTGGATCTCCCCTAATTTTCTAAACAATGAGGTTTACAAGGGAGTGAACCATTAACCAATTTAATCTGACACTAAGTTGTATATAGAACTGATCAATCAACATAAATAGTCAGCGGCTTACTGAGTGACGGTAATAACATTTTTTTCGGACCGGACAGAAAACACGACCTTCGAGTTAGAGAACCAAAAGCCGTATTGACACATTTGAAATGTCTGTGGATTGTTATGTTAAAAAATGTGCGGTTTATAGGAGTATACAATATATTGAACCTTCAAAATTCAATTTATAAGTAAGACAATTGCTCTGCATGTGACTGAAACAGTGTCGCTGTTGATCTTTTGTTTTGTAGTGTTCGTCATATCATTAGTGTCGTATTTAAGGTTGAATTAGACTAGATTCATCCTATGAGGGTTAAAATGAGAATTTCAGCCTCAATATAATTGTTTATGATCATCATATATTTACAATTTCATCTACGATGATGTTAAATATTTACTATTAATATAATATTGTCTAATTATAGTTTGATCATCAAAACCGCTAATGTTAGTGTCAAGATGAGAAATATCCTTTAACTTCATATTTTTGATATATTTAATAATATATTTATAACATAATGATAAATCTATATATCAGTTCTATTGCTAATAATATACTACCACCTTATAGAACAGCCAACAAAAAAAAAAAACAGTACAGCTTGGTGTTTATAAAGAAAAGAAAGATAGTAGCATTAGCATCGGTGATTTTGAACGGCAGGATGCCAAGCGCATGAATATCAGCATGAGATAAGAGTATTTTTTTTTTTTTTTTTGAAAACCAAACATGAGATAAGAGTATGTTTGCCAGAACATCATCAATTACTTTAACACGTACGTAGCTAAATAGTAAAAATAGGATAAGGCATACATGCAACGACCCCACGAATTTCTAAACACGTGATCATGTCGGTCTAGCTAACTGTCTTCATGTTACCTCCTCAATTAAAGACAAGTGTTACACTTCTGATTAATTCAGTCATAGAATTTAACAAACTTGAATGTATCCAGTATTATGTTACTATTCTTTTAGTGCATTGTTTTACTAAAACTTAAACCAAAGTTTATAGTAATTAATATTCACATTGAATTAGAAACTCTTTATAGTATTTCAGTTACTTAACTTATAGTTGCATTAAAGCGTGATCAATTAAGGCACCTAGCTTCGCATATAAAAAGGACCCGAAGCTCACTCCTTTCCCATCAGTTAAAATCTTTTTTTAAGTCAATAACGAGGGTTGAGGATTTAGAGAGAGAGAGAGCAAGCTGCTTATCAATATCATGCCAGGTGGTAAAGGATCAAGCGGCGGTGGAGGAGGCGGGAAGGGTGGTGGTGGAGGAGGGTCCAAGGGTGGTGTTGGTGGTGGAGGGGGTGCTAAGGGAGGTGGAGGAGGGGCCAAGGGTGGTGGTGGGCCAAGTGCAAAGTCAGGAGGGTCATCGGGGAGCAACGCTTATATGGCAGCACCTGGAGCACCAGGGCACTATATTTCTAGGGAAGGTTTTGAAAGTAATCCACAGGGTTACTTTCAAGATCTTCATGGAAAGAAGTAGAATAACGATGATGTTCATACATACTAATACTATATATACCTACTATTATAAAATAAGATCATCGCCTTGAGTCTGTGTTATACTTGTGGTGTCACCTGCGATGATATATATAAGTTATATGTTACATAACAATCTCTTCAGTTAGTTAATTTGTTGCCATTTTGTATAAAAAGACAGTATCCTCTCCCTTCCCCTTTTGTCATGTTTATTTATGAGTTATCTCATGAATGGTGCAGCAGATACATATATAGTACTTAGCGTAATGGTGCAGATAGTATTCAAACTAAGAACTCGACGACAAAGCTATTCCCTGTAACATTTCAATTTCATAACACATCAACTTCACCCCACAGAAGCACACAAAGAACTAGAATTACCTAGAACAACTAATGGAAGTTACACGAAGAAAAAACAATGACTTCAACATTTAAAAATATTTCTTCGGACTCTAAAACAGACATATATATATGAAGCAATTCAGAGACCAACATAATTTTACTAACATAGACAATGCAATCATGTTGTCCAACACGGAGTGCAGATGGATGAAACTAAAAAATCTACCTTCATACACAGTCGTTTTGGTCCAGCTGAACTAGTTTTAAACAACAAAACTACTCGCATCCTGCTTGACCAATGATATCTAAAGGCACTGCAATTTAGTGGCAAAAAGATGGTCTTTTAATCAGTAAAGAGGCATAAAGATCATCATGTAATAACACACTACTTTGATAGTAATCTTCACATCACAAGTATCCACCCAATCGGCTATCAATCAGAAAAACACATCCATGTTTGTCAACAACCGCAACATAAAATACTTTATAAAATTAAATTTTGTATTATATAGTTTTATCATGTAAGAATCATATGCAAAACTTAAATTTTCAAAATTAATTTATCTTATATGTTAAAAATTGAAGTCAAACGACATGTCCAAATAGTAAATAGGACGGTCAAGTGGGACGGAGGGAGTATATATTAAAATACTCAATGATTAATTATAGTTCAAACAACAACAAATATGGTACTAATTATGACAAGAGAGGGGCAGCATTGTTCACGTTAACTTGAGGGCAGAAATGTTTGTGTGTGACGAAACAAATTCCTCCATCAGTATTCAGTTGATTAGATACCTTTCATATTACTATACTACTGTGAGTACTGGTCAAATAAGACCTAACTTAAAGATCTTTATACTATTTGCATGCAACTGGTTCCAATAATAAATCTATGTGGTTCTATCTTATTGAATCAATCGACACAGGTAATGACTTCGATCAACAAATTAAATCATAAAATACTACTATGTCAGATATGGAAATTGAGATATATAAAAATCAAGAAGAGCGTAAGCCATTTCAATTGTTAGGAAAAGTGATAAAGATAAATGAAAAGAATGAAGGAAAAGAGAATCTAAAAAATTTGTAGCGTAGATCTAGGAAGAAAAGAAACTATTCTTTGAGTAAAAAATGGCCCTTATAAATACTTACCATTACCGTTGAATCATACTTTTAAAGAATCAAATAATTCAGTTACATATGATTACTATCACCACAAGTATATGACAATCACCCGATATTTTTTGTCTTCCCCCCAAACGATTCTGAGCTTCCAGTCCCCATCCAGGACCACCGAAAAATGGGAGAGAGCAGTGTTTTCATGTATTTTTAACTCCCAAAATATTTTCAATTGCAAACGGTCAAACCTAATCATGCTTTTAATCAAAGCAATGACGCCCAGTGAATATGATAGCGACAGCATTTTCTCCACTTGTTTCGTTTGATCAATTTTGAACAATTCAAAGACTATAAAGAAGGGAAATTCCTCATACCATTCCGTTTTAATTTAATTCATAATATATCACACTCTTTTTAAAAGTAACAAAAGATAATATTTAGTTTTAACTAATTTTACTAGATAATACTCTATTTATATTCCAGGACATCCACAATGGTGGTGAGTGTCTTATCACATTTCTAGGTGTCACATCAATAAAATATATTATTTTAGTTATTACTAAGAAACTCTCATCTCTATAATAGGGGAGTTCCTTTAGCATTCTCTCCACCCTCACCAACTATTTTTATTTTAGCTTTCTTTTAAGAGTTTTTAATTTTTTTATTATCGTTACAAAGTTGTAGTCAATAATATTGGATTGCATAGCGTTCGAGAAATATGAGGGAATCCACACCACTACAGTAATTGTTTAGGTTTCTGGGTGGAATCCACACCATTGTGGATGCCTTAATATCCTATTATTAGTTAACCATTTTAGAGTAATTTATTGCTAATGACAAATCACTTTCAGGCAGTGGCGGACCGACCTTAGAATCTGTGGGGGCACGTGCCCCACAGGTTTTTAGAAAAATACAAGTATATATGTGTCTATATATACATAACAAAAATTAACAATAAATGTTAGATAACTAAATAGTATAACCGAAATATGATGTTTTGACATTTAAAATAATGCATTTTCAAAATTTTGGATTGATGCTATAAGTTACTACAACTATAGTTGAAAGAGCATCCCCACTCATGAAATATATTAAAATGGGAGATGAAGTGGTTGGAGATAATCTAAACACCTGTAGAATCAAATATATTATTAGTCCACTAACAATAATATTATTATGCATCATTTCAAATGACAAAGACTCATATAGAAAAATTGCAATTTAAATACTAAATATCATTTTAAAATTAAATTTTAACAGTTTGTTTGAGAAATTGCTATTCAGTAAAAAGTACCTCACAGATTTTAAAGTCTAGGTCTGCTTTTAGGTGATTAACTAATAATAAAATTATTTTAGTCTATTTCCAAAAATATTAATAGAAAAGTTAACACAAAATAGCACATAATGAAATTAGTTAAAACTCGATAATATTATTGAATTAATAAAAAACTTGCTATTTGATCAAATTTCCCATGAAGTAAAATCAAACCTTTCGATTAGTGCGGGGATTCGTATTCACGGGGCAGCTCTGGTCAATGTACACAAATGTCTTCTTTTGACTCATTTTTTGTAAGAAAAAAAAAAGTCTTGATGATCATTGTGGTCAAAAGGAATTTTCCCTGATCTCATGATTTTTGTAAATCAAAACAAAAGTACAATGGAATATTGCAACCCTATTTGTCGTTTTCTAAGTGAATTATGCCTTTTACCTTTTGTGTTGAAACTATCAACACTCCCATAATTCATATTATTGGAAGTGCCATACTTTACAAAAGAAAAGGCAAATTTTGAATTTGTAAAGTTCAAGCATAAACAACGGTTGAAACTTGTTTCACGACAAACCTTTTTTTGCTTGCCCCCAAACTACTTTCTTTTCTTAAGAAACCCCGAAACTGTTTACAACACATGGGTTTGAGTCAATGGACCTATGCAAGTATGCATACAAACAAAAATCTCATAAATCGTCCAGGCAATTAATTACAGAATAATGCATCCACATTCAAATTCAGTGACATCTTTCCAATAAGACGATAATAATTGATGTGTACCTCAAATTCAAAAGTAAGAAATTTGTGAGGTAGTTGGATAAATTTGTAGTCTTATTTAAAACATACAAATAACTCAAATATACCAAAGTCAACAAAATCGTCAAGTTTTGAGGAATGAATCTGCATTTATCTGTCATCTAACCTACCAAACAGCTTACATGCTTACTTTCCCCGCGTGACAATCCATTGGCCAGTGCTCTGTCTAAACTTAGGTTGTTGCTCTATCATTGATGATTTTACCAGTTGTATTGAGATGAAATCTCAAGTTTACTATCCTAACATTGGTATGAATTCGTTTTTAAAAAAACATTCGTATGAATTCATTGTCTACCGTTAATCATTAATGCAATAATTCCATCAACAACAATTATATAAAAGTGAATTATTATCTAGGAATCATGTTTCTCTAACCAAATAAAAAAAATAGAAGATGATGTGAATGAGAATCCTAATTTTAAGGTTTTCTAACTCATAAATAACTCATCCTATGGGGTTGGTCTACCGATTCTTATCCTTCTTTTTGATCCAAAGGAAAACTTTATTTATTAACCAATGTTAGAATGTACATACAACTTATCCGCTTCTAAAAACCTCATACATTCATGAGGTGGTGAACTCAATTTCCTAAATCCTCTAGGACAGGATAGGCCCAAATGAGCCAAATAGTCAGCTAGAGCATTACAAGAGCGACCAATTTTAATAAAAGAGCAACTATTGAAAGAAAGAGAAAGCCGCAAGCATTCCTTCAATAAAAACTCATTAGGCTGATCTTTGGGATTCTTCCTCAGAAGTTGATCAAGAACTAACTGAGAATCAGTCTCAGCCACTATATGATGTAACCCTTCCTCTCTGGCCAGACGAAGACCATCCAGGATCCCCCAATTTTCTGCTTCAAGAATGTTGGTCATCCCCATCTGATGAGTGAATCCACAAATCCACTCACCTCTGAAATCTCTAATCACACCAGCAACCGCAACTGATCCATCCTTACCCATAGCCGCATCAGAGTTGATTATATAAGCACCTTCTGGAGGAGGCTGCCAACTAGCACTGCCCGAAACTGTACTCCTAGAAACAGAGAAGATCTTGGATTTCAAAGAGGAGCGTGTGAAGTCTGAAATCTTCTTGCAAATCACTTTGAAGTTAATCTTCTCTGAACTAGGGAGATTGTTATGGTACTTAAAGTTCCTCCACCACTAGAGGGAGTGACAGGCGATAGCAAACACTTGATTCCAATCAGCCCCACCCCCAAAGGAGACCCTTTTCCTACCGGATAGGTTCCTTGTCAGCCATAGTTTGATATCCATTCCTGGCTGAAAAAATTCTGCATTCTGATTGAGACCAAACTGAAACCAGACGTCTTTGCTCACAATACAGTCCCGCATGACATGAAGATCATCCTCCTTGGAACCGCATAACGAGAACGCATCATCCGGACTAAGGCCTCTGGAATGAAGAAGGCTTTGGGTCTTGAGTCTCTGATGCGCCAGAAACCAAAGAAAGGTTTTCACCTTTTCTGGGATCTTCAGCCTCCAAATTAATTACTAGAAATCATCTTTAATTCCTGTAGTAAAGAAACTCTCATATACAGAAGAGACAGTTAAGTTACCCGAATGATGATAAGACCAAAAAATATTATCGTTAAACTCCTCATTAAAAATTGCCTTACTGGCCATGGAGTTCAAAATATCAGAAGGAAGAAGATTAGAAAGACTATCCCACATCCATCCGCTACCATTTTGCCAGAAATGATCAACCGTTACATCCAGGTTAACACTGTCTGGTTGGCAACATAGGAACAAAGGGGTTTGTCTACTAGCCATTTATCTTTCCAAAAATTAATAAGCTTACCATTGCCCAGCTTCCAACGAGTACCTTCAGAAATCAGATCCCGAGAACTAATAATGTTTTTCCAGACAGGAGAAGCACCTTTAACTTCAGGATTCTTGTATTTCTGCAATAGGATTTTAGCCCAGAGACTATCCTGTTGCTTAAGTAATCTCCAGCTAAGCTTGGCCAGACAGGCCCGATTCATTGTTGAGGGCTTTCTAATGCCCAAACCGCCCTCTACTTTAGGCTTGCATATGTTATCCCAAGAAACTGTATGTAATTTCTTGTCAGACTCCTTATGTCCCCACAAAAAACATCTACTAATCCTGTCTAACTTATCACAAACAGAAATAGGCAGAGATTGAGACATCATAGTAAAGATCGGGACAGAACTAAGCACAGACTTGACAAGAGTAAGCCTCCCAGCAAAGGACAAAGATTTTTCCTTCCAACCACTTATCCGATTCTGGACTTTTTCGACCAGGTCATTAAAATTCCTACTCCAGGTTCTACCTCTGAGGATATTAATACCAAGGTATCTGCCTAAATCATCAGCAATAGAAATCCCTATGCTTCGATATTAAGTGTACAGATATAATTAAAAATGTTTTAAATTAATCTCTTATAAATAAAAATTCTAGCTCTAACTCTTTTCTAAAACTTTATAAAATTCAATTTTTTATAAGAAAAAAAGATTATAAAAACTCGTCAAATAAATGAATGCGCCAATATCAATTTTTTATTTTTTATTTTTGAGAAAATAAGGCAACGTCAATCGAATAGAAACTGCTGCTGCTCTGCAATAATAGCAATAGTACTGGAATCGATGGACTTTTACTTGCCGGGTTGCAGTCGAAACCATAGTACTATCACAACTCGCTTTTTATTGGCTCTATAAAGTGACAATACAAGACCAACAAAAGCGAGCACAGGGAAAGCATCTCTGATTCCTTGCTTGCTTCTTTCTTATCCGCCTGCAAAATCACCTCCGGTTTCTACCTTCCATCGCTTCTTGAACTAAAAAAAACATCGATAATTAGTGGGTGTTGCTTCAGTTTTCGAAATTCAATGGCGATCTGGGCAGTGTCTTTTCTCTGTGTTTTCCTCGGCATAACGTCTTCCACCGCTGCAAACCGGGAGGGTAAGCACAAAAAAAAACTTGTTTTTCTCTGTTCTTTCCTGTGACTTTGAAGAGCAATTTGAAACTAATTTTTTCCCAAGAAGAAGGAGAAAAGGAAATAAATGTTTTGTTTACTTTTCATTGTTTTTTTGTTTGTAGGAGATGCTCTGTACGCATTAAGAAGAGCTGTGAAAGACCCAGCAAATGTGTTGCAGAGTTGGGATCCCACCCTTGTGAATCCTTGTACTTGGTTCCATGTCACCTGCGATGCTGAAAATCGGGTCACTCGCCTGTAATTATTCTCTCTTTCTATATCTCCATGAATCGAAAATAATTGTGCTTCTGACCACAAAGTTGTTCCCGAGTGTTCAATTTTGGTTGAAACATAAGACAAACAGTTTATGGGTACAAAGTTTACTGTCTAATGGCATCTAGATAATACTATCCGAGACTCCTCACTGCACTTTCTTTCTGTCAGCAACATTATTTTTATGCAAGATGAACACTTTTTTTTTTTGTTATACTTGTCATGTACACAGTGATCTTGGGAATGCGAGGCTGTCTGGGAAGCTTGTTCCTGAGCTGGGAAAACTGGAGCGCCTTCAATACTTGTTAGTATTAAACTCATCTACCCTAATTTAATCTGGATACGTCGTGATCTAAATACTTATTGCTTACTGGTAGTTTGGTGCTGAACTCCCTGTCTAGTAATAAATTTATAAATGGACGCCTGTATCTTCTGACCTCCTGAGAACGCGGCTTGCTTAACTTTTGCCCAATCCATGGATGAGTTAGCTCTTTTATTAGTGAAATAATTGCTTGGAAATTCAGGTGGTGCACTTATTGTCAGTATTTACTCTTTCACGGCTTGGTTAGATTCATTAATAGTTTGGGAGCAGGAAAGAAATAAGTGTCTTGAAGTGATGGGTATTTCTGATGAAGCCGCATAGTTATTGTGATCCAACATCTCAAGTCATATCTTGCCCATCCCACACGATTGATCCATTTAAGCTACTGGCGGTTGATGGAATGCAATAACATTCAATACATTTTAGATGACGCCACTCCCAAAAAAAAGCTTGTGCTAGCTAGCAATAAATTCAAAAAGTACAACTCAGACACCGTTTACCAGTATCAAAAAAATTGGTTTGATAGTAAGTTTTAATGGATTTGATCTTCTTCTATTTCTGCTGATGTGGCTATTATATGCAGGGAGCTTTACATGAACAACTTGGAAGGTCAAATACCAAAAGAGCTTGGTGGGTTGAAGAGCCTTGTGAGCTTGGATCTATTCTACAACAATCTCACCGGTCCAATCCCATCTTCACTTTCCAAACTCTCTAATCTCAAGTTCCTGTAAGCTTTTTCCAACCTATCTATCCATCTGTTCCCTGATCATCTCTGTTGAAGTTGGATTCTGTTACTAGCTAGGGTGCCAACGTTACACTAATTAAACTCATCTGATAATGTAAAATGGTTTCTGCTCAATCTTCGATTAGGCGACTGAACAAAAACAGGCTGAGTGGAAAAATTCCCAGAGAACTCACCCACCTTGGCAGCTTGAAGATCCTGTACGTGAAATCAGTTTATTGATTTCCACTTCTACTTCATTCTGTGAAATCTTCATAAATTTTTCTACTGCTTACTTACGGATCCCATTTGAAATCTGCAGGAATTTTTCGGACAACAACCTCTGTGGTACCATTCCTGTGTCTGGCTCTTTTGCCAAGTTCACCGAGGAAAGGTGAGTTATTGATTACCCATTAATTACACTAATCTTCCTTTTTTTGTTCCTACTCTGCTTAATGACAATGCCTTTTGTTGTGTTCTACTACCATGTTCTATATATCTGATAATGTGACTTATGTGATCATACAGTTTCAAGAATAACCCGAGGCTCAAAGGACCAGAGTTGATTCAGGACGAGACTGTAACTGATCAGACTGAATGAAGAAAAAGTAGCTTTGGTAATTACTTGGTGGGGTGGCTATAATTAAGAGATCAGTGATGTATCCATATATTATATAATTATAGATAGATTATAAAGAAAAGTGAAACAGAGACGGATACTGGGATATATGATGATGCTTTGCTTACACTAGTACAGTATGTAGTTCAGTAGTGTTGAGTTATATTCTAAAACATTGTCCATCATCAGATCATAAGCTTTTAAAGAGGTTCTTATTAGGAGGTAAATGATGGCCCTTAGCAAAGTGATAGACATCACAATAAAATTTTGAAAATGACTTCAATATTCTTTTGTTGAACCAAGCTTGAGAACTTTACCAAGAAATATCTAGTGGCATGCATCTATGGTATGTTTTGGAGGTACGTAGCTTCTCCAGGTAGAGGTTATTGCACGATGTTACCCAAACTAGCATTGTCTTTGAAGATTCTTGAGTTGTCAAATATGACCATTTACCCTAAATTAAGTTTCCTGAAAATGTTAAACCTAATTGTGGTAAAGCATGTGGAGCCTTAAAAAGTAGATGACTGAGTAAATCCTTGTGATTGTCATCCACTTTTATGTATTGAAGTGAAAATTAGTGGAGTAAATTACTCAGAATCCCCTTGAGGATTTAGGATATTACAGTTAACCCTCTTGTGTTTATCATAATTACTGGTAACCACCTCGAGGTTAAGGTATCTTTGACTACGAGCCCCTAAATTATAACTCTGTTATCAGTAAGTTAACTACGTGTTGAGGAAGACCGAGAGGACGATTCAGACGCTGGAGGATATGCTGCGAGCGGTCGCTCTGAACTATCAGGGGAGTTGGGTGGAGCGTCTACACCTGGTGGAGTTCTCTTACAATAACTTCTACCACTCGTCTATAGGCATGACACCATTCCAGGCTCTGTATGGCAGGCCGTGCCGGACTCCTTTGTCATGGAGTGACCCTATTGAGACAGTCTTGATTGGGCCAGAGTACATTCAGACACTGCAGGATGATGTCAGAGTTCTTCAGCAGCACATGAGAGCAGCGCAGTCTAGACAGAAATCTTATGGAGATCAGCGTACCAGAGAGCTCGAATTCCAGGTCAGTGACATGGTCTTTTTATGAGTGTCTCCGATGAGAGGTATCTTCAGATTTGGGATGAGAGAGAAGCTAAGCCCTAAGTATGTCGGTCCGTACAGGATTACGGAGCGAGTGGGTCCAGCAGCTTACAAACTAGATCTACCGGCGGAGTTAGAGAAGGTACATGACGTATTCCATGTATCTCAACTGAAGAAGTATATGTCTGACCCTTCCCATGTGCTGCAGCCAGAGAGATTGGAGATTGAGCCTACACTGAGGTATGAGGAGATTCCTGTTCAGATCTTGGACACGAAAGTCCGAGAAACAAGAGGCAGATCCGTTAAACTAGTGAGAGTTCTTTGGGAGCATCATGGGGTTGAGGAAGCTACTTGGGAGACTGAGGACTCCATGAGAGTGAAGTACCCACATCTATTCGCATGATGTTTCCCTATCCTTCTGTGGTTCACGTTAGTAGCGGTACGATGACGTACCTTAGCTCTTTTAAGCGGGATATACTGGCATACTCCTTCGTCACCTCATCCAGATTATGCCCTGTTGCGTTATTGGTAGAGTGAGAGGTGTATGAATGTACTTAGTTTTTACATTATGACACAGTATGTGACTTTTGATTTTCATCATGAAATACCTTGGTATATCTTGGTTCAGTTTGAGTTTGAGTAATCTCGAGTGGAATGTGGAAATGGGAATGGATGGAAATAATGGATTGGATTGGTATGGAATTTCGTTGGAATTACTATTGTCTTAGCACACCCAAAGCGGTGTGAGTGTCTATTAGTTGATTTTTAAACTTCGAGGCGAAGTTTCTTTTAAGGGGGATATACTGAAATACCTCTAAATTAATTTAAATTAATTTAGGGGATTTCTTTTATTCAACCATAAATAATACTGTTAAATATTAAATTATTGTATGGAATTATGAATATTAAATTATTATATGGAATTATGAAAATTAAATTAGGGGATTTCTCCTATTTTATCCTAAAAGAATACTATTAAATATTATATTAATATATATTATTATATAGTATTATGAATTTAATAATAAGATTTATAAGTCAATAAATCTTGGAAAAATTCCTAAACACTCCAAGTATATTATAAAGATTTTAGAAATAATTGGAATTCTAATTTGAATCATAAAAGTCAATATAAAATCATGGAAACCATAAAGCTTCTTAAGCCTTGCTAGGGTTGACTTTTTGAGAATGGTCAAAACAGCCCATGAAACCTATACCAATAAAAAGATTATGGAAAACCAAGAAGATTGATAAAAAGAACGTCAAAAACGGATCATCCTAGCCAAAGTTATGATAGAATGAAGTTAGAGCCAAAATTTTGAGAAAAATGCTGATGTGGCATGGTTGCTGACTCACCAGCGCGCCTCGGGAAACGAGCCACAGCAGCTGACCGATTCTCTCCACGATTTCTGCTAAGTATCTTAACTTCCATCAGCTTATTGCCCTAACTTGTGACACCGATATCTCTCTCGTCTTTGAGAATTGTTTAGTGTCGTTTTCTTCATTCTCTTCTCCTTAAACTCCTCTTTCCAACCATAGCTCACACTTAACCTAACTCTTTCTACATCCCCCAAAACCTTGACCTGAAGTTGCCTCCCCGAACACTTTCAACCCAGATTTCTAGAAAACGTAATCGGTAAGGTAATTTCGTCTCGTCATAACTTCTTCGTTTCTCAGTCAAAAGTTGAGTTCTTTAGCTTGTTGTGCAGATCTCTAATCCCTCTACAATTCTTATGTTTACACCCAAGGCTAATTACCAACCGTGTGCAAGAACGCAGCGTCTAAAGTTTCCGCTTTGTCACGCACATAGAATCATACAGAAAACGCAGGTAAACTCGTAACTTCCAGTTTAGATTGCTTTCTGTGTATTGCAAATTAGGGTAAGTTCTTACTATCAATATGTAGATCTATATCTCCTCTTTCGATTGAGCCAAATAAAACGTCCTAAATCAATTTATACTGTAATTTATAGAGTTGCAAAGTTGGCTACCCAAACAGCTCGTAAAGGTCGAATTTTTCCAGAAACCCGAATTCGAAATTCTTCGTTGGCGTGATTCCGGTGAGTTTCTGATCAAATTGTTCCGATGTTGTTGTTCGTATGTTCATTACCGGTCAAACCCATGTATCAATTTCGTATATTATGCACTATACTAAGAGAATTTGGCAAATCAAAATTCGAACTGACATAGAACCCTAACTTCGAACCCATAATCGTTTTTTCGATTTCGGAAACCATAGGTCGTAAAATTGGTACCTTTGGAATCGTAGCTTAATTTCGAAACGAATGGAGGAAGATTCAACGAATTTGAATCTGTAGATTGTGAGGAATCGGTGAATTGGTACTCGACATCGAGTTTGGTTTCTCTGATGAACTCGGCGTCTCAGGGCCGTCCGATTGTAGTTAGATGGGACGGACGGCCGAGATTAAAACGTGGATAGTTATTGATATATTAAGTTATATAAATTCTAGAATAAAACCCTAACTTGTTGAATTTATTAAATGGCCTTCCCTAATGTATTTTGACACTAAATTTTAACCATAGATTCCTTATAAAATCTAGTTTATTTTGATGTGAATTAATATGAGTTTTGAGTTATTAAACGTAAGTTATAATTTTTGTAAGTTCTGAGTCTTTTGGATTTATTTAGATAATTACTCAAGATATTTTTATGAAATAAAAATTTTATAATATGTATAAAATGTCATAGTTACTATATATTAAATTTGGGAATTTTTAGACAAGATTAAATGGGTTTAAAAATTGTGTTTATGAATTTTTCATAAGTTATCTTATAATATATCGTTTTTAATGTAACCAAAAATTAAAGTATAGCTGATTAATAAAATTTATAGGTTAGAAATAATATAATAATACTAAACTAACATTTAATACAGAATGTTAATAAATATCTTTAGGTATAAACTTTTTGAGTCAAGTAATATATATATATATATACACACACATATATGTAAAAGAAATAAAATAGTAACATATGTTAAATCATGGAATTTAATTAAACTATGTTTGTACTAGCTATGTAATGTGGAGGTTAATAAACTTAATTAAAGCTAAGGAAAATACCTTATCTTGTGAGCCATATATCGGATGTGGATATGTTTTAAAGATAATTAAATACAATAAATATATATACATATATAAATACATTAAAAATAGATGAAGAAAATAACATTCCTTGTGGGAAATATAATAAGAAGAATATATATACTAAACTCTAGGACTTTAACCGGTGTTGTATAATAAATTAGTCAAGCAAACTCAATGGCGTAGATGGTCAAGTTAAACCTGGAACTAGATCGAGGCTGCACATTGGAAACCTCGCGGAAAATCATTTTAGGGAATTTAATTAGACAACAAAAACGTAACACGGTCTTGGGCTGACCTACTGGGCCCAAGTCTATGAACTCCAAAATCCCACTTAAACAATTCAAAGAGAGTTTGGGCCACTCTCAGGGTTAAACCCTAAATCATTCCAGATTAAAAGAAATGGGCCTAATGGAAGATTTAATTAACGAGATCTAGCCCAGATCCTTAAGAGAGAGTAATTGTAACCAGAAACTATTAACTAGTAAAAATGAAAGTTGTTTAGCGTTGTAGTTCCTTAACTAATAAATAACTGGAACACCTTAAATACAGGTGATTAGTGGAGGTTCGCATTTTCAAGTTTGGTTACCGCTTCTACACATACCAGGTACGATTTCTCGTACTCCGATACTTTTACTAACCGACTTATGAGACGTTTTCGAAAAACACTAACTGAGTTTAAAGGAATTTCAAAAGGAAACTGTTGGTGTGGCTAACTCAGCTTGATGTGACTAATTGAGCCTTGATTGTGAAACTTACATGGTTATTGGTTCCTTCTATTTGGTTGTTTCATTAGACATTAACTGCCTAGGGTTTACGCCTCTACACTCTGTAGGACTGAGTGTTTTGGTATTGCTCTAGTGCAGTTAATGATCTAGTGGGAATATGGAAAAGGTCAATCTTGGTAAATTCTTCCTTTGACTCTGGATATCGTTTCATCCATGAGCTGAGTCTTTTGTTGTGACGTGCGTGTGTCTTCATTGGTAACAGTGGGGGGCTGTATATCCCCTGTCCTAAAAGGACGTTGTAAACAGTGAGGGGCTGTATATCCCATGTCCTAAAAGGACGTACTTGGCGGTGGGGGCCATCTCTCCCAGTTGGTTTTATTCCACTCTTGAGTTGCTGGTTCTTGGATTTCTCTCATTCATTCTTAGTCCTTGTGACTACCTGAGTCTTTCTACTCCTAACGGGAACTGGATCTAACACAAGCAATGGATGTTCACTAACATATGGTGTTGTTTCTTTTATTTGACTAACTTTATCTTTCTGTTAATTATCTCTATCCTCAACTTGTTATCTTTGACTTGGGGATGTTAAAGTGCCTTGTTCCTTGGATTTGCTTTATGATGTTTGTCTTCAAGTTATTTTTTATTTGAGAAATATGTTTTAAAGTTTTGTTTGGAGAATCGTACCAGTTCCATTCCAGGGAACTGACTCACCCCTTCCGGGGTGGGCTGCTTGGTTTCATCTTGCAGGTACGAGTTGATATACAGGTGGCCACGAAGAGAATGAGTGTTTGGGATGGGATTAGGTTTTGTGGAGAGTTAATGTATTTTATTACTATTATGTTTATGTTAAGTTTTCTCGAGGTTCAGACCGTGGCTTTTGTAATCTTATAAGTTGTATTTGGTGAGGTTTGGTGTCGGGTGTTTGGAACCCGATGGTCTGTTAACGCCTTTAGTATTTTATTTCCGCTGTAATTATGTTAAATAGGGGCGTTACAACATGTAAAAATAATTTTTTAAAAAAGTTGTTAAAATATGTCAATGGTTGGTCTTGTTTTGAAGAGCTTGAATTTAGGTGGAAAATGGTATAATTTTTTTCATTTTAGACTTATATATTAAAAGGTACAACAATTTAAAGTTTTTGTGATAAAAAAATAAAAAAAAAAATCTTTAAAAAAAAGAAAAAAATGAAAAAGAAAAAAAAAACAAAGCAGCGTTGCGGCGCTCGTGAAAAGAAAAGGATTTAAAAAAAACAAATCCCTTGCACGCGTGCTCCTCCGTGTCTCTCTGATATGTAGCCAGATGACTACAGTCACCTGTAGGTAAGAATTTACCTTCTTGTACATTGCTAATAAAGATAAAGATAAGATTGACATGTCAACTCGCAGATGTTTCAATCTTTCTCATGGATTTTGTTGCATTTGCATTGCTCTAGCTAATTAAGACCGTAACATCAAAAAATTTAGTCAATAGATTTACACAAATCCGTAATGACCATGACTTGAAACCCTTAGAAAACGGAAGCCAGAATAGTATCTTTATTATAAATCGATCAATACTTGTTGAGTGACAAATGATAAACTAATAAGTTTTTTTATATATATAATTGGCTGGAGAACCAGCTAATAAGTTTTTTTTAGTCAATAGATTTACACAAATCCGTAATGACCATGACTTGAAACCCTTAGAAAATGGAAGCCCAAAATAGTATCTTAATTATAAATCGATCAATACTTGTTGAGTGACAAATGATAAACTAATAAGTTTTTTTTATATAATTGGCTGGAGAACCAGCTAATAAGGTAATACTGTGGTTCATACGAACCTTTCTCGCCATAAGGGTACATTTCAAAAGAACTAGGAATAACAACAAGGTAAACAAAGCGGAAAACAAAAAGAACAAGACTAGAGGGTTCTTCCTATCCCCAAGCGACCGATTGAAAGTTTAGTTAGTCACTCAATCGCAATGACTGTATCTCTTGAAATCAGCCCTTGACCAGAGATGAAGGGCACTTTGGGGATTCACCAAGCCTAGTGATATGGAATCATTTGCTTGTGGTGTCGCAAAATAATAGGACTGTGATTTCAACATGACTTTGCCTGGGGTCAGAAGTTTGCCCAGCTTTCTGGTTCCGAAAGCGACTGACCGTCGGGATTCTGACATGGTGCTTGGATAGGATGATCAAGGTCCACGTTAGCAATCTTGTTTCGATTTCTTGTTTCTTGATCAGCTAAGCAAAACAGCTTGCATTCTTCAATCAATTCATTAGAAGTCAACCTTGGGATGTAATTTGAAACCTGATAGTATCGGAGTTCCATATGGCTATAAAAAACCCCCGAATAAACTTCTGTGGATTTCAATTGAATTTGAGTTTTCTTTGGTTCCCATATTCCTCGACGATCATCTAGTGGCTGCATTCGGCGTGCCTCTAGTATTCCTGCTATGTTTGTGTCTGCCTCCCGCACTTCCGGTCTGAATATGGCCCACTTCTCTCTTTTGATTACTCCTCAGATATTTTGGAAGTATATGTTGCTTCTCTTCTATTCTCTTACTTTTCCTGAGAATCTGAGTAAAATTCAGTAGAGAGATATCTGGATTGGGGTAATGACAATTGAGGCTTCTACCAAAGTCAAAGACATTTTTGGGCTGCTGTGAGGGTTGGACTGATTTGCAAATGTTCTGAAAGATTCGGGATTGAGAAGTCTTGACTTTTACTGGGAGAATATATTACATCGAGGTGATGAGATTGAGGTGAGGAGTTAAGGGGAGTTTGTGGAACTTGAGACTCAAACAGGAGTTCTGGATGTTGGACTACGGGAGTTTAGATGTGAAAAATGCTTTGGCTTAGGGTTTCTCACGGGGTGCAAGGAGATTGAGATGGGTGAGGGGCGGGTAATGATTGCAGGGGTGAATTACTTGGGGGAAGCTGGTTGGTCGAGGAATTAATGAGAGGGTTGTGCGGTGATTGAGGTGAAGATGAGCTACGGGAGACAGATGCGGATGGGCTTTGCGGCTGGTCGACTAAAATGTCGAGGGAATTTTGTGAGTGGGCGAGAGAGGCTGTTGGGGAGGATTGTGTCGGGCTTTAAGAGAGAGAAGGCTGAGAAAAGGTATCATTATGTTCCCCACTGATTTGAGTAACAGGAGGGGAGATGGATAAGTAGTTGTTGGGGGAGGGCTTATCGGAGGGGACAATGATTGAGACTACAAATCTCGGGACAGGCCGCACCGCTAATTGGAATTTGTTCCAGGGAGAATGTCACTGGAGAATTTCTAACGGTTTGCAGTACCCCTTTATCGAGGAAAGGTAGTATCTGATAAGGGATATTTTCAGGGAAAATAAACGGTTTCTCTTTAAGCATGATTACTGCCCCACTTCCAAAATTTCCGTTGCCAATATATATATAATGTGGCTTGGGAAAATGGGTTGGCTTGGCCGAGCAGTTATTGGCTGGCGACTTTTGGGACGTATTACTACTCCCGATACATTAAGCCGCTTTTCTGTTACGGGGTAGCCTACGGCATCGCTTGGACTTTCCCAAGAATATTATTTTCATGCTGTTCTGGGGAAGGAAATTCCAACTGGGGTTCCGCCGAGCGGGGACGATCCCGGCCATTTTCATAGGAATGTTGTGAAAGTTCTTCCGACCAGTATTCCATAATGCCAACGCTATATGTTTGACCTTCTACTTCCACCACGACTTCTTCGTTAATAATAGCCATTTTTTGTTTCGATTACTGCATGGGCCTCCACGAACTTAGGAAAGTGGTGCATGTTACTCGAAATAGATGAGATTTCTCCAAGGTGTTTAGTGACTGATCGAATGGCATTTTCAGACCAGGTCTGCAAAGGTAATCCCCTGATTTCTATGGTCGTAGATCTCATGGCAAGCTGATCATCATGGTGCCATCTACGTTTGACCCATCCCAGATCTTTGCCCAAGCTTGAATGAAAGAAATCCTCCGCTCTTTCTAGTTTTTCTTTCATCTCCAGCGAGGGCTCTAAGCTGATAAAACCTTGTGACTGTAGACTTTCTCTGGGTGGTGGGCTTTTACAAAGTGATGGGGGCGGCCTCTGCTGGCTCGAGGCTGCTTCAAATACTTTGTTGTTTCAAAACCCATTTAGGAGATGAAAACCCTGGGTTGTGACGTCGGTTGATGGTCGTTTGGATATGCAGTTCATGCCCATCTACTATCTTCCATTGGTTTCATGTATTGCTAGATCTGCATCCATCTTGAGCCTGTACTCTACAAATCCATACCGAGTTTTAGTACGAATCCGTGGAGCCTTCGGGAGTCTACACTACAAGAAAAAGGCTAGTTTACTACCGACGCAATTGGTAGCGATAATAGTGAAATTGGTAGCCAAATAGAACGGGCTACCGCTTTTGTTCATTTGCTACCGGAGTTTGGCGGTGGGTAAACCCTTGGTGGCGAAATTGATTTTCACTACCGTTTTCTGGTTGGGAGCAATTTTGCTGCCACACAGCCACTGCTCTTTCTTATGGTAGCAATTATGGGCATGATAGCTATTACCTTAACCATTGAGCCATAATAGTTATTCACAACATGTATACATACTACATGTATATGTTGAATGTTTGATACTCTAAATATAAATCAAAATTTTAATCGAGATATGATCAAACCTTGGATATGTAAAAATTAATAAAATAGATGTTGATATTTTAATTTACATAATATTACAACATTTATTTTGTACAGTCAAAATAATAAAAATAAAAGTGTATGTTGGCTTAAAATTGAATAAAATTTTAAACTAAACATATATATATATATATACATTTACAAAATCTTTAAACATTTATAAATTATATTTATAGTTTGTATTTGTTTTGCAAATTTTAACCACCACGTCAACTAATTTAAATTGTTATCATTTATTGTATTTTTATATTTTACTAATTTATGTGATTTTTGTAAACTAAAAGAATTATATAGTAAAATGTATAAAAACTGCACAAATTTAAAATTTATATATAAATATATCATTTACTAATTTAAATTATTTTGACAACTAATTTATATTAAATTTGTTAATTTTAACCAACATATGTACTAGTTTAAATTATTATTACATGTACTCTATTTTATAATTTATTAATACGTGCGATACTTTGAAAATTAAAATATTATAAGTATCAAAAATATATTATGTTACATATATTTTATATGATAAATAAATTCTTGTAGTGGTATATAGTTTTAATTAATTTTCATGAATTAGAAATTTTTTGTTTACTTAAAGTTCTATTTAAATTTCGGTAGTTAAAAGGTAAGAAGTAAAGTATACTAAAGTACTATATTGAAAAAACTATAAAAAAATAAAATATTTATATAAGAAGATAATATATCCACTATGGCAGCAGCAATATAGGTTAGTATTCTGAATTATGTAGTATTCACACGTTTAAGTTATAAGACAATAATAATTTTATTAATTCTTACGAATATTAGCTATCATTTCTTATATTCTAGCACAATATCAACTGAAATTTCATCAGCTTTATTAGTCGGTACATAGCAATTTTGAAACTTAAGATAGTAGCAATTTAGCTACTTGTTATTTGCTATCATAGCCAAAATAGTAGCACTATAGCAACCATAATCAAGTGTTAGTAGCAATTTCATAATTTCGCTTATCTACATGGTCGTAGCAACTTTTAAGATAGTAGCTAGTTAGCTATTGATTAGAATCTTTTTTCTACCGTTGCTCAAATAGTAGCATAATAGCTATCATGATTGAATTAGCATTAACCAAGTAGTAGCAATTCATTAATTTAGCTACCGATATTGGTAGCAAAATTACTTTTACTAAAACTATCGGAATGAAAGATAAAATAGCTACTATTGATGGTAGCAATCTTGTAAGGCGGTAGACATTTAACTACTGGCTAAAAGTTTAGCTACCATTGTTGTTGTGGTAGCACAAAAGCAACCACTTTGTTAATAACATCAAAAATCAGTAGCAATTTTCCAATTTAGATACCAATATATGCATGGTAGCAATCTATCGGTAGCTAAAACATGTTTTTCTTGTAGTGCTAATACCGATGATTGGCCCAAACTTATCAAACAATTTCCAGATGGTGCCATAACTGGTCACATGGTGAATGTTGTTGATAAAAACAGTCGCTTCTGGGGTGGGTCTGCGATCCATGCCTCGCGTTTAGCTTTAATGGGTTGGCTAAGGGGGGAGACAGAGCACAAATTAGATTGATTTGGGGGGGGGGAGATGGGGAGTAGTGACTGTTGGGGCGGAGGATGGTTGATGCACGACGATCGGAGATGAGGAAGTTAGAGGAGGTGGTGGAGGCATGGCGGCTTGGGGAGTGGTTGGGGGTGAGGGGTGAAACTAGGAGAGAGGAGAGAGCTCATATTGGCTACTGCATGCATGGCACCCTAAGTATGAACTCTAAAGGTTGAACTCTTGATAAACTAATAAGTTTAAAGGTTGGAACTTTTGCAAGTGTCTAGCCTTGAAAGGTTTCCTCGCAATGTAGGTTTTCTCTCAAAAAAGCAAAGCGACGGCTCGTCTTCTCCGCCATGCACCGCCTGCAATTCTCAGACCTGCAGCCTCTAATGAACCCCTTAATCAGCCTTACATGCAATCTTCAACATCGCCACACGTTATGCCTAATTCTACTCCATCTAATCTCTGCACCATGCAAATCATTACAACTTTTTCTCTTCCCATCGCAACCTGCTAAATCAGCCCGTGTTTTTGTATGCTTAAATAGCGAAATCTCGGCCCTAACCATATCTGCGCCACTCCCCACTTTCATCTATTTCTTCCATCGGTTTTTCCATTGCGTGTTCACTCCATTCACGGTTTCAACCTTTCCACAAATGGCCTCCTCATCTCACCCTCTTGACGTACTCACCAAACAGTGCGCTGGCCTCGCCCTAACAGTCGATGAAGATCAGTCTGTTAAAGTCCAAGACTTGCTCGACGATTCCACCCCCCAACACTTCGCCTGCTGCCTTTTGGGCAAACTCTTCATCTCCCGTGGAGCTGATCTCCAAGCCTTAGAGCGCACCCTATCCCGCGTCTGGCGAACTGAAAATGAGCTGTCCATTCGCAACCTTGGCTCTGGTCTCTACCTGCTACGTTTTGTGGACGAGGAGAAGGTGGCCGAAGTTTTAATTTGTGGCCCATGGATGTATGACGGCAACCTTCTCGCTCTGTCGGAAGTCGATTCCTCTCTGGCGCCAACGGGGCACACTTTTCAATGGGCTTCCTTCTGGGTACGGGTTCACGACGTGCCACTGTCACTTATGACTCCAAGCTTCGCACAACGAATTGCCAACAGCATGAGCCATTTCCTTGAGTACCAGGCTCTCGACCGCCGTTTTCCAGGGAGCTTTATGCGAATCAAGGTGAGAATGGATATCACAAAAACCCATCCTGTGTTTCCTCGCCATCTCTGTTGGCGGTTCTTCCATTGTTCTCCACCTAACTTACGAGCGCTTGCCCAATATATGTTTCTACTGTGGCAAATTTACCCATCTGCAAAAGGAGTGTCCCACGAAACCAACAGTTGAGCCTGCAGAACTGCCGTATGGTGTATGGTTGCGCGTCACCCCACAGACCACAGGTCCATCCCGTCTGCGCTTGCCACAGCCAGTACAGGCTCCTTCCGGTTCTACTACTGTTCTACCTACCCAGCCTAAAGAGCCCACCACTGCCAGGGAATCGTTGGCACCTGCTGTTGCGGCCTTACCGGACAAGGGTAAATCAATCGTTCCTGTTACTAAGCTTGTGATGGTCCCAGTCAAGGAAGCGTTGGAAGAGGGTGAAATTCCGCCGCCTGATTTGGCTGCTAAGAAGACGAAGATTGATGATGTGCATTCCACTTCTGCTTCGCATGAGGTAGAGGAGTCTCAGAGTTTGGAGGAAGCTGCTAAACGCGGACGTAATGGCGACTCACCCACTTCAGCACCGGCTACTCTGGGGATCCCCAGGGTGGCCCGATATAATGAATCTTCTAGTGCTTAACTGTCGTGGTTTGGGTGCTTCAGCGGCAGTTAGGTGGGTTTTGGATGTTATCCATGATGAAGCACCACATTTTGTTTTTCTGTCAGAAACAAAACTATGTAATTCTGAAATGGGGGTTTTAGCTCATAGGTTGGGCTCTTTTGATTGGTTAGCTGGTGATTGTATTGGTCGTAAGGGCGGGGTGGCTTTGTTTTGGAGGAACAACTATGATGTTAGTCTTTTGAGTTACTCAGCTTACTAGGTTGACTGCTTAGTTTCTAGTGATGGGGGTGATCCTTGGCGGTTGTCGGGTGTATATGGCTGGTCTGATGCCTCTCAAAAATATAAAACTCTTGATCTTTTGTACTACTTGCACTCTCAATGGTCTGGACCGTGGCTCTTAGGTGGAGATTTCAATCATATATTATACACAAATGAGCATCTGGGCAGGGGCAATCCTTCGAACAAATTGATGCGAGATTTTCGGCAGTGTATCCAAGACTGCGAGCTTCAGGACCTGGGATTTGTTGGGCCCCGTTACACTTTTACAAATTGCAGCAGAGATCATCAGAATGCAAAGAGCAGAATAGACCGTTTCCTGTGTAACGACGCCTGGTATATGCTATTCCCAAATGCAAGGAACTATCATCTGAAATGGGGTCGCTCTGACCATCGTCCAATCAAGTTGCTTTTCCATCCACCAATCAGAAATGGTCCCCGACCCTTTCGATTTGAGAATTATTGGGCAACTGAGGATGGCTGCAAGGCTCTAGTCCAGCAAGTGTGGTCTCGATATGGTACAACTTCTGACTATCAATCAAAAGTTACGCAATGCGGTCGTTACTTGCAGCAATGGGGCAGAAAGAAATACTGGCGCGAGAAACAACAGATTAGCAGCATAAAGAATCAACTGGACTTGGCTGCGCAAAGACCGCCAACATCTCTCAATTTAGCATCTTGGACATCTCTTTCTTCCACTTTGGACGCCCTACTGCTCAAGGAAGAAATAAGACTAAACCAGCGATCACGTACACAATGGCTCAGTGCGGGGGACAGGAACACCTCTTTCTTTTTTAGCCGCATGCGTTCTAGAAAATGCCGAAACCTTATCACAGCGCTTCACGATGAAAACAACGCAGTTATCACTTCTTGGCATGGCATTCAACAGTTGGCAACAAATTATTTCCAGAATCTGTATTCCACTACTCACCCAGAGGTCAATGACCATCTTCTTGCATGCGTTGGTAACAGACTTTCAGGTACTGATGCAGCCCAGATGGCGATCCCTTTTACCAAAGAGGAAGTCACTACAGCTTTCAAGCAACTAAATCCACACAAGGTGGCCGACCCTGATGGTATAAACGGAGTTTTCCTTAAAACTTATTGGCCAACAGTCAGTCAAGCCTTCCTTGACACTGCACTCGCTTTCCTCAACTCTGCACATATTCCTTTGGGAATTAACCATACCCAGCTGGTACTC
Source organism: Limonium bicolor (assembly GCA_023374045.1). NCBI lineage: Eukaryota > Viridiplantae > Streptophyta > Magnoliopsida > Caryophyllales > Plumbaginaceae > Limonium > Limonium bicolor. The sequence goes on from CM041781.1 coordinate 288,653,863, forward strand.
ATCCCAAAGAAAAAGGGATCTACTGCCTTATCAGATTTCCGCCCAATATCTCTTTGCAATACAATCTATAGGGTCATTTCCAAATCCATTGTCAACCGGATTCAAGGCGTCTTGCCCGATATCATCTCCGCAAATCAGGATGCTTTTGTGCATGGCAGACAAATTCACGATCAGATTATGATTGCCCATGAACTCCACCATATTATGAACCGCTCTCATGCCCGTTTACATGGATCTTTTGCATACAAGGTTGACATGTCAAAAACATTTGATAGGGTTGAATGGACATTTGTTATTGACATACTTAAGAGCATGGGTTTTCCTTCATTCATCACCACGCTAATTCACAAGTGCATTTCAACGGTGACGAGCTCCGTCCTCATTAATGGTCATCCAGGCAGGTCTTTCAATCCTCAGCGTGGATTGCGTCAAGGGGATCCTTTGTCCCCTTTTCTATTTATATGCTGCATGGAGGTCCTTACCTCTACTGAAATACCCCAAACTTATTGAACATGGATTAAATATCTAATCACATTAATTAAGGCCTAAACACGCCTTAAAAGTCAACTGAGAACAACAGTGGTCAACACAAAACAAGATGTTGCACCCTTTGACTCTTAAGGGTAAATAAATACCCAAATGAACTTCTTAGGACCTAAAAATTTGTCCTAAGTATATTAACACATTACTAAACATATTATAATTGTTGGGAAACACTCCAACACAAAGAAAAAGCACTTTCATGCTTCAAGGTCAAAAAGGGCAAAAATGAGCTCTAAGGATACCTTAAAGGTCTAATGACCTCTAAATGATATAAAATTGAATACCATGATCAAATATCATGTAAGGAACACAATAAAACCGTTTTCAAAGAAAACCAAGCTCAGAAACACCAGACAACACAAAATGTGCGCTAAAACTCCTTAAAGCACGTTTTTGTGAAATTGTCTTCTAAATTGGTTTTAAATGAGCTAAAAGGTTATAAATACCTTTAAATATAATAAAATATCATATTATATGATATTAGGAATTTAATTCCATAAATTTACAAATTTTTACAAATTTAATATTAAAATATTAATAAAACCCTAAAAGGGGGCCCGCTTGAGTCAACATTGACTAAGAATGGTCAAGAGGTCAAAGTTTGACCCCTTGGACCACATGAGGTCGACATACACAGGCTGGGGGAGTCAAATTTCGTCACTTCCAATACAATAAACAAGACTTAAATAAGTCTCCTTAAATTAAGGCTACTTTTGCCTTTTATTAGTTTATACACTCACTTTAGGCTCCATTATTTGATCAATCAAGCCTCAATTCGTGGGAGCCTTCCTTTCTCTTCAATCAGCCGACCCCATGTCCCCTCCTTATCTCTTTGATGAGTCACCTCCAATAATGAGACAATAAACTAATCAATAATGCATTTTCAATCAAATATTAGCCATTCTAGTCACTCTCTCTCTCTCCTAGCTGCATTCATTTCGGTGAAGCAGCTCCTCCAAGCTCTCCCAAGCTCTCTCAACCGAACTTCTTCAGTTGGGAAGGTAAACCTAACTTCTAAGCTTCGAATTAATGGTTTAAGGCTTGTTTTTGGCTCTTTTTCTTCATCTCTTCACCACCTATGCTTAGATCTCGTGACTAATCAGTTCCTATGGCTTATTCTCAGTGTTCTAAGGTTAGAACATCAATCAAATTCGAATGAAACAAGTTTAGAGACCAAGGTTGCTCAAAATCTCATTTTAAGGTAAAAATGTGCTTTAAGCTCATATCTTTTGATTCCCTTCAAGTTCGGCTGTGAAACTTTGGTCATAGCCTCATCTTCTTCTCCTTTTCATGTGGAATCTGTTGGTTATCCATTTGGAGCAAAGGTGGCCGAGATCCAAAGGAAATACCCTCTTTTAAGGCATTTTTCCAAGGTAAAACCTAATAACAAGGCAGCTTGTTGAGATCTAGCTATTTCCTATGTCAATATAGTAGATCTAACACCTTTTGGTGTGTTTGATTCAGGTCGAAACCATCTTGAACTCTCCTTGCATTCTTAAGGTGATTTTTGCCTTAAATCTTACATTAAATTACTTCTTATGGTTAGATCTTTCTTGGAGACTAACTAGGCCTTGGTTTCTGTTGAAAACATGTAAAACAAGCTGTGGAGAATTTCTCCTTAAGGTGGCGAACCCAAACAAGGCTTTACCTAAGCTAAATCAAGGTATAAATCACTTAAAACCATAACTTGATACATTAACACAAGTTTAAGTGTGTGTATATTAATTGTCGTGAGTGAAGAGGTAAAATAAGGTCTTGTTTGACCTTAAAATGTTTAAGGAATGGTTTAATAAATTTTACAACTAATTAAACAAGCATAAATGTCAAATTTAAGACATTGTGTGGAAGTTTGGTAAATAAATGAAAATTATATGGTGAGGACGAAATTTATATGTATTTTTGGGACATTTATGTGTAATTTATTTTTCAAGACAATGTTTGTAATAAGGCCATGTATTTTAGGCCATTTTATTTATGCATTTACAAGCTTTTATTTAAGTTTAGGTGGTATATAATTATTACCGAAATGAATAAGGGGTTATAGTGTAATTAAATTAAATTTAGGGACTTTAGAAAAATAAAGCCAAAAATTAGAGTTAAAAAGGAGTTAAAATAAAGTTTATAAGATTTTATAAAGTTTTGGGGTTAAATGGTGAATTTTAGAAAGTTTGGGTACTAAACCGTAATTATAAGGAATTGGTGGTCAAGGAAATATTAAGGTGGTCAACATTGACCATATGCTAGGTTTTGACCAAAAATAATAAGTTAGATAACTTATTTAAGGTTTTATAATAGGTTTGTATTTAATGGTAATATTTTTATAACATATGTGGTGAATATGTTATTACCGAAAATTAAGGGTGTAAAATGGTATTTTAAACACCCATGGGCTATTAGGAATTTTTAGGAATTTATTTGGTGGATTTTGGAATTAAAATGAACTATATATGTATAATATATAGTTTTATGTCATTATGACACTTTGGAGAAAAATAGATGGTGGAATGGTAAATATCAAAAGTATATGGGTTAATAAGGATATTTATAACCCTTTGGTGGAATTTGGTGATTTTTAGAATTATTAAGAGAATTTATTAAGATATGTGTATAAAATATGGTTTTAATGATATGGAAGAACTATATGTTTAAATAGGGCCAAATGGCAATTATAGAATAGCACAAGGGCTGCTCGGAATTTACAAAAAATAACCATAGGTTATACTCTTTTATAAGTTAGAAATGTTATATTAAATGGTATATATAACATGGTAAAAAGAAAGGGTGATTTTGTAAATAAAGGAAACTATGGTTTATGGAAAAGAATAAGATTTTCTTATGGTGCCTAAGAGGCAATAATAAATAGTTTTGTATAAAAACTATAGGTTATAAGTTAAAGGGAATAAAAATATCACATAGTATGATATTAGTATATGGTATAACGTTACATAATGTTATGTGGTCAAAAACGGAATTTAAATTAAGTTAAGGGCTATACTGAGTTAATAAGAGTTGAAAGATGAATTTTAGACTAAAGTCTATGATGTTATAAATGTTATGACAATGATATGGTTTAGATGGAATTAATATAAGGAAGGGCACTCACATAAAATAATGTGACAAACTATAAATAAATGAGATTTATAAACTGAGGTGTTTATGGAATAAACCTTAGGAGTTGTAATTATACAACATAAGATGTTACGTGATATTAGGATAATAATCTTAATATAAGTTGTATAATATAATACAACTAATGGGAATAATCATCCAATAAAAGATGATAAAATGTAACATAAAATCCAAGAGTTTATGAAACTCATGAGAATTACCTACGTGGTAAAAATATATACATACACAAGAATAATGTATATAAGGTGGATAAATATATTTTGGTTGAAAACCTTATGATTTAATGGTGGTGGTTATTTGGAAAAAATATAGTTACAAACTATAAGCTATGAATTTTGCTAAGATAATGGGTAATGAAATACAAAGAATTATAATGGATGATGGAAAAAAATATATAATATAAGAATGCATGCATACATGCAACTATAGGTTACGCACCTAAACTAGATGTGGATAAGATTAAAGGAAATATAAGGAATTAGACTTAACAGTTGAAATAGTTTTGACGTACGCGTTTTAAGTAACAAAGCCGACTGTTTTAGAAAAACCTGTAACAACCAACTGTAGAAAACAGGGGTGAACTGTCGGGGTTACTTATAATTCGGAAATACCGGATGTAGTTAGTCATGGAGACTGACTTATAGTTTTATTACCGTTTAGAGTATACTTCTGACAAGGACGCTTGACGAGCTAACGGACTACACAGAGCGTAGGATCTTGCTGATTCATACTCCACCGTAATACAGTCAGGGTGAACGGTATGTAAAGGGGTTTGATCCGAGTTGTCCTAAGGTTGCTCCTTGGGCTCGGATTTGGTTGATATAACTTGTATGTTGTTATGTGTCTCGGATTGTCTCTGAGGGCTTCCTCAGTTCAGACTTCTGTGTGATCTGTGATAAGATTGTTTGTCTGAATGTGATAATTAATATGCATGAATTGTATATTTATAGCTGCTTATTATTTACTGTTGTTGAGTTAACAGTATTGGTTCGTATATATGAACCCATATATAAAACGAACTAGCGGCTATGGTGCTATCTTATATGAAATATAAGGAACGTAAGTAAAACGTTGTAGCACTATGTATTTTTCAGGATTGGGTAGACGCTCACTTGTCGATGTTATGGTTTATGGACTTAGTGTGATGTATAGGAGTTTCTCGTTATCACTGCGGTTAGCAGTTTATTTGTATTGGAAGTTGGATGTAGTTTGGCTGCGTTGCTCGCATGGGCGAGTAACGGCCGGTGACACCCGAGTGAGTTTTGTAATGGTTATTTGTTTTTCCGCTGCGAGACGTTTTATTTATTGCTACGTGAGAGATTATATCGTGATTATTGAGAGGGGTGTTACAAAAGTGGTATCAGAGCGGAGTACCGCTCTGATGACGAGAAAGTAGGTTAAGACAGTGAGCTTAGGACTTGGGAAGTATTGGGAAACATTTGGGAAGTATGAGACGATTCGTCTTAGAAAGATATTGTGTCTAGTAACGCAAATTGCGTGACAGGATAGCCTTAAGGCAACTTAATATCTATTGGTTGTGTACGGTAATTTACCGAGTATTCATGTGACATACTGTACTACAGATGTCTGGTGGAACTAGAGGGCGTGGTACTGGAAGAGGTGGAGGCGGTGACCCCGGCATTACAGGAGTTGCTGAGACGGTTGCAGCCGTTCTTGCACAGCTGGGTACTCAGATAGGAGGAGCACCAGCCCACCCGCCACAGCCCCGGGAAACGAACTGGCTGAAGTCAGTTGGCGAGACCCGACCACCTACGTATTCAGGGGAACCAGACCCCGTAGCTTTGGAGCGTTACATTGTTGAACACGAGAAAGCATTTGAAGCTTTACAAGTACCTGACGACAAGAAGGTCGCCATTGCTGCTTTCCATCTGAAGGATGCAGCCCGCACTTGGTGGAGGTTTGTCAAAGACCAGTACCTGGCTACGCCCGACTTTTCGTGGGCTGCCTTTGTTGAGTTGCTGAGAGGGAAGTACTACCCAGCACATCTCAAACAGAAGAAGCGCCACGAGTTCGAAACATTGACCCAAGAAGGTCTGACCGTGGATGAGTATTACGCTCGATTCATTGGTCCGCTGGACTCCATTCCCGGTGTGGATTACTCAGAGACCGTGAAGGTCGAGAAGTTCCGGGGAGGACTATTATTTCGCATTCAGATGGCGATGGGTGCTACCCTCTACACTACCATCCAGGTGCTAACATGAAAGCCATAAAATTCTTTACTTACTGCAATACCAATTAGCTTTGTGAGAACTTACCAAGGAGATTCCAGGAGTGTTATGAGGCTGCCTCGAGGACGGAGCTAATGCTCCAGACTCGGGAAGAGACTCTCGGGGCCAAGAAAAGGAAGAACCCTGAGGGAGAGTCTGAGGGTGGAGGAGCATCTCCAGGCGGAGGCCAGAAGAAGGGAAAGTAAGGACTTATCCCATTCTAAACTATTTACCATATTAAATATCTTAAGAATGCCGACCCGAAACCCTGAACAGGAAATTCTTTCCAAAGAAAGGGCAGCAGGGTAACCAGGGAAAGAAAGGAAAAGAGCCATCCTTCAGTTGACCGGCCCAGCTATTGATGCTAAGCCTCTGAGATCTGCACCTCCTAAAGGTGAGAACACCTACCTCTTAAATTCAAATACAAACCTTAACCTTTATACCGCCAAATTTTAACTTTAACTTAAATGCTACCATCAGGCACCGGACAACCCCGGCACCATTTTTACTGTAAGCGTTGTGGGAAGGACCATCCTGGGGTCGACTGCGAAGGCCGCAAGGTCGAGTGTCGGTGCTGCCACAAAGAGGGCCATAGGGAATTCGAATGCTGGATGAACCCAGAGAGCCGTAACTACAGGCCACCAAAAAAAAAGAATACTCAGAAGACCTCAACTGGAGGATCTGGAGTACCACAAGGCGGTCAGGATGGTCAGACATCTACTGATGCTGGAGCCCTGTAGGGCAAGGGAGTAGATAGGGCATGAATACCCTAACTCCATGAGACCGCTGGTGGCAGACCTTTACTTACTATGTTGTGTGCTTACTTTGGATGTTAGAAGGAGCTATGTTATAAGAATGTGGGAGTGTGTCATTGACCACTCGCCTTTTGTGTAAGACTTTGGGATTAGTTGTGTGTACTCAGTACCAAAAAGCTTTGAAACCTTGATGGATTATATATAAACAGGATGTTTAAGCTTACATTATCATGTAGCCATACTCAACGACACAGAGTCAATGAGACCAGAAATTACTGAACCAGAATTTCCACCTGCATGGCGCACTTGCTATTGCAAGCGCTATGACAAGAAAACCACTGAAATTTCCATCTGCCTTGCGCACTTGCTACAGCAAGTGCAGCGACAGTGACAGCAACAGTAACAGCTACTGCAAATGCAACTACAACAACTACTACCTTTTTAACCTTTTATAAAAAAAATGTTTTTCAAACTTTTTCATACAAACCTTGAGATTAGAAACTTATGCAACTATGGAAGGACCGTTAGTCCAACCACTGCAACTGGGGAAACTATACAGCCACTATGACTGTAAACCACACCAGTTTAAATTGTTGGGAATTTTCAGACAGGGCTTATAGCCAAATACCAACAGTGTATACCGGCATTTAATGCTAATCACTACCAGTGATAAATGTTTAGTCCTCATGGACAAGCATACCCTTTGTAGATGCACCACCGTCAGTGAGGATGGTTGGGAAGTGAAGAGCCAAGTTGCTCAAGCTATTATGCAATCTGCAATACATCCAATTACATGGATGAGGGGACGAATATGATTTATGGATGAGATATGATAAAAAAAACAGGGAGAAAAAGGAAAATGTGTTGTACTCAATGAGATAAAAAAAAAAGGAGAAACAAGTTTGCTAATATAGCACGGATTTTACTTACACCGAGTTGAATAATACCAGTCTATGATACAAATTACCACGGATGCCACAATGGCAATAACACTTATTACAGGATAACTGATAACATGAACTATTACACAAAAAAAAGGCAAGCAAAAAAAAAAGAAGACAAAAAAAAAAGAAGGAAGAAGAAGAAGAAAAAAAGGGGATATCCATACAAAAGAATACTTCACAACAACCGTGTGACGGACATTACCAGTTTACTAAACGAGACATGGGACGACCGCACTCCGTTAGGAGCATGTGGGCCTGACAGACTTATTTATAAGTTAGTCGGGTAAGTAGTAATGTAGTACGGTACCCCATGCAAGTAGACAAGTAGTGTTAGGAACAAGAAGTAGTCAACTCCATTCTACGGACAGTAAGACAGATTACCTCGAAGATGGACGAGAAGAGCCGCAGTTAAACCAACAAGCTAAGGAAATCAAGAACCTTCAACAGAGAACAGTAGACAGTATACAGTGAAGACAGGGAAACAGTTTAAGGACAGGAACTCAAAAGAAAAAAAAAGAAACAGGGAAACCCATTATAGACGAAAATATGTAGAATCCTCATAAGGAACAAGCAAATGCTTGCAATCCAGAGCAAAATCTACCAGATGATATAGATATAAACAAGTGACTACGCAAGGAGAAAAGATAAAGCTATATGATAGCAGAAACCTTGCTCAAGGAACAGTGGATTCAGAATGTACCACTCACAGGATAATTCGCACATCTTTTCTATTTGCCTCATTGGATATTAGCTGTTGAGCGTTTACGCCTCTGCACTCTGTATGACTGTATTGCACTCGCGCAGTTATTAATCTAATGGGAATGCAGAAAGATAAAGTGGATATCAACAAGAGTGTGTAAAAAAAAGGGGAAAAAAAGAGATAACTACAACAGAGTATTACTCTGGAACAAAATCACCAGGAGACATGGATGACAAACATCATCTTTGTGGACATATAGGCTGGTACGTCTTAGTATTACAAAGACAAGTGCAAAGAACACTAAGTACTAACAGTAGCCAATGTCATATTACATCTCAACTGAATAATGTCAGTGAGAGAAGACACACGCATATATGCTAGTGATCCAAACCAGTGGATTCACAGCAAAAAAAAAGAGGCAAATTGAGCCTTTGTTCATGGGTCTACACCTCATACGGAGCGAGTGGGCCCATAAGAATGAACTTGGGAGAGAGCACAAAAAGATCAGTGCCTCACCTTTTATATATTGTGGAACCCTGAAGGGCTAGAGTCATACCCGTCTCTCTGATATGAGGATAATCCACGAGTTGGAGAACTCTTTGAGAGCCAAGTATCCAGCGCTCCTTGTTGAGCGGCTGTTGTATACTTGTGGGGTACGGGGGCGTAACCCTTTTTAAGGGGGGTAGAGCCTCTTGGCTGTGCACATGTGTGCACTAAGTTTTGGCTGTTTGATATGCATTGCATACAAAAAAAAGAGAATTGGTGGTGTGCGGGGCATACGAGGTTTGTTTGGTTAGTGTGTGAATTATTTAGTATGCATAGCATACAGTGAATTGGTTTTGTTGGTTATGGTTGGTACGCGTTGTTTGGTATGTTTGTGTGTAATGTGCACTGGTATGTATGTATCTCACAAGATACTTGTTTGAATGTTGTATGTACACCATGTGTGTAACACTTTTCTTATGCTATTTGTGATATGTATTCATATTGCTTTATAGAATGATTACATATGGTATATCTATTATTAGATATGGAATGTGGAACAATGGAATGTTATGGACACCTCAGGAAGGTTGTCAGGACTTGTAGAACTGATAGGAAATGATGATGCTGATGGATCACCTATATCCATATATGATTGAACTAACGCCACAACGTGATGGCTATGTGCTGTATGAGCGCAATACGATGTGTGTAAATGATATATCACATAGATATACATTATGGGAATAATGGGTAGTTATACATTTATATACTTACCTATTTGATTGAGAGACTTCGGGACGAAGTCTTTTTAAGGGGGGTAGACTGAAATACCCCAAACTTATTGAACATGGATTAAATATCTAATCACATTAATTAAGGCCTAAACACGCCTTAAAAGTCAACTGAGAACAACAGTGGTCAACACAAAACAAGATGTTGCACCCTTTGACTGTTAAGGGTAAATAAATACCCAAATGAACTTCTTAGGACCTAAAAATTTGTCCTAAGTATATTAACACATTACTAAACATATTATAATTGTTGGGCAACACTCCAACACAAAGAAAAAGCACTTTCATGCTTCAAGGTCAAAAAGGGCAAAATGAGCTCTAAGATACCTTAAAGGTCTAATGACCTCTAAATGATATAAAATTGAATACCATGATCAAATATCATGTAAGGAACACAATAAAACCGTTTCAAAGAAAACCAAGCTCAGAAACACCAGGCAACACAAAATGTGCGCTAAAACTCCTTAAAGCACGTTTTTGTGAAATTGTCTTCTAAATTGGTTTTAAATGAGCTAAAAGGTTATAAATACCTTTAAATATAATAAAATATCATATTATATGATATTAGGAATTTAATTCCAGAAATTTACGAATTTTTACAAATTTAATATTAAAATATTAATAAAACCCTAAAAGGGGGCCCACTTGAGTCAACATTGACTAAGAATGGTCAAGAGGTCAAAGTTTGACCCCTTGTACCACATGAGGTCGACATACACAGGCTGGGGGAGTCAAATTTCGTCACTTCCAATACAATAAACAAGACTTAAATAAGTCCCTTAAATTAAGGCTACTTTTGCCTTTTATTAGTTTATACACTCACTTTAGGCTCCATTATTTGATCAATCAAGCCTCAATTCGTGGGAGCCTTCCTTTCTCTTCAATCAGCCGACCCCATGTCCCCTCCTTATCTCTTTGATGAGTCACCTCCAATAATGAGACAATAAACTAATCAATAATGCATTTTCAATCAAATATTAGCCATTCTAGTCACTCTCTCTCTCTCTAGCTGCATTCATTTCGGTGAAGCAGCTCCTCCAAGCTCTCCCAAGCTCTCTCAACCGAACTTCTTCAGTTGGGAAGGTAAACCTAACTTCTAAGCTTCGAATTAATGGTTTAAGGCTTGTTTTTGGCTCTTTTTCTTCATCTCTTCACCACCTATGCTTAGATCTCGTGACTAATCAGTTCCTATGGCTTATTCTCAGTGTTCTAAGGTTAGAACATCAATCAAATTCGAATGAAACAAGTTTAGAGACCAAGGTTGCTCAAAATCTCATTTTAAGGTAAAAATGTGCTTTAAGCTCATATCTTTTGATTCCCTTCAAGTTCGGCTGTGAAACTTTGGTCATAGCCTCATCTTCTTCTCCTTTTCATGTGGAATCTGTTGGTTAGCCATTTGGAGCAAAGGTGGCCGAGATCCAAAGGAAATACCCTCTTTTAAGGCATTTTTCCAAGGTAAAACCTAATAACAAGGCAGCTTGTTGAGATCTAGCTATTTCCTATGTCAATATAGTAGATCTAACACCTTGTGGTGTGTTTGATTCAGGTCGAAACCATCTTGAACTCTCCTTGCATTCTTAAGGTGATTTTTGCCTTAAATCTTACATTAAATTACTTCTTATGGTTAGATCTTTCTTGGAGACTAACTAGGCCTTGGTTTCTGTTGAAAACATGTAAAACAAGCTGTGGAGAATTTCTCCTTAAGGTGGCGAACCCAAACAAGGCTTTACCTAAGCTAAATCAAGGTATAAATCACTTAAAACCATAACTTGATACATTAACACAAGTTTAAGTGTGTGTATATTAATTGCCGTGAGTGAAGAGGTAAAATAAGGTCTTGTTTGACCTTAAAATGTTTAAGGAATGGTTTAATAAATTTTACAACTAATTAAACAAGCATAAATGTCAAATTTAAGACATTGTGTGGAAGTTTGGTAAATAAATGAAAATTATATGGTGAGGCCGAAATTTATATGTATTTTTGGGACATTTATGTGTAATTTATTTTGCAAGACAATGTTTGTAATAAGGCCATGTATTTTAGGCCATTTTATTTATGCATTTACAAGCTTTTATTTAAGTTTAGGTGGTATATAATTATTACCGAAATGAATAAGGGGTTATAGTGTAATTAAATTAAATTTAGGGACTTTAGAAAAATAAAGCCGAAAATTAGAGTTAAAAAGGAGTTAAAATAAAGTTTATAAGATTTTATAAAGTTTTGGGGTTAAATGGTGAATTTTAGAAAGTTTGGGTACTAAACCGTAATTATAAGGAATTGGTGGTCAAGGAAATATTAAGGTGGTCAACATTGACCATATGCTAGGTTTTGACCAAAAATAAATAAGTTAGATAACTTATTTAAGGTTTTATAATAGGTTATGTATTTAATGGTAATATTTTTATAACATATGTGGTGAATATGTTATTACCGAAAATTAAGGGTGTAAAATGGTATTTTAAACACCCATGGGCTATTAGGAATTTTTAGGAATTTATTTGGTGGATTTTGGAATTAAAATGAACTATATATGTATAATATATAGTTATTATGTCATTATGACACTTTGGAGAAAAATAGATGGTGGAATGGTAAATATCAAAAGTATATGGGTTAATAAGGATATTTATAACCCTTTGGTGGAATTTGGTGATTTTTAGAATTATTAAGAGAATTTATTAAGATATGTGTATAAAATATGGTTTTAATGATATGGAAGAACTATATGTTATAAATAGGGCCAAATGGCAATTATAGAATAGCACAAGGGCTGTTCGGAATTTACAAAAAAACCATAGGTTATACTCTTTTATAAGTTAGAAATGTTATATTTGGTATATATAACATGGTAAAAAGAAAGGGGTGATTTTGTAAATAAAGGAAACTATGGTTTATGGAAAAGAATAAGATTTTCTTATGGTGCCTAAGAGGCAATAATAAATAGTTTTGTATAAAAACTATAGGTTATAAGTTAAAGGGAATAAAAATATCACATAGTATGATATTAGTATATGGTATAACGTTACATAATGTTATGTGGTCAAAACGGAATTTAAATTAAGTTAAGGGCTATACTGAGTTAATAAGAGTTGAAAGATGAATTTTAGACTAAGGTCTATGATGTTATAAATGTTATGACAATGATATGGTTTAGATGGAATTAATATAAGGAAGGGCACTCACATAAAATAATGTGACAAACTATAAATAAATGAGATTTATAAACTGAGGTGTTTATGGAATAAACCTTAGGAGTTGTAATTATACAACATAAGATGTTACGTGATATTAGGATAATAATCTTAATATAAGTTGTATAATATAATACAACTAATGGGAATAATCATCCAATAAAAGATGATAAAATGTAACATAAAATACAAGAGTTTATGAAACTCATGAGAATTACCTACGTGGTAAAAATATATACATACACAAGAATAATGTATATAAGGTGGATAAATATATTTTGGTTGAAAACCTTATGATTTAATGGTGGTGGTTATTTGGAAAAAAAATATAGTTACAAACTATAAGCTATGAATTTTGCTAAGATAATGGGTAATGAAATACAAAGAATTATAATGGATGATGGAAAAAAATATATAATATAAGAATGCATGCATACATGCAACTATAGGTTACGCACCTAAACTAGATGTGGATAAGATTAAAGGAAATATAGGAATTAGACTTAACAGTTGAAATAGTTTTGACGTACGCGTTTTAAGTAACAAAGCCGACTGTTTTAGAAAAACCTGTAACAAACAACTGTAGAAAACAGGGGTGAACTGTCGGGGTTACTTATAATTCGGAAATACCGGATGTAGTTAGTCATGGAGACTGACTTATAGTTTTATTACCGTTTAGAGTATACTTCTGACAAGGACGCTTGACGAGCTAACGGACTACACGGAGCGTAGGATCTTGCTGATTCATACTCCACCGTAATACAGTCAGGGTGAACGGTATGTAAAGGGGTTTGATCCGAGTTGTCCTAAGGTTGCTCCTTGGGCTCGGATTTGGTTGATATAACTTGTATGTTGTTATGTGTCTCGGATTGTCTCTGAGGGCTTCCTCATTCAGACTTCAGTGTGATCTGTGATAAGATTGTTTGTCTGAATGTGATAATTAATATGCATGAATTGTATATTTATAGCTGCTTATTATTTACTGTTGTTGAGTTAACAGTATTGGTTCGTATATATGAACCCATATATAAAACGAACTAGCGGCTATGGTGCTATCTTATATGAAATATAAGGAACGTAAGTAAAACGTTGTAGCACTATGATAATAACATATACATATTATCTGAGACTTTTATACGGAGCATTGGCCTTTCTATACGCCGCTCTCGTATCTAACACTGGATCCCGAGTTTACAGACTCCGGATTGGACTAATGACCTTAGTCTGCTGTGTTAGAAAATTTGATAATGCGATGCGATGGTATAATTAATTAATGGAATGGAAGTAAAGCCAAGAGGATGTGGCTCTTGGTGCGCGCTGTGATCACAAAAACGATACCAGGATGTCCGCGTACGGGTCCGTAAGTATCAAGAAAATTTCCCGTGAGCTAGAATGGCTCGTTGGGAGACTCTACCGTTGGAGTGGCTACTGCCGTGGGTGACCCGCCATAATATATGGGTAACTAGAGACATGCCGTTTTAACGAGACATTGTCACTAGGTATAACTGAACAACTAAAACAATTGAGACTTATACAGTGGCGAACAATACTATGGACGAGACTTAATACTTGTTTATTATTCTCGTTGTTTCACTTTGTTGTTCATTGGTTATACTTGTGGTTATTTTATTGTGTTGATGGTTGGATGGAGCCTACAAGGCTAAGGTAAATTAAATATGAAAACTGTACGCTACGGCGAATGTACATGGTACATTAAATTGTTATTGCTCGATACGTTCGATATACAAATGTTATTTGAAATATTCTATGAATGTTTGGGTTGGATGGATGACTAATGTTTATGGATATTTGGATGGTTGATTATGTATATTATACATTTATGCTTCAGTTTTGATTATAACTGTAAGAAGGAAAAGCATGAAACCAATCTAATAATATGGTTAAAATGACAAGTGACCATTAGGGTCCAGGCCCGGCATACTCAGCGTCTATCGCTGATACTACACCATTTTAGGTTGTTGATCATTGTCGGAGCTAAAGAACAGGAACAGGGTAATTGGAGATGTTGTATAGTAATGAAGATGGTGTATGGTCTTATGGTAAGGTTATGTATTTTTCAGGATTGGGTAGACGCTCACTTGTCGATGTTATGGTTTATGGACTTAGTGTGATGTATAGGAGTTTCTCGTTATCACTGCGGTTAGCAGTTTATTTGTATTGGAAGTTGGATGTAGTTTGGCTGCGTTGCTCGCATGGGCGAGTAACGGCCGGTGACACCCGAGTGAGTTTTGTAATGGTTATTTGTTTTTCCGCTGCGAGACGTTTTATTTATTGCTACGTGAGAGATTATATCGTGATTATTGAGAGGGGTGTTACATCTACCCTCCAGCTGGCCTGTGACGTAGGATCTTACAAAGGTTTCAATGTTAAGGGTATGTCATCCCCCTTTACGACATTACTTTTTGCTGATGACTGCGTTATTTATGGCGCCGCAACTGCCCCTAATCTTTAGTTTTTAGCTGACACCCTGGATGATTTCAAATTAGCGTCAGGCCAATGTATTAACCAATCCAAATCCGGTATCATGTTCTCCAAGGGGCTTTCCGCATCAACACGTACACATCTGCGCCAAATTATAGGCACAAGGGAGGTGCCGAATTTTGGTTTATACCTTGGCTTTCCGACTAATATAGGACGCAGCAGGAAAACAGTTTTCACATACCTTAAGGAACGCTTGGCTAAACGTATTCACTCCTGGAATAAGCAGGTTTCTCAAGCTGGTAGACTGACTCTGATTAAGTCAGTTTTACAGAGTATCCCAACGTATGTGATGTCCGTTATTCGTTTGCCTAAGTCTCTTACACAACAAATGCACCAGTTAATGGCTCGTTTCTGGTGGGGAGGTACTGCAACCAAGTGGGTGATGCACTGGCAGAAATGGGATAAGATGTGTGCACCTATTTCTCACGGGGGAATGGGTTTCCGGGATTTAAACAGTTTTAATCGAGCTTTACTATGTAAACAGCTTTGGCGTATTCTTACCCAACCTGATTGCACTAGTAGAAAACAGGCCTATTTTGGCGGTTGTTTAGGGCCTATTTCGGCGGTTCAGAACCGCCGAAATGGAGGCCGCCGAAATAGGTGTGCGAACCTATTTCGGCGGTTCCTAGCTAACAACCGTTGAAATAGGCCTGTTTTCAGAACAAAAAAAAACACACCTATTTCGGCGGTTCCTAGCTAACAACCGCCGAAATAGGTGTAATTTAAAAAAAAATTGTTACTGTAGCCCCGTCTTCAATCTCGATAGTTAGGGTTGCAAATTTTCAGAGGCGCAAAGATGTTCCATTCGCCAGTTTTGGTTGCAAAATTAGAGAGGCGCGGAGAAGAGAGGCGCTCATAGCATGTTCCTTGTTCTCCAGTTGCAAAATTACCAAGAGTAAAGAGATTGTAGGCGCAGAGCATGTTCCTTTTTCGCCAGTTCAGGTTGCAGAATTACCATGAGGCGCAGAGCATGTTTCCTTGTTCTCCAGTTGCAAAATTACCTATAGTGAAGAGAATGAATATATTCGTAGACATAAACAAGAGAATGAAAACGCACAGAGCATGTATGCATTAATAATTAAGTTCGAGTATATTACCGGTTCGGGATGAATAACAGCCCCGTCATCAATCTGTTGAGCGAGATGTAGCACAAGAAGAGAATGAAGGGGAGGCAGAGGAGCAGAAGAAGAAGAGAATGAAGGGGGGAGGCAGAGGAGCAGACGCAAGAAGAGAATAGAGGGGGAGCGGAGGCGCAGACATGAAGAAAATAAAGAGAGAGAGGAAACATGAGAAAAAAAGGCGGAGACAGGCGCGATTTTTAAAAAATTTCATCTATTTCGGCGGTTCTTAGCTAGGAACCGCCGAAATAGACTAAAAAAAATCGGGATTGTGAAAAATTGAAAGCGCGTATTTCGGGGCGACCCTATTTCGGCGGTTCCTAGCTAGGAACCGCCGAAATAGGTGGTTTTTTTTACACAGAGAATTTTTCGGGGCCCTATTTCGGTGGTTCCTAGCCATGAACCGCCGAAATAGGTCTCTTTTTTTACACAGAGAATTTTTCGGGGCCCTATTTCGGCGGTTGTGAGTACAACCGCCGAAATAGGGGTGTCGAAATAGGCTTTTTTGTACTAGTGTTGCCTCGTCTCCCAGCTGTATCGTGCGCGCTATTTGGGCTCCGGCGATCTCGCTTCTTACAGACTCACCAGCATAGCTAGTCCGATCTGGAGAGCTTTAATGAGTGTGCGCGATTTGTTGGATTGTGGGGCTTATCGAAAGATTGCCACGGGCACCACTACACCTCTTAATGCCAGATGGTTTGATGGAAAAAACGGAGGGAAACCTTTCCTGTGGAACATCCCCCCTTCATTGCCTTCATCAGTCCCTGTCTCCTTTTTCATCAATTCTGCGTCTAACTCTTGGAATCAACATGCACTGCAGCAATACTTTCATCCTATAGATTGCAACTACATCAGTCAGATGCGCCTCGACAATCAATCACATGATACATGGTACTGGCGACCATCTCCATGCGGTAAGTTCACAGTCAAATCCGCTTATCATGCCGACCAACAACTCCTCCTTTCGGCGGCGGCGACGAGCTCATCTACCTCTCCATTGCTCGGTGCGGGTTTTACACGTCTCAAGCGGCTTACTTTGCCCCCACGAATCACATGTTTGGCATGGAAAGTATTGCATGGTTTTATACCGTGTAAGGCACTCCTTAGCTCGCGCTTGAAAGCAGGGGACTCAACATGCACGTCATGCGGAGGGAATGAATCAATGACACATGTCTTTAGCACTTACCCAGAGGTTACTCCCCTGTGGCTCTCTTCCTCTCTTCCAAAGCCGCCGGATTTAGCAACCGATGGAGCTTTTCGTGATTGGTTTATGCAGCTTGGTCTTTCAGCACCTCTGCACCTCCTCCGAGCCTACACAAGTTTCCTCTGGAAGCTATGGTACGCCAGATGCCAGATGGTACATTTTCAAGCACCTACCTTTTCATGGGCATGGTGTCAGGCGGCCTCTCTCCTTGCAGACTTCCGTCTCACTGCTCCTTCCATGTCCACACTTCTTCAACATCATCGCCAACAGTTTCCCCTCTGCCCCGAGGTTTATCTTGATGGAAGTACAGACAAACATGGGTCTAATGGTATTGGTTTTTTGGTCAAGAATCAGTCAATGACCCCCCCCCCCCCCCCATAGTGGGTGTCAAAGGGTGGTATGCTGAGCACACCCCGTCTCAGGTGGAGGCTTTTGCGTTGGAATTTGCTTTAGACGCGGTTTCTCATGCGCAGCTGACGCATGTTCGGGTTCTAACAGACTGCAAAGTCTTATATGATTATGTGGAGGGCAACTCTGTTTCCGTACCAGACTCCCCAACCAAACTCATCCTCGACAGGATTCTAGCGAATCTTCATGTTTTAGGCGATGCTCAAGTCTTTTTCATTTCACGTGAGCTTAACACTAGTGCTCACTTACTCGCCAATCTAGGTAGGCGTTGTTATCAATCCAATGTTTGGACCACCGACATCCCATCTTGTATTACCAATCTTTGTTAATGGGAATCACACTTTTACTTAAAAAAAATAAGTTTAAAGGTTGCAATAGAGAAGTTGTGCAACTGGAGGCGACGATGCGATAATGCCATGGTAAGGACGAGGTTGGTGAGATCATTCGGGGAGGAATATTTAATGACTAATGTGTTAGGAGTCTAGGTGTAACAAACTTATAAACAATTGATTCAAAATATGCTTGTTTAGTACAAGTTATACGACGACTTTATTAAAATATGTTCATATAAGTGCATTCGTCGTCTGTCATAAATTACATTTTAGGTGCATTCATCATATGGTTCGTGGATTATAAACGGTCATCTAAAGTAATATAATCCTCAATTAGTGTGTTGTTAAATGACTATTGTATTATAACGTCATTTATAAGTGCTACGTTCGGGTTCATAGGTAAACAACGCCTTAACTAAGAAGTGAGTTCTACGATTACGTTTGATCATAGCTTATTACTGTGCGTTTTAAAGGACGATATTGTCACAGCAACATTTTTGGGTTTCTATATAAACAGGCCAAGCCTACATGGATGCGCATACTAGCCCAGTTTCATCATACCAGATGTCCATGCTTCACACGTGTGTGTGTGTTCGTGTGAGCCTAGGCCACTGGCTTGAGTGCCCATCGCAAGCCAAAACTTTGTGCGGTTATCCATAGTGTTAGTATAGATAGATATATACATGTCAGTCGCCGAACACCGCAGGTCCATGTTCCTCACTTGTCCATCTTGCCATCTTGCCTCGACTTCTTCAACACACGTTCTTCTACACAGTCAGTATACCTTGTAGGATTTACTTCAACTCGAGTGATCCCAGAAAATTGCATCGTCACTTCTGACATCAAATTTTTCATGGCTATTCTTTTTCACTGTGTTCGAAACACTTGCAACAGAATATTCTCAGATGTGAGATATTTAGTTTTCTCCCTTCGAGAAACTCATATATATGGGGGCCAAACCCAAATAGGACGAATGAAGACTATTAATGCCATGCTGTGTTGTCGGCTTCACCCCAAAACATCCTAGCTGTTAGAAAAAGGCCAACCTTGACCAATTAGATTGAACAATGAAAAAAAATTCTGAAACGATGCCCAAAATTTCTCATAAAAGTCAGGAACAGCAGCTAAGTACTACCTCAAAAATAATTAACAGAAGCTAACTATACCTAAGTAATGCTATATACCTACCCCGCTAAAGTGACCACAAAATCGTACGATAGAAATTACATGAATCAGATGATATGTACAATATCCTGAATGTCTAGTTAGAACAAAAAAAAACCTATGGAATGGAGACATCTACAGGTGGACAACTCTGATGATGAATGAGTAGTTCATTCGCCCCACCACGTGCACCTGTTCAAGTAATAAGATATAGCATATATGCATCTTCCTGACAGAAGCAACAGCCATAATAGACCACCTTCAATCAAAGACTTTATTACTTCTTAGGAGATGATCAACTTATCAGCCTTCACTATTTCAGAGCTTCGAACTCCTCAAAGAGGTTGACCTACTACGTTGAACGCCGACTTGGAAACTCTCTCCGGTTTATGGGAGGTGGTGGTGAGGCACCATAATTGTCCTCACCCTTTTCCAACTCATCAGCAGGTTCAAACACCCTGGAAGATGATCTTGGACTGCCCGAGCCGGTCGTGGGATATAAGTTGTGAATGGCAGGAGGAGTTGGCAGCGGAGAAGCTCCTACTTTGTTGACAGAGAGGTTGGCCCTCGGGGTTGAATTCTCGGGGCTTCGGGACAACAATGGCGCAGAGTAACCAACCAAGCCGTGCGGACTGGCAGGCAGATTTCTACCCAAGTGAATGGGCGGAGGTCTTGGTAGTTCGTGGAGCTCGCTTATCCTTAATGAGTGACTATTTATTCTGGGAGTGGATGCAGACTTGGGCATAGGAGTGCGTAAGATAGGGCCAGGTGAGAACTGAGGAGGATCAGCTGCAGCGTAAAGAGATCGCGTGTTTGTAACCATGGGCTTGTTTGTCATTGAACCTGAGAGTGAATGTCTTTTAACCTTCTTATTGGGCTCGGATGAAGCATGGGGAAACATGGGCGAGGTTGGGGGCTTGTCACCCAGGGGTGACGGAGTCCTGCTGTTGATGTTCTCTTTGAGGATTGAGAGGGTATTTAGAATGTTGGCTGGCTCGGGAGAGTTTTTTGTGGTCCCCAAATCGGTAAGCTGTGTTTCATGCTTCTTTGGTTCAAGCGGGGCTGAGTGATAAAAACCCTTGGGTGTTTGGACAGGACTTGTCTTCATCGTGGTGGTGATGGTTTTGTTTGGAGATTTCGCATTTCCAGGAGTTGGCAGGACGTAGGAGTGGAACTTCTTTGTAGCTGATGGACGGAGTTGCCTTATTCTTTCCAATGGATCGAATTGTCTAGGGGCAAGAAGGGGGGCTGATTGAGTCAGCTTCTGCCGCTCTCTCATGTAGTCATAACTGCTATCCACATCTTCCTGCACCCAATTAAGAAATGACCAAGTTACACACAATATATGACACAACAGTGTAGCAGAGAATGAGAGGTTGCTAGACGCATAGCAGAGGTTTATGCTGTCTCTACCTTTAATCCGTCCATTCTTGCCAGTGGAGGATATATCATGTCCAAATCCACCTGAAAACATAATTAATAACTCCGAGATAAGCTTTCTATCATTTAAAACATTCAATTAACTACATAAACTACACAATGAACAACAACTCTTACATCCATTGATCTTCGTGAGGCAGACAACAAGCTGTTGAAAAAAGCATTGTGCCGACGATCAAAACTGGGTGGTTCACTATCCTCACTAGACCCATCACTTCCACTATCATCAGCATCATTCTCTTCATCCTCTCCATCTTCTTCTGATTCATCATCATCTTCCAGGCCGGTGAAATGATAGTCAATGTGCTGTTGTTCAGTTACAGATTTCACATGAGGCTCAACAGCTTCAAGCGATTTGAGTGCCTTTCTGATGAAGCATATCTAATTCAAAACCATAATGTTGTTGTTAAATTAAGAAAAGAAAAACATGTGTATATATACATAAAAATTGAGCACCTACATACCTGAGCAGCATGGTGTCTTGCTGCCTGTGTGAGAAGGCTCCTAGACTGTCCTTGCCTAAGAGATTTCAAACGAAACACAAATAGAGTGGCTTCCTCATCAAACTCATCTTTAGCAGCTTGTAACTGCTGGGTTGAGAAGGTATCGCCTTTTGAGCCTCTTGACTTGCCTTTCTCTTTATGTTTTGTTTTCATGTAGTCGTATAATTCCCTGCAAACAAATGAATACGCACATATAATTAAGAAATGTTGTTCACTCGTCCATGACACAAGGAAATACACGGACAGGTGTGAAACAATTACTCCTTAGATTACCTTTTTTCGTCACACTGAAGCTTCATTTCCTGAAAGAAAATAATTAACGGCCATTGAATCAGCTCAACATATTCATTTTACAGCAGAAGCAAGCATGAGGAGCTGCTGATTCATTACACATTAGAAACAAACCTCAACAGTGCGAAGTTCATTGAGCAGAGATTCTGATGGAACTGTGATTGTATGAAATATATGAGAACGCTGAAAATGAACAGCAGAAGATATCAGTACAATGTAAGAGATCCCAAGGAAAATAAATGAGGATAAATGTCTATCTCTTGGTCTCACATAATTGTCCACAAGTCTTTGAAGTTCAAACTGCGACTTTCCTAGCATCAACAATACTTTACCTACAAAAAGAAAATGAGAATTGAATTACATTTTCTTGTAGGACGATGATGATGATAAAAGGGACAAAGTTTGACTCCACTAAATGTTCAGAAGAGTGATACTGCAGATGAACTCGGAACGTCTTTTGTAACGAATTAACAGAGATCAATAGCATAGCCAGTAGGGGAGATACGCCCGATTACTCAACAGTTAAATAATGCAGGTTTGATTCATTCACTCACCAGTTTCTTCATCTTCATTCAATTCAATTTTCTGGAGAAGGCAGGAACCCATCTCACGGAATGATTCCGAAAATTCTGAAGAAAAAAAAGTGGGTCAACAATACAGTGGATGAAACTTAAGAAATCAACTTAGCAAAGCACCATAATATCACAACACATATGTAAGGAAGAGGTGGATAAAAACAAAGACCATCATGTAGTTGTATCATCAGAAATGTAAGAATGTGAGGATAAATCTCAATCTAGCTAGAGTCATATCCCAGTAATTACTGCACATTTCAAAGAGTTACCTACCATATGCACTGTTTGCGGCAGCTGCGGCAGCCGAAAGCAAGCTATCGTAGCAGTCTCTCATTTCTTGCAAATCCTGCAAATTGCAAGAAAAGTACAAATCTTTCATTTTCTTCCCTTACTTTCTAAGTAAACATATATCAGCACTAGGTGATCAGTGATAGTAGAGGTTGAAATGCAGTCCTCGGGGGCAAATTAAAGAGTATGAAGCTCAACAACTCTCATCTTAATTGTCTTTGAGGTTTTTATTCACCCCAATTCTAATAGGTTTTTGGTACGGCACGGTAATTTACATCAGCGCAAACAGTAAATTATTCCTACATCTAAGCAATTCAACTGATAGGATATCATCCGCATGAAGGGGCAAAAAAATAACGGCAAAACAATCAGGGGAAGATGGTTTCCCTAGAGAATAATCTTGAAATGGGCAGATCAATTTTCGAAGTTAAACTCAAGTAAAACTAACCAAAGTTAATTGTTGCTAGATGCAAGCAAATACCCGGGCAATTTTTGTTGATTTAATGCCACAGCGTCTTTATACAAACAAAACAGGAAACACGAAAAATAATCTAAGAACCATTAAAACCGACCGTAGCAGTGAATGTTGTTCCCGTAATATAGCGGATATGATCAGGTCCCTCGATTAATTTCAAAGTAGGTGAATGTGACTGCGAATTAGGCAGTGAAAGATCTAGTTTGTTCAATTTTATTTTATTTTTTGTTTATTACTAGCATGGACAGACAACAGAAGAAGAAATGGAACCTGAGAAGCTTGGTCGAGTTCATCCAATTGAGCGAGGGGCTGAATCTTGTTATCCTTGCGATCATGCTTGAATTGATGATGAAGCTGAGCAAACCCTCTCAATTTCTTCAAAGATGTCTTCATTGCTCCTGTTTTTTCTCTTGAATTTGTTTGTCTGAACAGCCGAATGGGAAAGCGAAGGATAGGGAGAGGGAAGAAAAAGAGACGAAGAATGGAAGAATGAGAGAAGGCGGTGGGTGGTTCGTTCACCGTTGGTTCTGGTGCTGGATGATGAAGGCAAAGCTACAAATTCTGATACATCACACGATCGACGAGATTCATCTTCTCCTTTTTCCTGCTTTCCCTCTCTCTTCCTTGCTATCCCTCCTTTTTGTTTTTGATGTTGCTCTCGCGTGTAATACAAAATTTCTCCTCGTGTCCAGATTGATTCCGTTTTTATTTTCAATTACTGTCACTTATCATTTTCTTTGTTATGAGGTCGTACTTTGTTTTTTGAAACAATTATCAGGTGATCGTCTTCCCTGCATTGCATGCTTTATCTTTATAAATTATGCTGTAATGATTAACTTAATATAAAAGGACATCATCGTTTCTGCACCTAAAAGTTTTTTTTTTATTTGTTTGAGGTATTGGTCTGTTCAAACTTTTCAAACCATTAATGTGATCTGATGAGAGTCCGTGTTGACTCTGCTCTAACATGAAAACGGGAATAGGGCCCCGCAAATGGAGAATGATTTTGCGTCCACTTTTGACTTTTTGACTCTCGATTTTCATCATTAATTCATGATCTTAAACCATTGCTTGAAATCATCATGTATATAGCTCATGCACGCTTTTGTGCTGTCGGATTTGAGATTTGAATGAAATTTTTGAATCGGTCCTAAATTAAGACAAGTGAAAAGCAAAGAAATCGAACATCATTTGAAATCTTAAAATGTTACTTTCAGAAGTTGGATGATTAAAAGATTCTAGTTGCATCATCTCATCCAATAATCTGAGTGTTGGATCACCTTGTTTTGAATTTAATCTAACAATACTTTATATCAGTTTAAGTCCCTTTTTTCGTATTATGAGTTGCTAGTTGACATTTAATACTAACTGATATTGGATGATGATTTATTTTCCATTTTTTTTCGTATTATGAGTTGCTAGCTGGCATTTGATTCTAACTGATATTGGCTCATGATTTATATTAAAAGAATGAGTTGAGCTGGTCAACCCAGTCAAACAGACTAAACTAACTGAAAATGAGAGACAATGTGAGTTTAAATAGCTACTAGCTGATAGTTGATAGCTGATATTACCTGATAACTAATTTTTATAAGAATGTGCTGAAGTAGTCTACCCAAATGATAATGCCTAAACCAGTTGAAAACTGAACAAAACAATAGGGCGAAAGGTTGCAATAGAATGATTGATCAGTGGTACTTAACTTAAATAGTTGTAATAAAATTTTATTTCATTGATAATTTTTAGGTTATTTTATAAATAAACATAACATTAAAAGTCGTTGATAACCAAACATAATTTAATCATAACCTAAATGTTCGATATAGTTAATAAATTAATGATTAGAGTTTATGTTTAATTATTAGAACAGCTTATTTCATTTTTTTTATTTTTGGTTACGGTTTGTAACTTCAACAAGAATCTCTAATAAATTTTATTAATGTGATTCAAATCTAACGTGCATTTTTTTTCAAATTATCATCTAAACCTGAATTTTGATTTTGATTTATTTTTTATATTCAAAATCATAATACTAGCAACTCTCTATTTGCAACTTTGTAGATTAAGCTATACTTAAAATTAATATCCAATATTTTAAATACTTCATGTGTAAATAATGAAGTGTATAAAAAATAGGAAAGAGTAATTGTTAACACTAAAAATTAATAGATGAGATGAGAAGTTATCTAGCAAAGATAAAATAAAATTTTGAAAACTAGGATAAAAAACTACGAATAATATGCTCTAATAAAATCTACATGAAGACATTAAATTAATGAAATAAAGGAGTGATAATAAAAGAAGTTGACAATTTAATTTTAAAACATTTTTTCAACTCCAAATAGTTTTTTTTTTAAACCAACTCCAAATAGTTTTGTAAACAAAAACTAGAATACGATTCCAGCGTTATGAATGTAGTATAAATGTGGCATTTTTGAGTTTTGGCATTTTTGACAAAATGCCAAACCGCCATCACTGAACACCATTTTTTAAAACAGCCACAAATATACCAGCATAAAACTACCACAAAACAACCACAAAACAACCAACAATTTATGCTGCAAATCAACAACAATTTATGCTGCAAATAATGAATACCGTAAACAGAGGCGAAGCCAGAAAACTGTAATTAAGGGGGCAAAAATATTTTAATAATATTAATTAATTTATTAAAAATTATTTTTTAATAAATTAATTAAAATTTTCATATTTATAATTACATTTTAAAATGATATTATATATTAAAATTTGACACAAAATTAAATAAAATTGAAATATATAGTATAGATTAAATATTAAATTAGTTTATTTCCCTTTATTTTTAGTTTATTTTATAAAGATTGGTATACTAAATTATAAATTAATGAAAAAAATACAGAATAATAGTTTTAAACTAGTAGTGTTTTTCTAAATTGTTTATTAGATACGAAAAATAGTCTCTTAAAACTATTACTATCTATCAACTCTAATAAATATTCTACAAGGAAAATAGCAAACTAATAAAAATTACGATGTAAACTTTCAATTATATCAAAATTATTAGAGTACAAACTATTTGTAGTATGATTCAGAAATATCAATTATAAGTATTCAACTTGCTAAGTAATAATTAATTACAAAACTGTTTGTACAAACTATTATGGTTTGTCAGTATAAAAGTTATTTATGTTTTATACCGGCTTAATAATTAAAGAATAATTTTATATGCGAATATACGTTATTTTTTCATTTCTTGACATATCTAGTATTAAATTTAAAATTTATGTTTTTGAATTTCAATAAATAATACTAAATGAATAGAATATATTGTTTTAACTACAAATATATGTTTAAAATAAATATTTTATCAACAATTAAACAATATAATAAAAAAAAAGTGATACTTATATATATATTCGCTTACAGTAAATTATTTTATTATTATAAAAAATTGCTTTTTCATTTAAATGATATTATTTTTTTTGATTAAAAATTAAAATAATCTTAAGTATTAATACATTTGAAATTATATTAAATACTAATATATAATCCGTAAAATTTTATTTTTATATATAAATCTATATATTTACTCTAAATACAATGGTTTATTTCTTTATTTTTCAAATATATGTAAAACTTTATTTATAAATTAATTGTCACTAAATATTAATAAGAATAAAATATAAAGACAATAATTGAATATCTACATATATTTTAACTTTATTAACAAAAAAATATTTTAAAATGTAATATAAATATTTTAATTGTAAACGAAAACGGTAAACGCACCGCACAAAACTAACTTATTCAAAAAGACAGACCGAAAACCGCCATCACCGAACACTATTTTCAAAAACAACCACAAAACAACAACACAAAAAAACCAACCAAAAACCAGACCAAAACTACCACAAAACTCCAACAGATGCAGCCGAACGCAGCCAGTATGTGCTTATTTTAGGCCCCGTTCTGTACAACGCTTAATCTCCCACGATTTTCAAACGCGGCTATTGCTGCGTTGGATTTAAAAGTTTGTGAGAGAAGTGTGGGCCTAGAAAAAAAAAGTAGCAAATGAGATGTGAACATGCGGCACATTAATCAAACAAAAAAATTGAACGGAGGTATTGGGGACAACGGAGTCATGTGATATCTTATCGTGGAGACAATGCGTTGCGTGGAGTGGAGGGCAGTCCACTTCGTCCGTCTTTGACTGGACACCCATCATTAACAATAGTCCGGTCAATGGTCCTAACTATCTGGTAAGCGCCTACTTTAATTTGTTGACCATACATACTACTACATGATTGCTAACAAAGTGGACAAAAATAAAGAATAAGGGGATACTCCACTACTTTTTTTTTAGAGGAAAGATACTCCAGTACATTTGAAATAAATATATATTCACTGTACGAGGAAATTTTTTAAACGATAAATCAGAATTGAGCGGCCGAGTTAGCTGAACGGCATCGACACGAATGATGGATCAATCCATCTAACAACCAAATGTAGACCGTTGATTTACCCCAAAGGAATGTTTTTAAAAGAAGAAAACGCGGAAGAGAGAAGACAAAATGAGACGAGGGGTTCGTCTTATTTTTAGTTGAAAAGGAAGGGAATGGTGCCTTCTAAAGAGTTTTCGCTGGTAACACTCCAGATTAATCATCTCCTATAGAGCAGCCTTCTAAATCTTTTCAGCTTCATCTAAATAGGACCCACATGGTCCGGAACGGGGCCTTACAGATTTCAATCTCCTACCGGCCCTATATCCATCTCTGCACAACACATACGTTCGCGTAACAGTGATTCACCGGCAAAGATTGAAGTTTAATTTTCTTTGAACTGGGCTGAGTTAGTCTGAACTATTGGGCTGAGCTGGGCTGGGCGGGAATGAATTAGGCTGGGTTTAGAGGTTATGATATTCTGGTTTTGCGATGAATACTGAAGACAAGGACCATACAAGGCCCAAACGCGATCAGGTTGGTACTACCACCGCCGAAGAAATTCTCGACAGAACAAGGGGTAGTAGAGAGGTAAACGGTGTTCGGCCGGCAGTAGCGAGATTGAGCAGAGCCTCCAAAAATGGGAGCATTCTGGGCGACGAGAATGATGGAGATTGTCAAGAAGCACGACTCAGGTGGATTAGTTTGGAAGAGAATTAAGCTCACTACTACCCGCAAAGCCAACGCCAAGAAGCGGCTTCATCGTGTTTGGCAGGTTCTTTCCCCTTAAATCTCTCTTTATTTACGGCCGTAGCAGTGCCTGATTCTCACCGGGGCTGTTCTACGACCATCTACTGATTCGATTATTGCGATTTTTGTGTCTTTGTTGTGGAGTATTCATTGGAATTTAAAACGTCGTTCAGCTTTAGCCGGCTTGCCAAATTGTAGGGTTTATGTAGGCTGTGCTCTTGAACGGGATATTTGTAGGTTGATTGAATGTGACCGATAAGTTAAATCGTAGATTTACTCAGGAGAGGTTGATTGAGTGGGATGGTTCCTCGAACTAGATCTTGGAAGTGGAATCGTTGTGGCACATCACATTTGAGGGGGTTTTGAACTAAAGATACATGAGTCCTCTTCTCTGATGCTACAATCTATATATGACCTAAATCGTTATAAAGTATCGCCATCTTCTACATGACTTCTTCTGCCTAAAGATTAAGGATATAGATGTGAGCGTACTGCTCAAGAGCATGCGTGTGACAGCTGCTCGTTTCGTGAGAAAAAACTTAATTTAGTTGCCATTGATCCACTATTGTGCGAGCAACTGTTAACCGCCAAAGACACTCGTGTGTCCATTGTAAGGTTGTAAGATCCTGTTTTTGTTTCCTAATTGAGCTGTAAATGGCATGATACCGATTTATTGTATCCAAATTGCTTGTTATTTAGCAGAGGCTAGAATGCAGCTGACAAAAAGATTGTCTGTACTCAATTGATCTATCCTAGAGGACATTTCGTTTTTATTTTTCATAGTTTCTGTCATTGGTTAGGTTACATCAGATCAGAACAACCTGCTCATGCCCTTTTAAATTGAATCTAAGATGTGTGTTGTGTTTGCTCCTTGAGCATTCTTTGCTCTTACTAATGGAGATTATATAGCTTCTTCTTCTAAGCTGGAACAGAGTTGACGAGCTCTGTCTTGTCATCCTTTATGGTGCATATCTGCTAGGAATTGGTTAAAAGCTTCCACCTGCATCATGATATCATATTGTTGTTGCCTTCTTGTGTTTTGAATCCATAGTTACTATAGGAACTGATTGTATAGTAGTAGCCATGTATGATTTGATTTTTCTTTTTGATAAAAAGATTGGTTTTTGGGGTGCAGAATGAGGCTGTGTTGAGGGCTTGCTCTCAAACACCTCCCTCTATACCAGACGAAACACACGAGGATAATTCAGCAGCGAAACCCTCCAGTGAAACCAGTTAAGTAGCTTTAGAGGAGAAACAAATAGGGATCAGGAACGTTGGAATATGCTTTTTCCATGGGTAGTATTGCAATTAGCTCTTGATGTTTGTATTGATTAGAAAGCTGTATTTAGCTGGTGAATATGGAAATTGGTGGCGTGGTGGAAGAAATGTTTTTGAGGTGGTATGTCCTACCCTTTTCCAAGTAATATCTTTGTGCCAGTTGGCACCAGGTAGTATTTGGGTATGGAAATGCCGAATAATTTTAGTTTTACCATAAAAAAAATAAAATTTTATCAACTAGCTTGTTCTTGCACGATTGAGATATTAGCATTATCAAGAAAGGTGGAAATGCTAAATTGATAAGATAAGAAAGAAAATATATGTCCCTCTTGCTCTCTCTGTAGCGTGCAGCTGATTCTTTCGTTGGGGGTGCGTTAAATGCAATATTTGTGGACGTAAGCTTAAGCTGTCCGTCTCTTCGAAGCAGGGAATGGATGGATAAGACATTTTTTTTTTTTTTGCTGGGTTCGAAATCGCGAAAGTGATGGTGTTTTTTTTTTCCTCCTTGTTATTTTGCTGTGGTCCTCTGCGTGCTTTCTTCATTGGTTGTTGCCGCAATTGAAGCAAGGACACGCAAGTTTGATGGATGATGGAAAATGGACAGTAAGATAAGTGACTGACTTTATGAAAAGGAATAGCTTGACTTTTCCTCGGGGTACTGCCGTACTGGGGCTGCCATGAGATGAGACACCTTGAGTGTTTCATTACAGTAACACTCGCTAACTGTTGGATTTTGTGGAAAAAATAGGAGGTGTGGTGTGGTGTATGTTCGAACAAGTGTTACCTCCTTTCCTTCTCATCCAGTCATGTCATGTGTGCATTCCTATTCGGTCATTCTCAAAAAATTTCGGTTGCCCCAAATGATTTCACCCATATGTCGTCTTTACTCATATACTGACCAGATTGGTAGAGCGGAGTCGAAGCTTTTGCGGGTAATTTGTGTTCCACATGAGGACTGTGTCGCATTTATTCAATAGCTACTTTCGACATGTGGGTTTTTGAATTTTTTATCCAAAAAAGTTCTTTACTAGTATTAAATACTTGAGTGTTCGTCCTTTTTTGTTTTCTTGCATTGAATCCTTCTAATCATCTGGTATGTCTAATCGTTTACTTCTTTAGTGAGATAGGGAATGATATCATTCAAGAATTTCCAGCATAGAAGTTTTATTGTAGAGCTGGCTGGATTTTCTTTTTGAATTTTAACTGTAGCATTTTGGGAAGAAATAAACATGTGTTGAAGCAGTTTAAGTAATGACCATCCGGTTGAGAAATATTCGCATCAAAGAATCCTATGGACTAAGCTTTATAGGGATATGAGAGAAGCAAATAACATCAATAGATGAAAACATTGAGTCCAGATTGTTTTAGAGTTTAGAGGTAGAGACATGATTAATTAACCGAGCAACAACTATTTGATGATTAGAAGAATCGACAGGGGAATTGGGTTGAATTGTAGAACCCCAATGAAGAAGGTCAAGATTAGCAACGAAAGATGGTTGAATAGAAGAGTAAGAAAATTAAGTTGAGTTTAAGATTGATTTCAAGAGGGAAACTAGACACCGAGACATACCTAGTAGATAAGGACACAGGATTGGGTCAAGCCTCAAGTCTTTTCTCACAACTTGGATACGATAGGAGAAGAGTTCAATTTAACAAAAAGGTCGGGACTCCTATTTGAACACTGTAGTTAGTTGATGGACCCAAGTTATTACAGTAGGGCAAGTGGGCAACCCAAACCCCTGCATTTTAAGATAAAACCAGGTAGCACCACCTTGGTGTGAAACTAGAGATTGTGCTGTGTTTTTGTTGTCCGGTTTTTAGTCGGCGAAGGACAGTTTTGCGTTATAAAAGGATCCTCCGCTCCGCTAGATATCAAGTGACATGAGGCAGATTGAGTTCATGATTGCGGAAGATTGGTGGTGGGACAGGGACAATTAACCATGATTTGGACATATGTCGTTTTCATATATTTCACATCTTTTTAAACTGGTGATAATGGTAGTAGTGATCTCATTTCATTTGCTGTTTGTGGAGTGCAAGTTTTAGTTTCTTTGGCGCAGTCTTCTTATGATGTTATAATTTGTCGTGTGGTCTGTCTGATCGTGCCAAGCTCGCTACTTGATGGAGTATATATTTATATATAGAGTCTGTCGTTATATACTACTATAAAATATACATAGTACTAGTATAAATCAATTACATGATGATTATAAAAGATGGTGACTTGTGTTTCTTTCTTTTCCATTTCTTCACTTTTTTTAATGATAGCTTGCCGCCCTGCCTCGCCACTCTCGAAACGCAACTTCCCTTCGCGAAACGTACTACAACCGGTTAGGTATAAATTAAAATTAAAAAAAAATCGGGGCAACATGATTGATGAATAAGTTTCATAATCCGTAGGTGATATAATATATGAATATATAAACCGACATAATCGAAATTGTCAAGAAGGGAATGTCAATATCAAGATAAATACACTGCATGTATTGTCGTTGTTTTGACATAATAATAATTGAGTGGAAGGAGGAGGTGCATGTGTGGCTAATGATATGATTCAAGAGCTAGGATGGATGGATACCCGCAGGTACATATTTTCAAATAAAATAATGCAGCTAATGGACCACTTTATATATAAATTCATGATATGTATATATAATATATATGCGCATACGTCAAGGTGATTGCTTGATTGTCTAGGTCCATATATCACATGACATGTTTGGCACTCAAAATTCAAATCAAGAAATTTAAGCGAAACGTCGTTGTTACGATTGCATATATATCAAGCAACTCAATTCCTTACTCTTTGTCTATCTAATCTTACCTCCCACCATTTAACTATACCGCATTTCCCATTTGCTGGCGAAAACTTGATAGCATACACAGTCGATCACACCCAAATTAGTTTATAAAATTTTCTTAGAAGGCCACTGCAACACCACGTACGATACGATACGATACACTCTGAAGCCAAGAGCTTAGCCCATGACACTTCCTTGTTCCCTAGCTACAACAGATTATTATGGAAAAGCTTTGATTCTGATTGATCAAAGGGTGTGACACCAAGTAACAATAATTCTTATTACCTCTTTTAGCGGCAAGATAGATAGAAGTGTAATTGTAATTTCTAGCTAGCCATAAAAATTACAAAGCTTGACCATGAATTTAAAACTAGTGAAGATTTTTATAGCACAAAAAAAAAAGGAAATGTTCAGATCGTGATGTTTTTTTTTTTGATAATTTGGGCTTTCGCCATTTGATTAATAATAGGTATTCGGACCGGTATTTCGGGCCTCATTAAAACCTCCTCAAGTAAAACCCAAGGAAAAACTTGAGAAGGAAAAAGAGTACCCACCATGTCCTTAGTACAAGCCTAAACACCAGAACTCAAGAGTGTGATGTGGTAGATGATAAACGATCTGGACCACTGGTTTGACATTGTTTGTAAACATGATGAACAGATGTAACTTTACGAAAAGAGGCGAGATGCCACACGCAAAAGGCAAATAAAGCTATCAAAAAAAGTCCGTGTTATACGATTTTATTAGATTTTGTAATAGAAAGCAGTAGTACTAGTAGTATATAATGTTACGGATAGCTGGTAGGTCCCGTCGTGTGTCTGGTTGGGGTCCACGACGCTGTAATCCCCCACGTGATTGACCTCAACTAAAAATTTTATTCATTATTTCCTAGTCAGCAATATGTCAACCCCCACCTATTTATACATATTTATAAAAGAGAAAAAAAACTTTATATAAGGACAAGTTGTTGTTGTAGCCGCGCGCTGGGTCTGGGTGACGTGAAGCGGTGAAGGAAGGATTTCAATAAAGAAAAAAGATATCGACGTGGCAAGCAACTTTTTGGTCGGCAAATTACACTTAATTTAGTTTCCTTTAATTTTGTTGTTGCTTGTTATTATTGTAGTCAAGGCACAAAACCAAAAGGTACGTAAACCGTAGTTTAAAGTTGTAGTATTATACTACTACTACTAAGTCTAAGTTTCCTTGTATTATTTCCTGATTTATTTAAACATAGCATTTGCGATATGTCAAAATCAAAGCTGTCGCATTTTGCTTTTGCATCGAATTTCAATTTTTCTTCCCTTTTCTTAGATGTATGTTAAAATAATATGCCGTCCACTTTCATGTCGAATCAATTAATATATTTAATCAAATATGTTATGCGCACACCCGACCCGTTCACATATAACTGAACAAACACATTTGTTTGTTTGTTGACATGATAAAGGAGGAGGAATTCATCAACACTACTAACGTGTAAAGTGGACTTACTAATGTAGATAATCTATTTATTTATAATATCCATATATATTTGAATTGATATGCTATTTACTTCTATGTTGTCTTAATTTATTTTGTGATCATAGTTGTCGGATATATATACAACTCCTATCTTAATTGCAATAATATAGAAGAAAAAAACAAATCAGCAAAAATCATACGAAAAAAGAAATTAGTAATCAAATAGTAATATACACCAAAATCATACACCAGTATCCGATTTTCCACGAAACCTACTCAAGTGGTTCGCGTTTAAAAACGAATAACGCAGACGTTTCAAAAGAAAAAAAAAACGAATAACGCAGTACTCTTCTAATTTGTTGCGTTTCTGATAAAAATAGATCAAACTTTGATTAATTAAATACTGACCGAGTCATTCTTGTATAATCGATCTAACGTGTTGGTTATGCATACAACATACCACTATGGACTAATCTAATCTACGCACGCCTTAATTAATGCTACTTGTTGTTCTCTTGGCTGAAGAAAATCCAAAAAAAAAAAAAGTTAATAGAGTATAGTTTGCTTGTTGTATTGGGTTTTGACAAATGCTGTGCATGTCTCCTAGTGGTAGGTACTTTCTGTCATGTGTGGTGTGGAAAACGTATACCATAAGCAATCATTTGTTGTTGTTTTTGACTTCATATTTTCCTCTTTTTTCGTGCGTGTACAATCTTTTTGAGATTAGGAAGAATTTTTGCTACACATTGATAATCCCCCCCGTCATGTCAAGGTTATTTATGGATAGAAAACATAAACAGTCGAAGCATTCGTACGGATGTTACGTGACTGTTTATGCAGATACTGTATACTCTACTTGAGAAAGGGCTGGATTAACACGGGTGTGATTTTATAAGTTGTGTCAATTGAATGTATGAGATTTACTACTCCATCTTTGACCGTCTAGACTTTAATTTCAATATTTAGCATATTAGATAAAATAGTCTTATAAATTTAAATTTTGTAATTGATTTAGTAGGTGAACTGATTAGTTAGTTGCTCGGATAGGGCATGAATAACAGGGTACTTGATCAAAAGGCACAACTTATTTTATTTGATGGTTGAGGTTCATAGAGTTAGTGTATCGATATGAATTCAATTTCATTAAATTCAAGTACAATCCTACCACAAACCTATAACAAACAATGGGTGTATTTCTTGTCACATATCGGGTTTGGGTCATCAAGCTAACCCAATGTCAAGTTAGTTGTCAACAACGAGAGATCGCTTCGATGACTGCGGACTCTTACGAACCGACCAGTTGAGTTAGTTGCGAAGAGCAAACAAAGAAAGAAGATTAACTTGCCGTAAAATTTCAACCCCAAACACATTGAATCGATCATCACATTGCATTTCTAGAAAACAACTTAATTAACAAAAATAAAAGAAATTCCTTCATTCGATTCGATTCGATTGATGTCATGGCTGCTGCTTTGTTTTACATGGCGATGAGCTATTGCTATTACTGCTGCTGCTCTCATCTCTATCTTCCGACGACCACCCATTAATAAATTCCGTCGACGCTTCGATAGTAACTCCACTAGATCCGGAAGACGACCGGCTAATTATGTTGTTTGGAGGTGCTAGGTTTAAGTCCGTTGTCGTCGTTAACTTCTCATCTCTTGACATGAAGTCGTAGTAGTACACTGGTTTTTTCATCCCTTCACCACTGATTGTAGTCATCATCATTACGGCCGCCTTATCATCCTCAACGGTGATGACAGGGCTACTGCTGTCGTTGTTAGTGCAAACATCTTCCTGTTCTTCTTCTTCCTTGAAGTAATCTTCCACCTCCGCCTCTTCCACTTCCTCCTCCATGAGGTGGTGGTTGTTATATTCGTTGTTGCTACTGGTGGTGGTGGTGTTTGATTTCCTTTTCTTCAAAAAAATCCGGCATAGCACCCAATCGTCCGACGGACTCTGCTGCTGCTGCTGCTGAATTTTATGTTTGTTAGTTGATGATTGATTGATTGATTGTCAAATTAATTAAATGATCACCCAATTATACAAAAGTATGTTCTTCAAAACCAAAAAGAAAAGGATATTCATCATTGCGATGTGTAAAACAAACCTCTGTTTTCAAGAAAGAAAATTGAAAAAACAACACCTAAAATTTGACTCACTTTTTGAATGTGGTTAGAGTTGTTGGAGACATTCTTCTTTCCCGATGAAAAATTGGCAGTCACAAGACGATACTCGTGCATAATCCAGTCAGTTCTAGATCCGCTAGGTGGTTTACCTCGATAAAACACCAGAGTCTTCTTCATCCCAACTACAACCGCATGTTGCTGCTGCTGCTGCTTATAGCTATAGTTTCGTCCACCACCGTTACCTACTCCCGCAACGATAATCGGCTTGTCTTTACCGGTGGCTTTCCAATACCCAGATACCGTCGCTCTGTTCGATCGGTTTCCGTTTGGGTATTTGGCTTCTCGAGTGCTGAAAAAATACCTCTCTTTCAATTTGTCACCTGCGCACAAAACCAACCATACAAGTGTTCAATTCAATTGCCCAGCTTCAATTGTCTTTACCTACGCCTACTAATGTTTCTAATCAATTGATTTCTCTACCGAATCTCAGTCAGATCAGATGCGTATTAATTCCTCAAACAATTTAATCAAACAAGAGGAGAAAAAAAGCTAGCAAGCTAGTATTGTTTGTTGACTAACCTGGCAAGTCCCAAGGATCAGCCTTGCAGACATCAAAGTCGAGTACGATTGAAGCAGGTAAAGGGTGACACATCACTTTTCGTCTCAGATAATGAAGAACTAACTCAACATCTGTGGGATGAAATCTAAATCCAGGAGGTAACCTCACTTCTCCTTCATTGTTTTTCTGAACAACAAAACACGCTGCTTTCTCCATCCAAAAACCCTTAATTCAACTCAACTCAACTCAACTCTCTGATTTTCTTAATTAACGGTATATCAAACTCAAAGGTCAGCGCACCACCGCAAAGAAGATAAAAAAAAAAAAAGGTAAAGACTCCAACCCAGCCCCTGCAAGGAAGGGTTGGCTCTATTTAAAGAGTTGAAAACCCATAACAGTTGTTGAAGTTACCAATAACTTGTAGGTGGTGGTGTTGTTTACATTCCATCTTTTGGGAAAAACAGAGCAGGCAACTTTCAGCTATCACAGGCTCTTTATTACTTCCTTTTTCGGGCTAACCAGCATAAAATAATAATAATAATACTCTATAAAGCAGGTTAGGAAAAGAAAGGAAAGGAAGAAGAAAAAGAGGAGGGGAGTTGAGTTAAAGTAGTAGTAGCCAGTAGGAAGTGAGTTGGGGAAAACAGGGGGGTTCGCTTTGTTTTTATATACTAGTAGTATAGCACTACTTCAGACTCATCTTCCTTCTCCTCACTGTCTCAGACAGAAAGACAGACAGAGAAAGAGAGAGAGAGAGAGAAGATGATGTTGAAACTTGTAAGAGAGGAAAATATAACATACTCCTACTCGGCTACTCTTACATTAAAGAAGAAGAAGATGATGACGGGGATGACCTTTCTTTTGCTGTGCCGTGAACAAGACTCAACCTGACAAAAACCCTCAACTTCCACTTCCTTGCTTCCCTTTCCCCTCAGTTGACGTGAAAAACCAAAATATATACTCCCTCCGTTCATTAATATCTGTCGTTTAGGATGTGATTCTTGTTCAAAAATATCTGTCATTTAGCTTTTTGACACACTTCTTTCCACTTTTACCCCTACTATTCAATATAAAAGTAATATTATCTAAATGGAAAAGTAAAAGTAGGGGCACATGCGTCATTGTCCTACTTTTCTTAATAAGTGTGCAAATTTCTAAAATGACAGTTATTATTGAACGGAGGGAGTATCTCTTCCATTCCTTGCATCTTGCATTTTCTATCCTGTTGTTACTTTTTTTTTTTCAACTCCGCACTGACTTCTTTCTTCACGCAATATCATACAAACTTTGTTTTTTTTTTTTCATTTAGATCTTTGGGTATCTATAAGGTTTGCACCAAACGCAAATCTTTGGCCTTCTTATGGTTCATACGTTACCTCATAAGTACCAAATTGTTTTTTTCTACACATCATTTGAATCAACTGCTTTACCATTTTCTCTCGTACTCCCTCCCTCCTGTTCATGATTTTTTTTGGAAAGTAAATAGACAAGCGAAATTTCATGAAATGTCACTATATTTTTGGCTAATTTATGAAATGTCATTAAAAAAAGGAAATCATAAAATGTAACTATATTTTTGCAAAACTTCATTAAATGTCACTATAGATGAAAAAAAAAGACAAAAATACTCCTACTAGTTAACAAAGTACTTTTAAAATTCACAATATGCCCTATAAATGTTAATAAATTTATATAAAATATCAAAAATACGATAATAATATTAAAAAATCATAAAAAATAAAAAAAATTATAAGTATATAAAAATTACAAAAATTACAAAAATTATAATAATTATAAAAATTTACAAAAATTAAAAAAAAGGAAAACATGAAAATATCATAAAATATTAAAACAAATATATATTTCATTTTTTAAATGTATTTAGTACCATAAAAAGAATATTGTATTCTAAACAAATAATTCATACAAATTGAGTACCATATTTTATACTAGGGGTGTTCATAACCGGTTAGTCAAATTTGATAACCGTAACCGGTTCATTTAGAAGCGGTTAATCGGGACCGGTTAACCGTCGGTTTCGGTGTGGTTTTACCGGTTTAACGGTTAACCGAAATGATGTAGATTTATGTGTTTTTTTGTTATAATTAGTAAACAATGTGTGGGTTTTCCGGTTTTAGTGCGATATTAAACCAGTTAACCATCATTTTTAATAAGATTTTATTGGTTTTTGTATAATTCTAACCATTAACTATATAATTGTATATTTATATTTGGTAAATCTAATAATTAACCGTATAGTTTTATACTTATATTCAAAAAAATTAAAAAATTAATAAATTAAATGCTTAAACGGTTTTTCGGTTAACCGGATTCGTCAAAATCAGTAACCGGAACCGGGAATTTAAACGGTTCGGTTAACAAGTAAACGACTTCGGTTAACCAGATTTCCGGTTTTGGTTTCACCGGTTCCGATCCGGTTTGACGGTTCCGGTTTTCCATGAACACCCCTATTTTATACCAAATAAGTACTATAGGTTTTAGCATACATTTTTTAATTTTTTATCTATAAATTTACATTATTTCTTCAAAAGTAAATAATTTAATTTTTTTATTTCGCTGAAAATTTTTAAAAATTAAAAATTTTAAATATAATAATTTATTTTAAAGTAATAATTTAAATTAATAGAAAATAATAATTAAAAATATATGGTAAAAATTATGGTACTTATTTGGTATAAATTATGGTACTTAATTGGTATAAATAGGTAGAAAATTGGTATATATTTTTTCTTTAGAACACAATATTCTTTTTATGGTATTGAATAAATTTTTTAAAAATGAAACATTTGCTTGTTGTAATATTTTATGATTTTTTCATTTTTATAATTTTTTTATAATTTTTATAAATTTTTTGAATTTTTGAATTTTTATAAATTTTTATTGTATTTTGGATATTTTTGTGAACTTTTGTAAATTTTTTAACATTTAGGGGCATATTATGAACTTTAAAAGTATTTTGTTAACTAGTAGGGTATTTTTGTCTTTTTTCCATTTATAGTGGCATTTCATGGAGTTTTACGAAAATATAGTGGCATTTTGTGACTTTCTTTTTTTAGTGGCATTTCATGGATTAGCCAACAATATAGTGACATTTCATGAAATTTCCGTTGTCTATTTACTTTCCACTAAAAAATCATGAATAGGAGGGAGGGAGTAAGAGAGAAAATGGTAAGAAAGTGTGAAGAAATGTAAGGGGTAAATGTGAAAAGTTTACAATTATTCTCTTTAAACTACCAGCTTCATACTAGCTAGTATAGATGTCAATCTTGACCCGAACCCGAAATCCGACTTGAAACTTATCTGTAGAAGTCAGGTTTGAGTTGAGATTTTTGATCCAAAAAGATTTTTGGTTGGGTCATTGAAACCCGCTTTGGGTTCGGGTTCAACTTGCCAACCCGCAACCTGGAAAAAATTAATTAAAAATAGAAAATATATTATATTTAATGACTTAAATTAGTGTTTAATGATTAAATTATGACTAAAATAAACATTTAATCATAATAATGAATTACAATTAAAGAATTATATTTAATTATTAAATAACACAAAATTTTAAAATAAAATATATTTTTTAACAAATGGGTTGGGTTCGGGTTGAAGAAATATAACCCGCTCCGGATTCGAGTTAGGCTTGATTGACCGAAACATTTTTTGGGTCGGGTCCAAAACCCAACTTTGACACCACTACTAGCTAGTCATCCAAATTATGGGAAATTTTCACAAAAATACCATTTTAGAAAAAATTACTTACGGTGATTTTTTAAAACTAAAAATTATGCGAGTGTACTTTTGGAAACAACCAAAAATCGTCCTGCCTTGAGGCTACTTATGATGTAAAAAGTCACTGCAAGTATTTTTTCCCCATAACGGAATTTTTATGAAAATTTTTTGGGTTCGGTTGTTTGGGGGAGAGAGAGAAAATGCTCTCTCCTCCCTCTTTTCTCTCTCTTTTGTGCCTTTCTTCCATTTTCTCTATCTCTTTTGTTAGCACTTCCTAGTCTATGCTCTTGTAGATATCTTTTCTTTGTTGTTCTACTTAGTTCTTTCTTTTGTTGTTCTATAAAGTTCTTAGTTTCTTCTCTTGCAGGAGAAGTTCTTCGTTTGTTGGTCTAGCTTGTTTTTTTTGTTTTGTGTCTTTTGTTTTTGTGTCTAGTGAGTTTTGGGTTTGGGTTGTGTTCTGGATTTCCCACCGATTATGTTCATGCATGTGCCATAGAGATTTATCCGAGCTCGGTCGAGCCGTTGGATCCCTTTCGGTTTTCCTAGCCGATTGTGTTGCTAACAGGATGCGGATCAACAACAAATCAAAAGCCGCAGATGAAGACGGCGATGATGGTGGTGGTGGTGCTACGGCTGCCCATGGTGGTTGCTCACTATGTTGCTGAAGCTTCTCATGCAAGTTATCTACTTTTAGAACACTTGTTAGTCTTTAGACATATCTCTTGTACATGTGTCCACTTGCATGTAATGTTATTAATATAATATATAAGGCTAGTCCTTATCTTCAAAAAAAAAAAAGAAATCAGAATACTAGACTCGTAAAGGTCATTCGGAGAAAAATACACTCCTCTCCTAACCGGTCGGGTTCGGCCATTAGTAAAAAGGGCATTTTGTGAATTAGCAAAGAAAACAGGGGTATCTTGTGACACAGTTTTAAAAAAGGGGTATATTGCGAATTACGAAGAAAACAGGGGTATATTATGAATCATGTATTTTTCTTACAAGTCAAATATTGTTTTGTGTTATATTATTGGTTAAAATTTGTTATTTTTACATGTTTACGATGATACACTGATTCATTAAAATTGATATTATGATTCATTAACTAATTAGTGGTGAATTACATAACAAACTTCAGAACTGATAAAAATCATTTTTGTTTTATAGTGTATTTTAAACCTTATATAGTGAATCGTGTATTTTTCATACATACCAAATATTGTTTTGTATTGTTTTATTGCGTAAAAATATTTATTTTTATATGTTTGTGATGATACACTAAAATAAAGATATGATTCAATAATTTTGATATTATGATTCTTTAAAAATGATATTATGATTTATTAACTAATAAGTGGTGAATTAGATAACAAACTTCAGAACCAATAAAATCATTATTGTTTTGTAAATAATATAAAATTTTAAAATTGTCAAAACATATCCATGTTTGGTCTTTTTTTGAAAGAGCTTGAATTTTGATGAACAATGATATAATTTTTCTATTTTTTGGACTTATATTTTAAAAACGGCAACCAATTGAAGTTAATATAATAAAAAGCAGTCCAGTCAACAGCTGACTGGACTGCCAAATCATCACTCCGTACCAAGTTTGGCACGGACCAGCCACACCATCTACGCGCTGTTAGTTACTAATCCGAGAAATGCAAGAAGAGACCAATTACAAGTTGTAGGAGTAGCAAGTCGAAACGGGGCGGCGGGAGCTTGAACGTCATAGTGGGCAACCGAGGAGAGAAAGACGAGAGAACACCCACTTAGGCTCTGTTCGGCATGACTGTTTTGGCAGCATAAATGCAGCATATTTGGCAGCAGGAATGCGCTGTGCTGGCATAAATGCAGCTATTTTGAAAACTGTTGTTTGGCAGTGCAACATATATGCAGCATGTTTGGTTTAGTTAGTTATATGTAGTGCGTTTACCGTTTTCGTATTACAATTATAATTTATTATATTACACTACGTAACTTTATTTTGTTAGTAAAAATAAATAAAAAAATTCACAAACAATAAAATTTTTATTTCTATTATTTAAGCAAAACTTGTAACTCCTAAACAATATATTTTTATTATCTAAATTTTATAATTCTTACAAATATAAAAGCGTACAAAAAGAGAAAAAGCGTTTCAAATTTTCTGATAATGTTATGTGAATTTATTTAGTGAAATTATAACTTTAATAATATATAATATTTTTGTAACTTTGTATGTTAATAAATTTATATGCATTCATATTTCTATATACTATTTTAATTTATATATCAACAAGTGTGTATATTTATTCATTTTTTAATTTTATTATCTATGTGGTATTACAAATAAAATATTATAGATTTTATTAAATGTGATTTTTTGTAAATTTGGCTAAAGATGTAGTACTATTTTTTAAATTATTACTTTGTAAAAATAAAGTAACTTGTAAAAATTTCTTTTTTTTAAATCAATAGTTACAGTAATTGCATTATGAAGTGAGTAAAGAAACGGAAGTAAAACGAAAAAGTATCATTTGCTGCGGGCATTTATGCTGACATTTATGCTGTTTTAGGCGAACAACAAAAACAAATAAAGGAGTCCAAAATAGCATATGTTGTATATTTATACTGTCAAAAAATGCGCATAAAATGTGACCTGAACGCATCCTTAAATGGAGAAAAAAGTCGTATTGTTTCGTTATATCATTGATCATTACACATTTGTGGAATTGGAAGAAACTATATAATGGTCTCTATGATAATGTCACACAGTGGGGTTATATTCCTAGTATGCTTTAATAAATTGAAGCTATGTATAGAAATTTAAGTTAAGGGTGCAAATACCTTAAACCCTAAATAGAGGCAATAAACCTAAGATTATTTATGTAAACCAAGTCGCTAGAGACTATGTAAAGTCAAAACACTGAAACACACCAACATTTATTAATTTTATATTCCTGTGTGAGGATGATTGGGCCAAATTAACTAAAATATAAACCAATAACCATAAAATTGATAAAAGTTTTATGTTATATCTTCATGTTCCTATTGAACGGACGCTAAAAGAATGTGTAAAGCTAAATGTTGATCATAGCTAGCAACAGGAGAAGATAAATTGAGGTGAATTATTGGTCAGGAATCAGGATAGATCCGTTCTCACGTATGGGATAGACCTTGGACAAGGCCAATTGTCGAGAAGGGACGTCATTGGAGTGGGGAGCTGATAACATGGTCAACATAAACTTTAGGTGACAATTCGGGTTGAGATCAATTAATACTTAATTTGTTTAAGAAGTTATTGACCCATATTGATCTAAAAATAAGCGAGTTATAAATTTTTAATCCTAACTCAGACTATAGAAAATCATTCAACCCAAATCTAACCTGGTTAACTAAAAAGTTTCTAAATATTTTTTCTTATAGTTTTCCTTGAAAGTTGATAGTGTTTTTTTATATTTGTTAAATAATAGTTACAGAATTATAAAAAAAATCAAAGTGATATGCTAAGATAAGTCTTTGACATTTTTAATTTGGTTTTAAGGGTGTGTGGTGTAGGGTAATCTTTTTTAACTTGTTTTATACTCTATAATGCCGCCATCGCTTGGCAAATGTTTAAGGTTTAGACCCTAAACCTTAAACCCTCACTATAAAACCTAAAATAAGTCTTTGACATTTTTAGCTTTCCTAGGGTGATTTTTAAGGCGTGTGGTGTAGGGTAATATGTTTTATTTAACTCATTCTATATTTTATAAAGTCACTGACTCAGCATATTTTTTAGGGTTTGTGGTTCAGAGATGGTAGTTGGCTCATGCAGTTGAGAAAAAAAAAGCAATGTAAGATAACTTAAAAAAAAAACCTAAAATCGGGCCGCCCAGTGGCTGGCCTTGAACAAAACTACTGGGCGGCTTT
The DNA here is from genome assembly GCA_023374045.1 of Limonium bicolor. NCBI lineage: Eukaryota > Viridiplantae > Streptophyta > Magnoliopsida > Caryophyllales > Plumbaginaceae > Limonium > Limonium bicolor. Next base: position 288,697,962 of record CM041781.1, read on the forward strand.
AGACTGTCTGGTCACCAATCGGGTTGCCTGGGTGGCTTGTAGCCCTGTTTATATAAAAAATGATTGTATGAAATAATTTGATGACTGCAAATTACACTTCCTAAAAAAACTTTGAGTTCCGTACAGGGTCTTTAAACTTCAATTTCTCTCACAACCAGATGTAGCTATTTATGGCTACTTTTACAGTAGTACAATTTGTATAAAGTGAAAATACAATTCTTGTAAACTTATAGTACATTTTAACAAATATATATATTTATATTTAGTACAATTTCAGTAACATCAGAATTTGATGTGTACATTGGTATATATTCATTTGTACAATTTTTATATAAAAAAATATACTCCCCCGTTCATTAATATCTGTCGTTTCAGGATGTGATTCTTGTTCAAAAATCTGTCATTCTAGCTTTTTGACACACTTCTTTCCACTTTACCCCTACTATTCAATAAAAAATAATTATTATCTAAATGGAAAAGTAAAAAGTAGGGGCACATGCGTCATGTCCTACTTTTCTATAAGTGTGCAAATTTCTAAAATGACAGTTATTGTTGAACGGAGGGAGTAGTTTTTATATACCAAATGTACATATATGTAACAATAAAAAAAATTGGCTCTAAACTTCAAAGAAGGCAGGCATACTCATATGCTGCTTCGATATATCAGTGCCGGCTGTAAGCCCGTGCAAACTGGGCTACCGCACAGGGCCCCCAACGGGCCCCCAATATTTGGGGGCCCAATTTTTATTGTCTTCCTTTAGTTTATGGTCCAATTTTTATATTCTCTTTAAATTTTGTCATGAGAAAATTATATAATAGTCTAAATTTATCAAGATATCAAAATATAACCATTGTAAATAGGTACTTTAATTTAATATTTTTTTATATTTATAAAATTCAATACTATAAAGAACCTTATTTTTATTTAGCACAGGGCCCCGAAAATCTTTGAGACGGCCCTGCGATATATTGGTGTCATTTATATACGTGTTTGTGTTTATAATTCTACGATCTATGTAGTATGGACAACTTTTATTAAGTAATGACATTTTATTCATCCAAAAATAATATTTGTCCCACCACACCACTTGCATATTGTTGCATTCTCGCTGCACGTAAATTAACGAAAGCAAAGAAAAGTCAGCTGATTGCTTCACGAGATGATGAGCAATCAAATCGATCACTATAATAATACTAGAAGTAGAAAGCGGAGGAAACACGCCGTATTGCAGTTGGAACATGCAAATGATATTCTACTAATCGTCTTTTAAACTATGTTTAGATTATTTAGTTAATTATAGATATATCATACCTTCTTTTTTTTTTTCAATTCGGTCACTTTCTAAAGTGGAAGAAAAACCTGAGAAAGGTCAACTTTCAGCATAGAATGCATAGTTGCGTGTTCTGGGGCGCCAGAGGAGGTGTTCCGTGTTCTTCTTGGAGAAACGGTAAATACGAATTAGCTCCTGTGAAATGTTTTATCAATGTAATATTTTACATTTGAAAATGTAAATAAAATAATAAAATATAAAGATAAAATAGTTAAAAAGTAAAAGTATGTTTTTTAAATTTTCCGAGTACAAACTATTATTATAAGTTAAGGATCACGGATGGGTAGGTTACACAGGGTGAAACAGACATTGATTCTTAGTGCAAGACAACTGGAAATCCTGCACATATACAGTATGACAACCTGATCGGTATTAATGATACCATTAACACTTACTTGTAAAACATCATACTTGACATAATCTAACCAAGATAAGTGGAGACAGTAACAAAAGGGAAGGTCAAGACCATGCAGGAGTATTTTTTTAGGACGAAGTTCCTAGAGCAAACACCGGAAGTTTGTAGTATATCCTAGAATATAATGAAACCTTAGATACATGTGAAACGATGAAAACTAGGATGGTGACGGGCATTGCGGGGGCTAGCCACTCAAGAAGACCGATCACCAGAATGCAACACCTATCCTGGTGACCAGAAACACAAGGGATCATAACTCTCTGCAATCCCTAGATGGTCCAGGGACTGTGACAATGGAGGTGACACCTCCTTTTGATAAATAAGCTCGACAATGAGGGGGGTGTATCAGCCCTTGCTTGTTCTCTCTTGCACTTTTTTGTCTGGAGAATATACTTTGACGGAGCACCAGCATCATCCAACGAGGAGTCCTTCACCACACGATTATAATTATGTTTCTTGCTTCCCGGACTAGACTGTGCATCCTCATAGGGTGAAGGGGTGCCCTCAGCAGTCGTGTTATCCGTCTCCATCCTTAAAGGCTGAACACTTTGGGGAGATAGGATGAGGAAAATCAAAGGCTTGAGATGTAACACGAGCAAAGTTACCAGGATTTCTATCTAGATTATCGACCCCATGAAACACATCTGATGGACTTAAGGATACAGCATAAATGGGATGTTCTAACCCACAAATAAGTTTCCATCATTCTCATCTTCTTGCCAAAGCGGAGACCTGATGCACGCAACCATGGTCCATAGGGGTAGACCCCAGTTGGGGGGTCAAATCGGATCGGACAATCCTTTATAATGTGAGTTAAAAGACCACACCTGAATATGGTGAGCATTTTCTCGTATATAACAGGGAGGATCGAGTCATATCCTTCCACCGAGACCTTAACACATTGCAAGATCGGCTTTGAGATGTCTAAGAGGACTCCAAACCATAGATAGTCACCAGTCTGTCTGCTATCATAGTCACTGTAATCCAGAAATCTCCCAAATCGAGTACTAAGCCCGTGGACGAACTCTTTGTTAAGAAGATAAGCGAAACATCATGGATCCTAACCTACAAGGCAATCCAACAAAACTGATGAACTGCCAGAGCTTTTAGTGGGTCAGTAAGCTAGAATAAGAGGAGATATTCGTCAAAGGACCATGGTCCACGGTTGAGAATTACTTGCATGTTTTCTTTGCTGGCAAACTCAAAATAGAAGAGGCTCTTTCCTATGTCTTAGACTTTGAAGTCTCCATCAAATTGCCATACACAACCAAGTGTGCCGTCCATGGTTCTCATGTCAACTGACGTTGGTGAAAAATATTTGCAAAGTAGACACCATTCTGACGTGAAGGCTTAGTGAAGAGCAAGGTCATCCAAGGATGTGTTTTCTCTCTCCTCCGAGGTGAGAGTAAGTTCCTCACATTTTGGGATATTTCGTCAATGGGAGTGTGCGTTTGGAATTCAGCCATGGAGAATAAAGATAGAGGAGCGTCAGTTATGGACGAGAGACGAGGAAGATGGGAGGAGGTAAGCGGTTCCGACGAATTCAAGTCGAAGAAGGGGAGGAGGACAATGAGGATTACGACCAGTTTTCCTACACACTGTAACACCCAGTGAGGGTTACCTCCCACATCAGTTGGGGTAAAGAACGAATCATTCCTTATATGGGTGGGGATACCTCTCCTTGTTGTGATGCATTTCGGGGCTAGTAACCTCCAGAACAAAACTGTGCGAGTTGCGTGCCAGAGTGAAAAATATCACAATAGTGGGTACTTAGGGATATTACACATGGTATTAGAGCTAGACCCGACTCGGTGTGCTAGTGGGCCCTCGAGGGTGTTGGGCTCCCAATGGGGGTGGAGTGTAACACCCAGTGAGGGTTACCTCCCACATCGATTGAAATGAAGAGCGAACCATTCCTTATATGGGTGGGGGTACCTCTCCTTGTTGTGGCATGTTTTGAGGCTAGGAAATCCTGAGAATAAAACCATGTGGCCTGCGTGCCAAGCGGACAATATCACAACAGTTGGTACTTGGGGATGTTACAAATGGTATCTGAGCTAGACCTAGGTCAGTGTGCCAGTGGGCCCGCGAGGGGTGGAGTGTAACACCCAGTGAAGGGTCAGTGTGGATGTTTACTGACACTGACTCTGTGATCTTTGAAACCTTTTGGGGTTATATTTTAGATTACTTAGTGGGCTGTATGAAGGGTTATAGTTTGTGGTTATACAAAGGTCAACTAATGATAGGATCATTGCAAATTTAGTGAGGATCATTTCCATAACAGGGTCGCATTAGTTGTATAGAAACTCAAATATAAATAGTTAAGAGACACATGGGATGGGGAACACATGGTGATGGGTTTTGTTATGTGAATCCATTCACAAACTTGTAATCCGCATCTTTTTATTTGAAATGCTTTACCTTTACACTATAGGTCATGCTTACATCAAACCAGGTAACTTCGTGTATCATTTTATCACTCTACATTAATATTTTAATATATTATTTATCAATACCCATGGAGTTACTCACCAAGAACTTGGGAAAATAAACATGAAATTACGACCACTTGTTTAGAGCCCATATTTGGATAAGATCATGCACAACTACGTAAATGGAGGACTCATAATGGACCGGACTATACTGGAAGTAGACAAGTCACATAGACATAGTGTGCCTAGACAGTGAGTAAAGTGAAGGTGATAGAGGAAAGAGACACACAATGGATGGGGGGTTAGGTAAATGTGAGAGTTATAAAAGAAGTGAAAACCACATCAAAAAAAATAGTTGCCAATTGATATTACGAGGACCCAAAATAGTTATAAAAGTAGTGAAAACTAGTTACACCTACTTGCCCATATGTAAAAATATGTAATAGGGAGCCTAAATTGTTAAGATGAAGCTGAAAATAACGCATACACAAATTACAATATACTATATACTTTTGTGAAATTCTATAATACATGCAATCCTATGGTTATAGATTAATTTATTTCAACATTTGTATCTTGAATATAACAATATACCATGTAAATTTTGTTGAATATTTTAAGCAAATTATATAGAATCCTAACATGTTATCAAAAAAAATATAGCACTTGCATATAATACCTAAAAACTTGATGATGAGGTACTAATTTTCTCTTGAATCTTCCACTACTAGTTTAACTCAACAATTCTACTACCTCTTGCAGTTAGGCTTTATCTTGTTGCAGTAGAGTTCAACGCTCTCTCAATTAGGCGGAGTGGCCTATTGATTAACCTGCTTATCAGTTTCAACAAGCAAATCTCTCCCATCCTCCCTTGATTATCAAATGATTATTTATTTCTACAAGATATAATTACCTCTACGACACTACTTCCATATTAAACATACACCGCGCAATATCAACGTTAAAGATTAATTAAGTTTCTTAATTGGTTTACATTTTTTTTTCAATTACGTACGTAATAGTGTTATCACCCTTGCGTAGACCGCATTCATGCCATGAGGCATAATATAATGTTACTGATACGTTTACACCATCAAACAGCGATAATTGAGTGTAAGCAACGACAAGGTTTTCCATTCATTTTTTTATAGTATTCTGCATATTTTATTCCTATACCTGTATGTTTGCCTGAGACTCAATTTAAAATTAACATGTTAATTACTTGTGATCTAAACGTGTGCATACGTGATTACCATGTACTTCACTTTTTGGTTTAATTTTTAATTTTTTAATTTCCATTATAATATTTAACCGCATAAATATAACTCAATCTTTTTATCAACTGACGTTGTTTTGTTCAACTATATGGATAAACCAAACACGACGTAGTTCAATATGAATAATTCGAACAAAAAATTACTCAGCCATCATGTCCTTTTAATTTGTTCGTTTTTATCATCATGTTCTCACTATGTTGCTAAGAGCCAAGAAGGTATCAAATTTTATTATGAAGGAAGCATGTTTCTTCAAGATGTATCTTCAAGATTGAAATTTATAAAGCTTTTGATTCAATAGACTGATACTTTTTGAAGGAAAATTCTTTTGTGGTATGAGTTTTTGTTTGAAGTTCATTCAATGGATCCTCAATTATGTCACCACTCATTCATACTCTTTCTTCATCAATGGAATAAAGTAAGGTTTCTTAAAAAGTGGAAAAGGCCTTAGACAAGGTTGTCCCCTTTCTCCCCTTTTGTTTGTGATATGTTGGACTATTTCAGCAGAACCCTCATGGCTATAAGTCCAAATTATCAAAAAAAAAAAAAAAGAACCCTCATGGACTTGGATAATTCTAGCTAAAGGCTTCAATTATCACCCTAAATGTAAAAGAGTCACGTTGACTCACTTATCTTTTATGGATGACCTCCTTCTCTTTTGCTATGGTGATCTTGTTTCTGTTCAACACCCAAAAAAGAAATTACACTTTTTTTCTGCTTGCTCTAGTCTAAACATCAGCCCAGCCAAATGCACAGTTTTCTTGACGTGAATGAAGATGTTTGGGTTTTCCAGTGGACAATATCCCCATCATTTACCTTGCTGCTCCCCTCTCTTGATGAGTATGCTCCTCTTATTACCAACATCACCAAAAGAATCAATTCCTGGATTGCAAAGAGGTTATTATACACAGGTAGAGTTCAGCTCATTTAATTAGTTATATTTGGCATCACAAATTTATGGTGTCACATCTTTCTTCTCCCTAAAGGTGTTATCTATCCAATCAACTGTCTATGTAGAAATTTCTTATATCATGAGGCATTCCTGTCCAGTGGCTTGGGGTGATGTATGCCAACCAATACCACATGCTATTGTGAGGCATTCCTGTGCCGTGGTGGTCTTGGCTTTAAAAAAATCTCAAGTTGGAATATAGTTATTGTTACAAAACGTACTATTCAGATTCAAAATGGTTTTAATTCTGCTTGGATTCAGTGGCTTCTCAGAAATACAACAATTTGGAATGTCGGAAGAAAGTCCACAAACTATTGGGATCAGAACAAAGTTCTTAAAGTTAGAGATGATTGTTTGTCTCACTTAGAACTTTCGTCTTGGAAGCATTTGTGAGAAATTTCACACCTTCACAATGGAAGTTGACCGGGTCCATGGATTGGAATCACGTAAGCATTCCAACAAACTCTTTCATATGGTGGTTAGCTGCCAAAAACCGACTTGTCACTAAAGACAGATTGGCCTTATGGGAATTGTTTTAAATACCAAGTGTTGTGCTGCGATGAGATAGAGTCCAGGGATCACTTGTTTTTTCTCAGTCCCTTCTCCTCCAAAATGCTGACTGATATACTAAGCTGGTTGTATGAAAGCACTTTCAAGTACGAGTAACAAAAAGTCAATCATATACAAGATTAGAGTTGCAGCTCTTGCTTGCTACATCTACCGTATATGGTTCACTAGGTATAATTGGGTTAGAAATTAGTCTATTTTTCCCACCTCTTGTATTTCCCGAATCAAAACTTATATAAGAGCCTGAATTCCTAGATTTTTGAGTAAGTTTGATTTGGATACCACATATGTAAATAGTAAACTCTCCCTAGTTGCAACCTCAAGCTAATAAGTTGTGATTTTTTTCTTTTAGTCAATATAATCTTACAATTTTACAAATTGTCTATTGCAAGTACTTACGCTGAGTTATATTTACAGACTATGATATTACATAATAAACTAAACTATATTTATAGCATCTGACAGCTGGCAGCGGACATCACAGGGATCAGATCCATAGTGAGTGAGCAATTTATTCCCTTACTATAAGGTATACATATAGGTGTTATGCCCCAGATTTTTTTTTATTTCCTTTCTGATTCGCGAAGGGAGTTTGTGCTATTTTGTAATCTTATATTAGATGGTCTATGACGTTCTCCTAATGTCATTATGTTAGCTTGAGGAAGGAGGGTTACAATTGTCTTCTTCCTTGTTGTTATTTAATATTTTCTTAAGAGAGAGAGAAAGAGATTTATTAAACTATTTTATTTCCTCCTTCTCTCTTATTCTAATTCACTTTCAATTATTCCCCTTCCTTCATCTCTCTCATTGACGGTTCTCTCGACATTCTCTACGCGTTCAAGTTCTCCTCCCTTTGCTCATTCTCTTCTTTAATTTTCTCTCAATTATTAATCGCTGGAGATCTGTTGGTGGAATTTTGTTTGTCTATCAGTCGTCAGTCAGGTTAGGGTTGTAGATCTGGTTCTCTTCTCCATTGAGTCTCCCTTTTCTCTTTTCTAATTTTGATCTTGTATTTGGGAATGGTTCAATTCGAGGGTTGGTCGTTCGAATGGAGATTCGAAAAGGCAGTTCGTAGAGTCCACAGAGATAGCGTTGCTTCGGATATGAGGTAGGTGGTAGATGGATTCAGTTGTGTATGTTCACCCACGGGGGTTCCGTTTCGGTTTCTGTATATGAATTCTTTGACTCTCTGATTGGTGATGTTTCTTGGTTGATTTTGATGTGCATTTGATGCGTTAAAACTCCGTGGATGTATGTTTTCGATTGGCTATTTTGATACTATAAGTTATGTATGTTTTGTGGGGGATTTATGGCTTGGTTCTGGCTGTTTTCCACAATCGATTTTGCAGTTTTCGTAGTGCCGAACATCTGTCCGAACATTGAAGTTCAGACATCATGCGCGGGTAGATTTTCGGACTCTCGGCGTATGTCCGAACATGCAAGATCAGACGCATGTTCGGACCTGCCTTTGTTTTTGCATAACTTCTTCGTCTGAGCTCCGTTTTGAGTGTCGTTTGCGGCGTTGGATTCCTCTTTTCGAGTACTATCTGTTTTGATATGTTTTAGCACATGTATATTTGCACATTGGTTTTAAAATCTTCGATAAGCCTTTGAACTCTTATTTGCTCTGAAAGTGAGTTTCAGCTTCTGACTTTGGTTTTGACTTTCGTATTTCATTGGTCTTGGCTTAAGACTTCTGTTTCAGCTTGTGAATTCTGTTTTTGAGTGTATTAAACCTTGGGCTTGGGTGTTAGCGCTCAGCAACGCCCTCTGTTCTGTTTTGATTAAGCTTCTGCTTTTTGCTATGATCTGACAAGGACTTCTGTTCTGTTCTGTATAAAGCTTTGATCTGTTCTGAGAGCTTCTGTTTTGGGACCTAGTCTTCTCTGTATCTGAACCGTGGATGGCTGGTTTAGCTATCACGTAGCGCGCTATGTAGGACGTCCTTCTGTTTCACGGGTGGTATGCCCGTTCTGTTCACAGGTTCCCACCTGTTCTGTTTACGAGTGAGGTTTCCTCATTCTGTTCACGGGTTGCTTACCCGTTCTGTCTGTATGCTTTGAATGCTAGTGTCCCACTTCTGTTCTGCTGTTTTGACAGACTGCTGTGTGCTTTCTGTCCTTTGAACACCTTTGTTTATTTGTACTGCTTCCGCCAGTTCTATTTGTTTTAAAACTCAGATAGGCTGCTGTGTGCTTCCTGTCTGTTGAGGATTTCTGATTTGTAAAGTGCTATGCTTTGTCTACTCTATCTGTATTTGATTTGAGACGGTCTGCTGTGTGCTTACCGTCTTCTGCTAAGTTCTGGATTTTGCTAAGCTTCTGATTTTGCTAAGCTTCTGACTGTGTTTAAGCTCTTGAGTTTGTTAAGCTTCTGATTTTGTCAAGCTTTCAGCTTCAGTTAGCTTATGCTATTAAGTGTATGTTTTGACCACCGCTTAGCTCCTTGTGTTTTAGACTTCAGTCTATTTGGAAGACCTTCTGCTTTGTCTCTGATTTCGCTCTGGCTAAGCGCTTTCGTATATGTATATATATGTATGTTCAGTATCTGTTTTGAGCATGCTCAGCTGATGAAGTTTATCACCTACTGAGCTATAGTTTGGCTCACCCCCTATCTCCGTCTGATTTGCAGGTTTTAGTCCGTGCTTGGAGATTCAGTTTCTACTTTTTGTCTTGGCATTTGAGTTTTGTATTCAGCTTGTTTGGCTATGGTGCCCAGTTGTAATTAGAGTATCACTAGTACAAAAATGGCCTATTTCGGCGCCCCTATTTCGGCGGTTGTTAAACAACCGTCGAAATAGAGTGTGTTTTGAAAAGGAAAGGGACCTATTTCGGCGGTTCCTTAGCAGAAACCGCCGAAATAGGTCCTCGTAAATAATTAAAAAAATAAAAAGGGCCTATTTCGGCGGTTTCTGCTTAGGAACCGCCGAAATAGGTATTTTTGATTTTTCTTTTTTTTATTTGATCACCTATTTCGGCGGTTTCAAGCTAGGAACCGCCGAAATAGGCCCTTTTTATTTTTTAAATTATTTACGAGTACCTATTTCGGCGGTTCTTCGCTAGGAACCGCCGAAATAGGTGCTTTATTACTACCCCGGCGCCTAGCTCACTATACATTCTCACCAAAGTAAACCCCGCTCTCTCTGTTGCGACGACGAAGACGACGACGCGGCCGCCCCTTTCTTCACTGTCGCCGCCCTCCTCTTTCACCGGCGTTGGCGCACATCCTCCCCGCCGTCGTCGGCACCGTCGCCGCCTGCTTCCCCACCACGGCTCTGTGAACCCGTCGCAGCACCAGACAGCAGCAGCAGTTTGACAGTAGCAGGCGCAACAGAGGTATTTACACGATTTTTGGGTTAGATTATGCATTTATTATGTTAATTGTTCATTTTTTGAGATTGTAAATGTGAATGTGGATAATTAATTTGTGTTGTGTGTAGAATATGTGTATGTATGCAGTTTTAACTTAGTGAAATTACATGTGCACACAAGGTGCTCGATAAATGAAATACCCCAAACCTTAATATATTGTTTAAACACCTAAATATGGTATATTAAGACTAAAAAGAGTCTTAGAAATATTAGTAAACAAATTTAAACAAAAGAAAACACAAAATGTGCTTTAAAGTCAATAAGAGCCAAAATGTGCTCTAAGCATGGGATAAACTTGGTTAAGACCTAATGAACTTACCAAGACCTCATTTATACACTAATGAACATATTAAAACAATTACCAAAGAAAACCAAGCTTGAAAACAAGTTTAAACACAAAATGTGCTTTAAGGAGTCTTAAAGCACATTTTTGAAAAATTGTCTTGTAAATGGATTTTGAGTGGCTAGATGTCCATCATTACTCTTAAATATATATGTGTACTATAATATCACATTTGGATGTCTATATCAATGGGAAATCAAAAATTTCACTTCTATGTGCCTTGTTTTCATGAATAGTGATTTTTATAAGCTATTTTGTAACATATGTTGTATAAGTAATTAAATTGACAAATAAAGACTATAATACCCTCACACTACTATTGGGGGCCGGTTTTTAAGGTTGGTGACACACCACCCTTGTTAGCTTGCTAAGAAAATAATAAGACTACTTAAGTACCTTTTTACTTTATAAAGTATAAATATCTTCAAAAGCAAATTCTATCTCATTCTCTCATTTCTTTCCTTGTATTCACACGGCTCCACACTCTCTTCAACCTCTCTTCTTCCTTCTCTTCCACGGTAATACCACACCACCACCATTAAACCTCTTCTTTGATCTCTTGTAAAATCTAGCTCACTTGTCCAAATCAAAAACAAACACCACCAATCTTTCTCTCATCAAGCTCTTCATTTCTATCTTCTTAAAATTCCAAGACCACCATTTCGGTGCCATGGAGTTCCACCATTGAAGGAGCTTGAGCTTGTATTTTTACATATTGTTACTCTCCTTTGCTTCTAGGTAAGGAATCTCAAACAAAAACTTCATTTCCTTCATGTTTTTGTTGTGACCGAAAATACATATTGAAGGAGCTCTTTGTGTGACTTTGTTCTAGCTTCATTCCAACTCTTCATGGACTAGGTGGAGTCCTCTCTTGCTATATATTCAAACTCTCTTCAAAGATCAAGGTAAAACAACTACATTAATGTTTTTGAAACAATGTAAAATTAGGGTTTACAATGAGATGAAGCTTATAGCTTGAATACTCATTATAATGTTTGTATATTGTTTATAACTTGTCAAAGAATCAAATACCCTACCGGTTTTTAAAGGAAACAAGAAAGAAGTTATTTGGAAAAAGAGGTAAATCTACTAACCTAATGTTGTTTAATGCCTTAGGAGAAATGAGCTTATAATGCTTGTTAAAACTGCCTAAAGAGCAAATGGTGAATGACTTAGTAAAGTGTTCTCAAGAGCTTAGTAAAAGGCATATGTGTTGTTGAGTGTATTTGCAGGTTAAAGGCAAATATATTGTGGAAATTCAGTGTTTATAATTTATGCATCTTAAGGGCCTAAGAGCCATGTCATTTAAGGGCCTAAGTGCCATGCAATTTATATTATGCACTATATTGTGATGTAGTGCTTTATGAGTGGAGTTTGTGTATAATAAGTGCTTGATGGATTTTTAGTGTTCTTGGTTGTTTGTTGGTAAAAACAATGTTTTGGTTTAGTAATGTTCTAGGAGAACCTATGTCGAAATTTAGGTAATAATGTGAAGTTCTAGGAGTTTAAAATGAGTTTGATAAGTTAAGGAGTATTTAGAATGGTTAAGTGTTTTCCTTGTGAAAGAAACATGCATTAAGGTGATTTAAGATGTGAGAAGGACTTAGGCATGATCTTGAGGTTTTAGTATGTACCAAAGTCATTTTGGACTTAGGTAAAGACTTAGGCAAACTTGGTCAAATAAGGAGAAAGTGTGAATTTGAAAAAGGATTTCAAGAATGACATAAGGAGTTAGTGGTGAGAAATGATGCTTGGGAGATGATGTTAAAATGAGGAAAGCATTTGGATAGTAGTAATCATAGGTATGAAATACCATTGGGAAAACTAGGAGAAAATACATAAGTGTTAAGGAATTTTACAAGGAAATAAGTAAAGGCTTAAGAAATTAGAAATGAGTTTCATAGATGTTGTAGTGGATATAAGGTTACCAAATGTTGTAGGAAGCATTAAGAGGCTTTAGGAGAAGTTTGGTGAAGATTGACAAAGTTTGGGTAAGTTTAGAGGGCGTCCGACCCAGGGGTCCGACCCAAGTTTGGGTCGGACAGCCTCTGTTAGACGTCAGGAAATTGTTCTGGAATGGTCCGACCCAGAAGGGTGGGTCGGACATGGGTCGGACGGTCATATTTCAAAGGAGGGAAAATGTTCTGGAATGGTCCGACCCAGCCGAGTGAGTCGGACGTGGGTCGGACGGGCATGTTTATAAGGCGGTAAAATGTTCTGTAATGGTTCGACCCAGAAGGGTGGGTCGGACATGGGTCGGACATGTATGTTCTGAGGTCGATGGAATTCTCTGTAATGGTCCGACCCAGTCTAGTGAGTCGGACGTGGGTCGGACATGTCTCTGGAATGGTCCGACCCAGGGTTGGGTCGGACATGGGTCGGACAAGGTAAGGTTCTTCAGACCCGAAAACCACTGGAAGGGTCCGACCCAGTTGTGGGTCGGACGGTGGGTCGGACATACCAAACTTGTAAAAAAAAAACAGAAAAAGAATGTGACTTATGTAGTTAACCCTAGGGTGTATAATGAAGGTAACCTAGGGTAAGATAGACATTAAAACATGTCATACAATCATGTTAAATACTTAGTAAGTTTGAAGTTAAATAATAATTAACCGACGTTATTAACTATGTATAGGAGTGACCTACGGAGGAAACCAAACGAGGCAAGGACCAAGGTATGGTTTTCTTGCAGTCTGTTGTCTACCGGTTTACACCGGCTTGTGTTGTATGTTTTTCTGTGTGTTATGACGTTATAAGATTTAAACATGTAATGAGTTACAATTGTTCATATTATTGTGATGTTATGTTGTGACTCATTTCCCTTGTGTGTGTCTAACATGACTTACCACCTATTGTGTATTGGTTGTTAAGTTCCACTATGAACTTCTAACAAGTGTTAACTGGGAAGTGAGGAATCCGGTTGCCCGGTCATGCATGTAAGTTAAGAGTAGATATCTGAATCAGATTCGACTCTTATGTTGTTAAGATTGTTCTCCTTAATTTGGCGTTCGATCTCCCGCTAGCTTCTTCCAAAGCTTACCTATTCTGACTTATGATCGGTTTAGTGGGAACATGTGTTTGTGTGGTGTGTTCGGGTCACTAAATCCGAACCATCTGTGACTTAAGTTACTCGTTCGTCTAACAGAACGGTAATGAGTGTGTTTAACGAGCTTAACATGAGAGTGAATCATTCTCTAGGCTCTTGTGTTATTTGACCCTTGTGGTTTGTTATTGTGGAACGAAGATCCACGTGTATGTGATGTGATGTTGTGCTGTGCACTATTGATGCTATGCACATGTTATGTTATGTTATGCATATAAATGAATGCCATGTTATCATGACAATTAGTTGCGCGTATCCCGGTAGCCGATGGGCTGCGCGTTAACCATACTAGCCAAGGGTTGCTGACCCCCTCGGGGGATCCATATTTCTTATACTGCAGGATGAGGATCGAAGAAGCGGAGTGGCTCTAGATCCTAGGAGGTGGTTTACTTTTGTATACTTTTGGATGTTGGCCCGGGATGCGCCTGTGCTCCCGTGGCGTGATATATACTTGGTTGTGACAGTTAACAGTGGTGGGACACAGTGAAAGACTTATGTAAACACTCGGTATTGTATATAATGTATTTATGGTTTAGTTTTATGCTCGGGAGTCTGATCATCAGACCGGTACACTTGTATTTATTCTGCCTTGTCAACCACGTGGGTGGTGACGGCGTTGTAGCACCGAGGCGTTAGTTGCTGTTTAGTTATTTATTTCCGTTGCGATTTCGTTTAGTGTCATGTGCGTAGTAGGGGTGTTACAATAAAATGCTTGAATGAAAATTTTGGTTCTTTTGTTCATTTTATGTTTTTGTGTCTTTGTAGAGAGTAAACACTAAGCTGCTGCACTGGATTGAAGTCGTACGGGGCTGAAAACACTCTACTTGTGAACTGGTAATATATTTGTAAATTGTACTATAGTATTTCTAATATATTTGTAAATTGTACTATAGTATTTATAACATATTAATATATATCGTTTAGAATGGTTTAATGCTACTGCAATGGCATGAATAGAAATGGAGTAGTTAGTGTTGTTTATGTTAATGGGTAAAGGCTTTGGGACCAAGAGAACTAATAAGTGTTGTTATGCTTGAAATTAATTGTGCTGATTAGTGCTTAGAATGGTGTTGGTATTGTCTAAATGAACAGGGATGTTAAACTGAGTGGAATGAGCAAAATAAAGTGGTGAGAATACTTAGAAATGTAAGGAAACTCTGTCAAATTTTGTCTAGGAACTAAAGGTAATATATTTGTAAATTGTACTATAGTATTTCTAACATATTTGTAAATTGTGCTATAGTATTTATAACATATTAATATATATACATATATAAATTATCATATTCCATTTATTTGTATGTTTATAACAATATCTAATTTTTTTATCAGGTCTCACTACATTTAAGTCCTTGAATCACCTCTCTTGTTTCCCGCCTTCTTCCATCACCGTTGCACTTTCCTCCTCTGTGCACAAGTAAGTAACTAAACCTTATTTTTTTGTTTAATAAAAGCAATTATGTATTTAAATATAAGTGCTAGTACATAATTTAGCTTCATTCCATATTTGTTGCTGCATTTCTTTTCTAATTTATTTTTTGTTGCTCCCTTGCAGAGACATATCAGAAGTGGTATTGCTGCATCTCTCGCACAGAAGCCTACCTCTCAGGCACCAGTCTCCCCTCTCCATAAATCCTTAAAAAACAAGTACGTATTTTAACTCTGGATTTTGTTTTAATCTCTAAACCGGTTTGAACTTATACAGTGGAGAATTGAAAATATGGTTTGATTATTGTTGTCAATTAGCTAGTGAGAACGTGGTTTGAAAATGTTGGTTTGATGATCTGAATTTGCAATTGGTTTTCAGTTAGCTAGTAAAGAATTGATCTATTTTAATTGTTGGTTGCTGCCATTGTTGGAATGTTTGTGGTTGTGATGACTTTGGTGAGTGCTGAATAATAAGCACGGGATGTGTACAATTATGCAAAGGTCATGCCGAATTTTTTGTAGAAAAAGTATTCGTAATATTGTTTTAAACACCGGTTTCTGTTTTAGAAGCACAACAATTTGTTAAATTTAAAATGCTAGTTTATTTTGTGTTTGCAACCTTAGAGTTAGGCTAGACTATTGACAATCATCCCAGTCATGCTCCATTAAGAAATAAACATGTGCAACTTAATACAGACCATATTCTATCATAGTTTCACAAAGGCTAACTCACACCTGTGATCTGTTGCACATATAGTATGGAGCGTGACTGGATGTATGGTGATAGGGGAACATTTTGACAAATGCTGAAAGAGTTTTGCAAAGCTGCAGTGCAACACAAGGACAGGACAAAGGCGGAGAAAATTCCATGTCCTTGTGTTGATGGTGTGGTTAGACATTATTCAAGCATCAACTCGTACAATTCCATCTGAAGACCCGTGGTTTCATGCCACATTATAAAAATGGATTTTTCATGGAGAACCTGTTGAAGATAATGCTTCAGCTTCCTACAGTCACGATCGGTGTAACTCAAGAACCGAGCAGACATTCGATACTACTAACGAGTCAGAACTCCCAAGCGCTTCCGGAGTCAATGTTGACAGTGAGTCGACTTATCATGATGAGCAAATGACGAGATGTTTGATAACGTTGAGGATAATTTTGTCGACCGGCCGGATGAGTATCAAAGGTTGTTGGACGCATCCAAACGGCGTTGTATCCTACTTGCACTAAGTACACGAAATTGACAGCTATATTGAATTTGTTCAACCTGAAGGGAAGATATGGATTGAGTGACAAAGGTTTCACGGCATTCCTCGAGCTGATTCATGATATGCTACCGGATGAGAACGGTCTCCCTACCACCACGTATGAGGCAAAGAAATGGGTGTGTCCAATGGGAGTAGAGTACAAAAAAATTCACGCGTGTCCAAACAACTGTGTGTTGTACAGGGGTGAATACGAACATCTGGACAATTGCCCGAAATGTTCGTTGTCCCGGTATAAGCATAAAGATGGTGAGTACTCCTCCGTTCAGAAAAAAAGCCCTCCAGCAAAACTTTTGGTATTTGCCGATTATACCCAGATTCAAACGGTTGTTTGCGAATCCGAAAGATGCAAAGAACTTACGATGGCATGCGGAGGGTAGAAAGAGTGAGAGAAACTAAGACATCCAGCAGATGGGCCTCAGTGGAGAAACATCAATAGACGGTACAAAGAACATTTCGGACATGAAGATAGGAATCTGAGGCTTGGGTTATGTACTGATGGAATGAACCCGTACGGCACATTGAGTAGTCAACACAGTACATGGCCTGTTCTGCTAGTGATCTACAATTTGCCCTCATGGTTGTGTATGAAACGAAAGTACATCATGTTATCTCTCCTGATATCTGGTCCCAAGCAGCCAGGTAATAGCATTGATGTGTACCTTGCCCCTCTGATCGACGATCTGAAGCTATTGTGGAATGAGGGGACCGTGGTATATGATGCTTATGCAAGAGAGAATTTCACGCTCAAGGCTTTGTTGTTCTGTACCGTCAATGACTTCCCTGCGTATGGGAACTTGTCCGGTTACACGGTTAAAGGAACATTTGCATGTCCCATATGCGAGGAAGACACTTGTTCGGACCGTTTAAAACATTGTGGGAAGAATGTTTATATGTGTCATCGACGTCTTCTCCCCGAAGATCACCCTTATCGAGTAACGAAGAGAAAGTTGTTCAATGGTCAAGCCGAAACTCGTGTGGCCCGTCTACCTCTGAGCTCTGAGGAAGTGTACGAAAAGGTTAAGGACATTGCAAATGTATTTGGAAACACATCAAAACCGGCGAAAAACATTTGGAAAAAGTGTTCTATCTTTTGGGAACTACCTTATTGGCGTCATCTTCTGTGAGACACTGCTTAGACATCATGCACATTGTGAAGAACGTTGGTGAGGCAGTGAGTGGGACTTTACTCAATATACCCGGCAAAACAAAAGACGGATTGAAAATCAGAAAGGACATGCAAACCATGGGTATACGAAAGGAGTTACACCCACAAGAGAATGGGAAACGAATCTACCTACCTCCTGCATGCTACACGCTCTCAAAGGCTGAAAAGATTAGTTTCTGCAAATGTCTGCACTCGGTAAAAGTACCGTCTGGGTACTCTTCAAACTGGAAGAACATTGTATCGATGAAGGATTTAAAACTTTTAGGCATGAAATCTCACGATTATCATGTACTGATGTTACATCTTCTTCCGGTCGCAATTCGAGGGATATTGCCATCTGATGTCAGAAATGCTTTAACTCGGTTATGTTTCTTTTTCAACGCTGTTTGCTCCAAGGCAATTGACGTAACCTCTCTAGATGATCTACAACGTGAAATTGTTGTCACATTATGTCAACTTGAGATGTATTTCCCACCATCTTTCTTTGATATAATGGTGCATCTAATTGTGCACATCGTTCGAGAGATACAGTTCTGTGGTCCGGTATACTTACGGTACATGTACCCTTTTGAACGGTACATGGGTATTCTGAAAAGTAGAATGAAGAATAGGTATCGACCAGA
Source organism: Limonium bicolor (assembly GCA_023374045.1). Taxonomy (NCBI): domain Eukaryota; kingdom Viridiplantae; phylum Streptophyta; class Magnoliopsida; order Caryophyllales; family Plumbaginaceae; genus Limonium; species Limonium bicolor. The sequence goes on from CM041781.1 coordinate 288,716,234, forward strand.
GGGGAGCATTGTTGAAGCAACAGTGACTGAGGAAGTCACGGAATTTGTGACCGATTATTTGAGTGAGGCAGAGTCTATTGGTATCCCAAAACCACGACACTATGGCAGGTTTAAGGGTAAAGGTGTATTGGTAGAAAGATCGTGCAAGTTTCGCGTCTACTTATTCATCAAGCACATTTGTTTGTCTTACAACATCTTGAGGTTGTTGAACCTTATTTGGAAACCCATATGGTTGAGTTAAGGCATCAAAATCCTTTGAAAGCCACATTTGGCTGACAAAGGAACAAAACCGAGTTTTTATCCAATGGTTCAAAGATCATGTGTTGACATTAGCATCATCAGATCCAGAAGCTGTAAGCGAAGAGATCAGATGTTTGGCAATCGGACCTGAAACTAATATTACATCATTTGAGGGGTATGATATTAGTGGGTATACATACTACACTGCACGCCAAGATGCCAAATCGATAAACCAGAATAGTGGGGTAAAAATTGAAGCTGCTGCCACTGAGTACCACAGCGGTAACCGATCTCAACCAGTTAGTAACTCTAGTTGGTATTATGGTGTCATCGAGGACATCTGGGAACTAGACTATGACATTGATTCCTTTCTGTTGTTCCGGTGCAAGTGGGTGGACAACCGACGGGGTACCAAAATGATGGAGGGCTTACCTTGGTTGATCTTTCACGTTACACGGTTATATGATGATCAATTTGTTCTGGGAAAGGATTGCGAACAAGTGTGGTATGTTGAGGATCCGAAAGACTGCAGATGGTCTGTTGTTCTTCCAGGAAGAAGGCCGGTTGTAATCGAAAATGAAATGAGGATAACGATGAAATGACTGTAGAGGAAACATCCTTGTTTCCTACTGGATTACCGGATTCGATTGATGTTACCGAAAACGATTTGCTCTACGCACGATCAGACCATGATGAGGGTGTTTGGGTAGAAAATATGAAATGATTTATGTTTGTACGTGTCAGGTAATGTTGTTAGTAGAATGTAGACTGTAATGTCATCTTAACTGTTATTGTTATGCATCATAGTATTTATGTTATGACTTTATCTGATGAAAATGCTTTATTTTTTTTTGCAGTGGATGATCACCCTATGGATGACCCATTGGACAGCTTCTCTTGACTGGAGAACCTGAGCCACACAGAATAGACCAAGTAAGCGGGTCACAAGAGGAGGAAAGAAGAAAGACCAGTAGCAGTACACGATGAGACTGAGGCTGGCCCTTCACAGCAGACCGAAGAGCGTCAGTTGTCCCACCAGAGGCAAGAAGCAAAAGAAGAGAGGTGCAACACGTGGGCTGAAGGCTAAAGGGCCCTCCTACAAAACCGGTGGATTCAATCAGTTCAACCAACCATGGAAATTGGAAGAATGACTTCACCGCTTACGGTAGCCATTTGGTGAAGTCATTTGTAACATAAACCACACTGGAAGCAAGTGCCTCAATCATTGAAGGATACTATGTTTCAGCGTCCAGGTAAATCTCTACATTATTACTATGATCTTTGTGAAATAATAGAACATTTATGTTTACTTTACTAACTGAATGATCATGTACGTAGTCTCGTTTCTCCGTGGATCCCGCACTTAAAAAGGATGTGCTATCAGCGATGTCGAAACAGTTCCGGGACCACAAGAATAAGTTGGCTGACAAGTTCATCTACAAGATGCCTGATCCAGAAGATCCAGATCCAGATCCAGATCATGGTGGAGACGGTGAGAGACCACCATGGGAGGTTTACGAGGGCATCACGAAGAGCAATGGGTACAATTTGTTGAGCGTCACACACCGGAGTTCCAGGTGCACTTTATTGTCATACATACATAAATTAATCTTAATTTCTTATGTTTTGTGTTCAATTTCACTAAACATGATCCCATTAATTTATGCAGGCTCTCCGTGCAAACAACAAGCAAATGCTAAGAAGAATCTGTACCCTCACCACTTAGGTGGAAAAAGTATTGCTCAAAGGGTACCAGAATGGGAGCAAAAGGGATATCTGCCCACGGATGGCTCATTGGATGCCAGTGGCAGAAGAATGAAAGTGTGGGAGTTAAGCCACATTCCGAAGAACTCTACTCCCGAAAATCCTCAATACGATGAAGCCACGAGAGCAGTTATTGCTCAAATGGTAAGTGATATCATTTCATTTTTAGTCAAACTGTTCATTTCATTTGTATATGAACTTATGTTAAACTAATAACTGTATTTGTGTGTTGTATTAGGGTGAATTAAGCTCTCAGCTCACCCAGGGCACCTGGACCTCACAGAGGAATGATGATCCTCTTACACGCGCTCTTGGTAAGAAGGATCATCCAGGTCGTGCCATTGGGTTTGGTGGGCACGTTGGTATCCGCCAGGCATTTGGCGTACCCGGGTCCAGAAGTGCACAGGGAAGTGATTAGCTACGAGGAGCACCTGAGAGAGTTGGCTGAGATGGAGCAGAGGATTATCAGAGCGTCGACGAGAGGATCGCTCAGGCTATGTCAAGGCTTCACACAGAAGCATGCAGCCAAGAGGTTTCTCGACCACCAGTTGAGTCACCCATTCACATCAGAGTGCACCGGTAGTGGAAGTAGTGTCCACTCGGCTGATCCGTTTCCCTATGCATCTCTAAAGGTTAGACTAACATTTCAATTGAGTACATGACGATTAAGATTTTTCACTTGATCACTAATATCATCATAGAGGAATTCACAATTTTTATCTAAACAAGTTCCACATAACACTCAGGCACCCACTGAGTGCCATCTGTTTTTACAAATTGGAGTAGAAGAGGTCATGGTGGCATGGGGAAAACTTTTCCCTCGTTCCAAGTGATATTGTGCACGGTGAACCACTCCGACATTACCATGCACGAGTGCTTCTGGACGAATTTGTTGCAGAGCATGTGACGTCGGTTTACCGGTGCCGATCCCACAAAGACTACCTTGCGTTCCGCACAAACTGCGACAGTGCAGTGGCCTGCACGATTGGTCAACTCCCTGGGCAGGTATTTACTCTTAACCGTTGCTATAAAACTATTGTGTACCACCTTGCATCCATATACTTAATTAGACTAATATCATAGGATATGAGCCGACCGAAGACTGATAAGGGCAAAGGAAAAAGAATTGCTGCACCTGTGCAATCAAAGGCATCCACAAATTTCGTGCTTAGACCTTTTGGTGGAGAAAAGAATATTGGCCGGCTTGTCGACTAATATGCAGATTCTGCATTCATCGTTGTTGCTGCTACCACCATTGTGATTCCCTCACTGTGGAAGATCCCGAGCGGATATTTCACTATAAGTTCAAGGAGAAGATATACATCGATTTGGGATGTATATGTCCGACTTCGAGGAGTGCTTCAGGAGGGATTGGTTGAATGTGTCGATTATCAAGTCAGCCGCCATGTGAGTGACTTCTACCTTTTATATTTTGAATTCATTGATTGGTGATGAATTAGATGTTTGAATAAAAAGTTAATGACTAATGATATTGCCTCATAGGTGGGTGCATAATAAGGCGATCAATGTCTATGAAGATCACAGATTCGGATTCCTGTGTCCTGCTATGTGCAGTGAAGTCCAGATGACAAGTGATATGGAAGGCCTTATGCAATATATGACGAATGCCCTCTTTGAATGTTCTAACAAGTCATTTATTATGCTGCCATATCATTCAGGGTATGATATTTGACTATTTCTCTTAGTATTATCTAAAACATATAGTTTGTGTTAGTTGCTTAATGATTTCAACACATTGTGTAATTTGTGGACAGTCGACATTGGTCATTGCTTGTGCTGGTGATGTTGAAGCACCCACGAATCTTGCAATTTGACTCACTTGGTAAGGGTGCCAAGAGACCGAAGATCTCCACCGCAATACTGGGTAATTAGTTTGTTATCGTAAACAACAATTATTATTACTTAACATTAACTGTTTCATAACTTGCTACTGATGCTTAAAACTATATATATTGCTGATGTATATAGTTCCATGAGAGCTGCATTATCTCTCCAGAATAAAACAATGAAGAGTAACATCCCTTGGAACACTGTCAAGGTACTCTATTAATTGATAAATTTATGTGATAATGTTTAAACTTGTTTATAACTGTCAATATGTGTGTTTGTATAGTGTCCGGTGCAGCCTGGGGGTTCAGAATGTGGATACTATGTCATGAGATTCATGAGTGACATAGTAGGAGCGTCGAACCTTTTACCAGAGCACTCGTTAGACAAGGTAACATTCTTTGAAAGTTTCAGTTATGCTCTTTACATGTTGTTAGACTTGTACGTTTTAGATTAATGTTCATTTTTTTTCAAGGCTTACGAAGAAGTGTTCCAAGGTGGTCAGTATGATGATACTCAAATTGTTGAGATGCTTGAGGAATGATCGGAGTTCGTTGTTGAGTAAAATCTACACATTAATATATATAGATTTATAGCAAACTATTAGGAAAGTGCACCTAGTCGGAGTAGTACAACAAGTGTCGTATCCACAGGGAAATTGTTCAATTATCCTAGTCTCGGTATTTAATAAAAACAGCAAATAAGGGGTTTAGCCGGAGGCAAGCTTGATTTGTTTTAGAATCAGTGCAAATATAATAAACACAGTAAAATAAGGTGAATTAGTTGATGTGGATGGAAAAAGGTACCCTAGGATAGCGGGGGAATTGCCTAAATTACTTAAACAGATTTATAACCATGTCTCAATTATTTATTGTCTATTAGAGTTAATAGGTGTCAGTTATGAACTCTTAGTTATAGCCTCAGTATTTTCCTACTCAATCCGGAGTGTAAATACCAAAGTTTATTCCTTTGTGGTACTTGACTATCTCAAAATCATATGTTGATAGTTACCATAAAAATGCAGTAGTTTGTCGCTTAAAGCATTTAACAATATTTGTTGAAGGGAATTAAAACAAGTTTAATAAGTGAGACAGGTAATAAATATTGATTTACGTAATATTAGAATCAAACCCCCATCCTAGGATACAAAAGAAAGTTACTCAGACATTAACGGAAATAAGAAGATAGCACAGATAGAATTAGCCATTATTTCGGAGAAAGAACGGGTCTGCTCTCGCTCTCACTTCTGCTGCCTCTCTTCTATTTCTTTTGTTTTTGCTGAGTACGTGAGTATGGAGTGTTGTGGTGTTACGGGAGAAGATGAATGGAAGAGAATGGTGGAGTGTGGTGAGCGATCGTCTGGGTTTTCTTTAATCTCCCGTGTCTCATTTATCGTTGAAGGACTGGGTTTATATAGAAGCAGATGAGAAGGTTGATTGGAGACAGAGCTGGAATGGAGACAGTGCTGGAGCACGCGTGAGGGATTTAAGGCCGGCGCCTGATATTGCTGATGGAGTAGATAGATATGTTTGCAGGCGCCGAAGAAAATTGGGGAAGACGGTCGGCGTAGTTGCAGCTCTATTTGTTGTCCGGTCATTTATCCACGGACACATTTATTTCTTGTCCGGGCAAATATCCACGGACAGCACAGAAACATTTCTTCCTGTCCGAGCAAACATACACGGACACATTTCTTCCTTGCTTCCCGTCGGGGCTAATTTCCACGGACAGACCCTTCAAATTGGCGCGTCCGGACCATCGTCCGGACCAACCTGGTTCGGACGGTGCGTTTTTGTCCGCCCTTTTACCCGCGGACGCGCCACGGACACACCCTTGTCCGGCCTTATTTGCACGGACGTAACACAGACGCCATATTTGCATTGTCCGAACCACTGTCCGGACCAGCCTGGTTCGGACAGGTTGATGTTTCGGACAGTGGTTCGTACGAAATTGTTTTGCTCCTAAAATATTCATTTCAGCTCTGATTTAAGATCCGTTTGCGCCTATGCGTTCGTCTCTTCGTCTACTTTGCTCCTAGTTTGGTTTTCCTCATGTTTAACCAATAAATTTGTGAGATAATCAATAAAACATAAACTAGAGGAAAAATTAAGCAAAGTGGAGAAATTAGCAAGAAAAGTGCTAATATAATATATGAAATACACCTATAAAACATGCTCATTTGGACACTTATCATTCGTCTGCACAAATTTAATGAATTGATGATCATGAAGATGTTTTGTGAACTTTTTCGAGTATGTAATTGTAATTCTATACACTTGTGGATGGTGTAATGATAGATTTGAATTGTAATGTGGTTTTTTATTTGTAATGAAAGTGTGTAATTAAGTGTAATTGCATTGGTTTTGTTAACTCTCAAATTGTGGCGCGTCGTTGATATTAATTGGGAGCTTTCATAACTTTTTAAATGTGTGTTGGAGCTCCCTGTGTGGATGAAGCTTTATTACAGGTCTCATTGAACCAAATGTGGTGAATATATATATATATGCTGGGATGGAAAAAAACAAAAAAAAGGGGGGCTATTTTGGCGGTTCTTAGCTTAGAATCGCCGAAATAGATACAAAAATAGGCCTATCTCGGCGGTTCTTAGCTCACAACCGCCGAGATAGACTCATGGTGCCTTCTGGAATTGACCGATGCTGAGATTGACCATGAGTCTATCTCGGGGTTGTGAGCTAAGAACCGCCGAGATAGACGTGTCGGAATTTGATTTTGGCGCCCACCTATTTTGGCGGTTTTATTTACATCCGCCGAGATAGGTATACCTATTTCGGCGGTGCTCATTTCGGCGGTTGTAAACCGCCGAAATAGGCCCTTTAGAACCGCCGAAATAGGCCTTTTTTCTACTAGTGATATATGCTTTGTATTTCAGTTTGGCTTCCGCCTGTGTATTGTAAAGACATGTTGTGATCGGTTATTGGTATATATGAGCTTTAGTTCTGTTTTGGGGTTTCGGTAGTGTAGGCCTTGCGTGTCTTAGGTAATTAGCGCGCGGCGTGTAACGGTCTCTCAACTATAGGGTGGTTTTGGGGTCGTTACATAGGCCCCGTTCATTAGGAGGATTAATCTCTATTTGAAGATGAAGGCTAGATGAATTTTCTCATATTTTCATCTATGATGTAAGATTAATCTCACATGGGGAGCTGATAGAGAAACACATGTTTTGTTGCATTTCAACAAGTTTCAGCTCTCTTGATTTAACCAATATCCATTCTACCCCTTCAGCCTAGCATCATATTTGCCTTACTAATTTGTCATGGTTCGACTTCATTCCCATAAAACGGCCTCCCCATGTAAGTATTACAACCACGACTGCACTGCACTTCTGTAAGTTTCTGACTTCTTCCCACATTCTCTTTCTCTGTCTCAGCGATTTCATCCGCCATTGTTATGTAATGTGTAGCAAAAAAAAATTGCGCAAACTTACTATAGAAGATGAAGTGTACTTTCCACTGTTAAAAATGATAAGATCTGCTTGTGAATGCTTGTCAAACCAGGAAGAATAAGAAATAACGTGAAAAAGGTGAAGAATTGGTTGGGTCGATGAAATGGATGAAAAATAAAGATAAGGATAGTATTAAGTATTAACTTTTACTCAACCCCACATCAAAAATGTTCAGCCATATATGAACGGAAGAAATATTCAGCTAGGCCATTGCATACAAGATTAATGCGGCTCGATTTTTGGGCCATAGTGTTATATCCATTTCAACGCGGTAACTTGTGAGCTGAATCTTTCACCGAATCAGATTGTAGTACATAAAAAAAAGGTTACTAGATACGTAAGTATTGCAGTCTTAACTAGCTAGTACGTGCGTGTGGGAGTGTCTATATAACACAGTATAGTACTTCTTCATTCATTATACGTACTACGTCATTAACAGATTTGGTTCATATTTGCTTTCGAAAAAAAAAAAGATTTGGTTCATATGGTCAGGTACACATATGTACTATTTTATCCCTTCCCGTAGCAATTGACAATTGAATTTGAAACTATATATATAAGAAGATTGTACGTATTTATAAGAAAGTGTGCGATGCGTATACATCACATGATAATTTAGAGAAGAGGCAAGGCAAGGTTAGTGTCGTCGAATTCATTAATAACGGTAGATAGAATTTGGTACATGTCGCTTTAAGGTCATTTAAGCGCGCTGGGCTGGGCTGGGTAGCTTAAAACGCAAGGTTTTTGATTCGATTCGACTCGACTCGATTCGCATTTATGTAAGGTTGTGGATCCTTGTACGCATGCAATGCCATGCCAACTTGTGACTTACGCATATACTACTTTCTTACTTACTATAGTCAATTCGTACGCGTACTTGGCGTTGAACAGAGTCTTATAGTCGTACACAACTGGTGTCTGGTCCATGTACCTGAACTCACCTGCCGTTTCTTATACTATACGATCCGTATGGATTTACTATTCTAGTTGGAAAACTATATTCTACTATTTCCAATGCGTGTAATATAGTAATTCTGAACGACATATACTTATTAGTTTTCAATTCTATGCAGTTATATATACAAGCTAAATAAAGAGAACTTATAATCCTACGTATACTAGAGATGAATGAAAAATGTAAGTATATTATTTTCATGGGGAAACTCAGCCTCATAAAGTAGGGGACGTTTGTTTCAAGCGGGAAACGGAATAGAACCAGGAAAGGGAATGTAGAGGAATAGAAAGAATTCTCTTAGATTTTCCTGGTTGTTTGTTTGAGTTGGATAAAATAAAATAAATAACTGGTCAACGGCTGTCGGTCAACCACTAATTACCGGTCAACATTCACCGATCATCGGTCAATGACCATTAGTCATCGGTCAATAGTCATATATTGTCGGTCAAAAATATGGCGATGAAAGAGAACCTCATTCCCTAATAGAAGGTGGAGAATCAAGATAGATGGTTTTGAGACAATCCCATTCCCTTTTCCTTTCATGAAAATAGGTAAACACAGACTGCACAAACAACACAAAAGATTACCCCCTAAATATTATGTCCCTTAGATTTGAATTGATGCTTACGGCTGGAAAAATGGAGCGGATTCTTTGTAAATTTCCAAAGAGAATATGTAACAACCAAAGGAGGTAGCACTTTTTCAAGATTTCACCACATTATCAGATTTGTGTTCAGTGTCAACTCCAAGGTAACTAGCAACCTGTATATAATGAGCCCAAATCAACTATGCAATCTGTACTGGGCCACTCGTGTCCAACCCTTAATTATCTATTCCTGCATACAGGACGTAAGTTTGTGTGGCTGACTACCAATCATTTATTATGAGTGAAATTGGGCCGAAATACCGGTCCAGAATTCGGATTGGCCTAAGTTAATTTGTACATAACATAACGTCTTCCCATTTTCGCTGACCAGCCAGTATGTTTTCCTCCTTTGATTCATGGGTTTAAATCCCAACTCTTAATATGTACATCTTTCTACGAAATTGGAACCGTAACCAGGCATACAAGTTCAGTAAAACCCTCTACAATTAACTGATGTACACAGACTGGCAAATCAAGTAGTTTGCTGGACTAACTCTGGCATAAGTCTAAGTAGGAAAGACAGCTCCCTCTCAGAGAATCTGGGCGCCTTATCTGCCGACTCTCCAATTCCATTCTTCTTCTTAACCACCTTCCTCTTCATCTCCTCAACTGTTGTCATCTCTTCCACTTCTTCTTCTTCCTCCATTTCAATAGGCGTGAATGTAGAGACGGCTTGTATAATCTCCGGAACAAAGTCAACCACCACTCCATCCACTCCCATCAGGTACTGCATATACACTGCCTCCGGGACATTATTTAACTGGCCGTACGTTAAGAGGGAAAGATTGCAGTCCTTGATCTTGGTAATCATCCCTGGGTTCTTAAAGATAGCTTTGGACTCGGACACCACCCCCTGGAGACCACAAGACTTACACAGATTCAAGGCTTCTTCCAGTGAGTTCCTTCTTGGGTCTGTGTGGATTTCTGCTCCACCCTTGGTTAGAAAGAACACCTGCAAATAGAATTGAATATATATGATCTATTTGCAGCTTGCTTAATTAAATCTAAATGCAAGTAGTTATGTAAGAGTCAGCATGTACATACGTAAAAAAATCGATTCATATTGAAGTCTATTTCATTAAATAACTGATAATCAATCATGCAACAAAACTGGAATCTGTGACATAAAAGTGTTTGCAGGGCGGCGGTTCGCTAAACAACTTACAGGATAGGTAGCTTGAATCTCCCTCAACAAGTGGACAGCATCCGGGTTAAAACTCGAGAAGAACACAGGTCGTAGCTTATTATTATTAGCTCCAATTCCATCCTTGGAGTAATTGTCAACGATGTTGAGAATCACTCTAATAATATGCTCTAGTTCTTCCTTCTTGTAAGTGATATTATCATCGAATTTGAGCTCAATATCAAACCCAACTGACGGATCAGCAACTTGTTTGAAAACATCTTCCAATGTGCAGAATGGGTCATCCTTTTCCACTCTCCATTCAAAGACTCTCCCATCCTTTGTCTTCCTGAACAGAGGCTGCTTTCCCGACTGGAATTAATTTGGAAAATAGGTAAATGATAGTAAACAAGAGTTGAGAAGGGGGGTAACTACTAACTGAGACTTGTATATTTTACCTTACTTGGGTCTCTCTGAGGTCCATAGCTTAGAAACTCGTCTAAAGTAAGCTCCGTCACTCTTTTCTCAACAATGTTCCCCTAAATAAAGAATGAGTTCAAATGATTACCTATTTTAAAGCAATAACATAGTACTACATAATTCATGAGGATGTATATACCTGGGGGTCTTGGGTATAGAGGAAGCAGTCGTGAAATATGACCGGACAGTCATCTCTGGTTACCTACAAGAATATAGGTTTCATTTTCCTCTGTTTTGTTTTCTTTGTTCTGATGACATTCTTCATCTTCTCTATTCTATAACACAGTTGCAAGTTGCAAGTTGCAGGTAGGGGATGATGATAATGAAGAAGAAGGAGAGGAAGAGAAAGAAGAGATGGTTGTGTTTTTTTGCAATTCACACACAGAGAAAGAACACCAAATCAGTATTATTATTGTGATTAGAGAGACACATCTGAACTAAAAAGAGAAAATTACAACTATAAGCCTTCGTCATGAAGAGAACCAATATATATTTATCATTGACTAGTAATGACTCTGTTCTTAAATACTAGTTTAATTGGATTTATCTTTAAAATGATTATTGTTGAGTAAATAAAGTGAAAATTGATGGTGCAGCAGGCAGGCAAGTGTTTGAGCGAGCGCGGGAGGGTTTGAAAAGTGTGGACACGTGCGAAGAGCAGAGGTTCGCGGCGGTAGGAAAGTGAAAGAAAGGAAAAAGAAAAAAGAAAATGGAAAGAGAGAGCGGGTTTTCTCGTCTTCTCCAGAATTCGCCACAATATCTAAAGAAACAAAAGACATCGGTGGTATTGACCGACCACGGATTACATAATTAAAAGATCATGATCAAACTCATCAAACACTTTCCCGCATCGATCGTATTCATCTCATTTAAACCGATTTGTCATCATTTACAGCCACAAAATCAAGCATGCATCATCTTCATGATCAACTAAATTTTTGTTTATGAGGGCAGACATTACAGATTACCCAATAAATCAACTCTGAAATCACATAATCAAACTTTTCTACCTGAACATCGAACTCAACGAAATCCAGATTTGATTGTGAAGAGGCGGCGGTGTTGAAGGAGAGGATAGTGTTCTCTTTTATAGCTTTCATTCTCCGATCAGATGATTGCATGCTGTTCATCCCACTGCCTCTGTGTCCACCCACGACAAATCTCTTCTTCTGATTCTTCTCTTTCGAGAGAGAAGATGGATCCGTGGAGAAGATATGTGTGGAAACATTGTTGTCATGATCAGCAGCAGGAGGAGGAATCCATGGTAGCTGCTCCATTATCACATTATTATTGCTTTCGTCGTCGTCGTTGTGGTTCTTAATAGGGATATTTGAGACGTGAACTGCTTTCAGAGCCATCAAATTATAAAGAACAATTCAACAGATTTATCTTCAAAAGAATACAAATGTTGAAGAGAGGAGACCCTATCTCTTTCAGAGAGCAGTCAGAGAAATTAAGAGACCAGGAGGAATACAGGAGAAGAAGAATGGCGAAACATGGGAGAAAAAGATGATAGCCAACTAATATGGGACTGGGGCTGATTGTATTTTCCATTCTTTTATGTTCAATAAAACATACAATGCATGTCGGAACTAAGAATAAACCAAGCATAACAAAGGGAATATTCCACCCGGTTAAATTTAAACAGTCAAAAACTTGAGATGCTTTATCTATAATTCTAATTGTCAAAAAGATTCATTTAATTTATTCAAGCTTTTGAGTAGAAGCTTCCAGCAGCTTCTATCTATTTATTCTATGATGCCCTTCCATCCGTCCATCTGTCTGCTTTGAAGAGCAGCATTCTTTCGTGGCTGCTCTCTTCTGTCAAAGAATTACAATTACTTTTCAATTTTAGCGTGTCACGGAGGCGGTGTCAGAAATTTTAGATGCATAATGTGGCATGGAGTCGCTATCTATCTTCCACAGCTTAATACAAAAGAAGAAAAGCACTGGTCATGTGAATCAATCTTCCAAAAAAAGGAAAAGTTTACTAACATTTGCACTCAAATACGATTTGAATGGTTTACGTGGAGTACTATCAGGTGCTGAAAAATCTTCATGTGTTGGAAAGGGAAAACAGACAAATCATGCATTTATGAAGAAAATGGGAACCCCTAAACTACAAAGTAGCTTCCATTTATACTACAACTATCACATGTGATGTTTGTGTCATCTTGTTTGGTATGGTGACAGATTTAATCTCGATCTTCAACCCTAGTTAGCTTATGTTGTTGTACTATTATTTTGATTGCCTGAAAAGGAGAGGAATTGATTAGGCTGAACTCATTAGGGCCAGGGTTTCAAGTTACTTGGCAAGTAAAAAAGATTTTGAATCGTTTTGTAAGAAAAAGTTACTTGGTCAGTGCTGCATCCACCAAGGGAGGGAGTACTAGGTTTTCAAGTCCCTTCCAATTGAAATACGATGAGTTCACTTACTCTCTCACATAATAGAAATTAGAAAGAACTGATTCAAACCTTCTTCCTTCGTTCTCATTGCTCTCATGACAAGTCATCACGTTCTGTCTACATCCGGAGGCTGAACCTGAAAATAGTAGTAACACACTGTTATTGCATTTTCAGACATTCCATTGAACCTAAAAAATCGTTATCAGCGCCACAAATTTTGCTCCCATAAGGATCAACAACTGGCTAGACAACAATAGCATATATGGATGGTAGCAGAGGGTAAACACAACTACTATTATATTTATGTTTCATAGATTAGGCATACAAAGTGGATCATACTACAATTAGTGAGCTTTCAGTTCACAAATCTGTAGACAATCTTGCTGTCGTATCAGTACAATCCCATAAACAAATGATAACGAATCTCCCACTAATCTTTTCATGCCATAGAGCTAGTTTACATCCATTTCTACACAGGACACCATCGACCAGGATAGTTACACTTCAGATTCAAAACTAGACTATGATACTGGTGTAACATCCTCAATTCATTACAGTTGTCATCTCATGTTTTTGGGGCTGGACATCTGGTTTGTTTCATAGTTTTGCAAAAGCAGGTTTTCTCTTCTGCGCAAAAGCGGCGGTTGCTTCCTTCAAATCATCAGACATGAGCATAGATGAGTTCCAGGTAGCAACATAATCCAACCCTTGTTCAACAGACATGTCTCTGCTCCTCAATAGCACTGCTTTCGTCCCCGTCACTGCTAGGGGCGATTTAGCAGCAATTTCTGGAGTCACAGAAGAAAAAAAATACATCTCATCAGCCAGTGCGGCCCTTAACTATATAAGAATTCAATTAGAATTGGATGCGCAGATTGGGTCAATACATAGACATATAACAACCAGAGTTCTGAGTTCATACATAAATAAACCAGAAATCATTTGCATAACCCACATCTTTATACCTTCAGCGATCAGCCGAACACCCTTCTCCATATCCTCTCTGGAACCAAACACCCTAGAAATCAAACCCAACTCCTTCGCCTCATCACCCGAAACCCTCCTACCCGTAAGCGCAAGCTCCATGGCATTCCCATACCCCACAATCGCCGGCAGTCTCTGGAGGGTGCCAAGATCAGCCGTGATGGCGAGATCAACTTCTTTCACAGAGAAAAACGCCTCTTTCGTACAGTACCTAATGTCACAGGCGGTAACGATATCTACACCGCCTCCCACGCACGCCCCGTGCACGGCGGCGATTACAGGCTTGCGGCACTGCTCGATTGCGGTGATTGCATCTTGCATCGACTTGATACTTCTGCGGAGGCGCTCGCCGCTTCTTCCGCGGTCCGTGGAGCGGAGGTGATCATGTGAGAGCGATTCCAGGGATTTGAGGTCGATCCCGGAGGAAAAGTGCTGCCCCGCGCCCGAGAGGATGATGACGGCTGCGTCCGGGTTAGAGTCCAGAGAAGAGAGGGCTTTGGGAAATTCAGAGAAGAATTCGAGTGAGAGGGCGTTGCAGTAGGATGGTCGGTTCAGGATTAGATTGAACACAAAGGAATTTGGATCAGATCGTTCAATTCTCAATGTTTGGTATTTCGCCATCCTTGGTGGTGACTTGCAGACGGGCGGCCTCACTGAGCAGTGATGGTGTTTCCCGAACAGCGAAAGGGATCATCAGATTAGAAAGAAGAGCACGGGTTTTACTTTTTAATAGAGTTGACGGTTCAAGTCAATCGGTTTGGGTTTGGTTTAGTTTCGGTTCGGTTGGATTTGGTTCGGTATGGTTTGATTTGATTTTAAGTCGTTTATTTGATTTTAAGTCATGCCGTATTTGGATCGGGTCGGGTGAATTCGGTTTGTTCGGGTTGAGTTTGGATTATTGACATTTCGGGTCAGTTTGGATCCGTGTGGGTGACTTTCGGTTTGGTTGACTTTTGGCTTGGATGACTTCGGTTTGGGTAACTTTCGGTTCGGGTTAGCCTCTAGGTTGCTCCGTTCTTTTGGATCATTAGTCCAATTCAGGTTAATTATTCGGTTAAATTCGGTTGACATTACATAATCAAATAACATTGTAATCTGATATGCAAAATTGGACGTCAATCAATCTCAATAACTTGTATTAGATTAGGTCGACACTACCATAAGGTTAAGCGGTGGTTTTGATTATACAACATCTAGACATCCAATGAAAACCATGCTTGTTTATCATATTTCTTATTTCTATTGTGTTTCTTTGCTAAAGCGTGTTTAATCTATTAATAGCATTCGGGCCTACAAATGAGTTTGCTTGTAATTTGATTTTATTAGACTCATGAAATCCTTTTCAAAATATTCTAGCGAGTGGCACACAAGGCAGAGAGGCGCGTATAACAATGAGTAGGCGCAAGGCCATGTGAGAAGGTACGAGTGTGGGACACGCAACAAAAGTGCGAGGGCGAGGCACACGATGTTGACCTGGAGGGCGGGGCGTGGTGTTGATCTGGGTGCAAGGCGCGAGGCGTCAACCCAGGTGCGTGACACACGACGTGCAACGTAGACCTGGGTGCGGGGCATCAACCCAGGCGCGGGGCGAGTGGCGTCGACCTGAGTGCGGGGCGTGAGGCGTCGACTCAGGCGCTGGACGCGCAGCGACAACCAGGGGGCAAGGCGTGCAACGTCAACCCCGGCATGTGGAATGACGATGACCCGAAGGCGAAGCGCGCGACATCGACCCGAGGGAAGGGCGGCGTGGACCCGAGGGCGGGGTGCACGAGTGCTCTGTGATGCCAACGTTGTGCTGATGGACGCCGTCACCAGGTGTGTGTGGGCCATGTTGTGGCAACTTAGGGTTTACCGTATCCCTCATGTAATGCTAACCACCAGTTTTTATTGAATAAGAAAATAGTGCGTGAGAGTTTCACTATTATACATGTATGAATGAATAGAAAGATTAATTTAAATAAATAAGTATAATTTACATCATGTTATACATTTGTAACCAACTTGTAAGCTTTGAAGGAAAATAAAGAGATGAGTTGTGAAGAAAAAAAGATGGGAGACATATATGATAACCCTCTTGGCCTAGTTAGGTTTATTCTCTTCACTAAATGTCACTCTTCCCTATCCTTTCCTCACTCATTGTCATACCGCAGACCCCTACCCTAATCTCAGTCACGATCTACTCATTCACCCACCTTCATTAGAGTTGTCAGACGTGTGGTGTGCCTGGGTCGAAGCCCACGCGCCCTGCGTCTAGGCCTTTGTCACCGCATGCCCCGCGCCCATATCTTTGCTCGACTTATTCACCCACCCTAATTTTAGTTTATCTTGCAATTTCATGGTTGAAGAAACTCAGCAACATGGGTTGAAGTCATAGGGTGAGACTTGTGCTTGGTCCTTAGTCATTTTGTTTCGGTCTTGTTACTTTTCCATTTTGTCTTTTTAGTTTCCTTTTTACTTATCTAGGCCTTGGAAAATGATTTGTAAGTATACTGGTAGAGTCATTGGGTTTGATCGTTTACTATTGTTTGAGTAATATCTTTACCTCTCTTTTGACTTATGTAAGTATATTTGTAAGTATCGTATGTTTGTAATGTATAGCCTTGATTATACTAATCAAGAAAAACATAAGAAAATATCAGTCCTATAATAATTAATTAATTATGGGTGTGTTATGTTTCATCCTTATCATCTGCTATAATTAAATGTAATATGTTCATTCGGGTCACATTAGATATATTCATAAATGTAATATATTCATTCGGCTCACATTGGATTTGGTTTGGTTCGGGTCACTTTGGATTTCGGGTCATCATCAGGTTATGGGTGACTTTGGTTCGGTTGATTTTTGTTTGGATGACTTTGGTTCGGATGGTAGTGGATATTGTGGCTTATTTTCGGTTATACATTAATTCGGTTCGGTTTGGTCCGGGTCGGTTTCTTTTGGATTCCGGGTCATTTTTCAAGTTATCATTTTTGGTTAAGATTCAGGTTCAGATCGGCTTGGTTCGGTTCGGTTTTTCGGGTTTGGGTCACTTTGTCAGGTCTAATTTTAAATAGTGGATGCAAGTGTAACCAGTCGTACCGACAAAAAAAGAAAAGATAAGTACTTGAAGTAACCATGTACTCGTGTAATCTTTCACTTCATTATGATTTGTATCGGAAAGTGTAAAAGTAGACCTGGCGAAGGTGACACAAACTTGAAAAACCGAATTGATCCGAACCCGATTTTAAAACAAGTGACATGACCCAAAATGTGACCCAAAAATCCGAACCAAACCAAAACCAAATCACCGAAATTTGGTACAACCTGAATTCATCCGAACAGACTGTGTTGTTACCCTTCCCATACATAGATGTTTTGCTACAAACTATAGATGTTTTGCTTTTAAACGTTTTATATTATAATTTAATGTGTATCATTACTATTTTATAATACTCTACTAATTTTGATTTTAATAAACCTAGGTTTTTTTATGTTTAGGACATGAGACTTGGGAATGGGTTAAGTGTTGATGAAGTTTAATTATAAAACCTAAACTCTTAGGTGAGGCATACTTACCAAGATTAGAGGTGGCAGTTCGGGTCAATCGGTTCGGGTTCGGTTCGGATTAAGTTCAAATCGTCCAATATTTGGTTTGGGTTGGACCGGTCGAGTGAATTCGGTTTGTTCGGGTTCAGTTTGGTTTGTTAAAATTTCGGGTCGATTTGGATCGGTTTGGGTGACTTTCAGTTTGGTTGACTTTTGGCTAGGGTGACTTCGGGTCGGGTAACTTTCGGTTCGGGTGACCCTTTGGTTTGTTCGATTTTTTTTTGGTCATGGGTCTAATTCGGGTTAATTATTTGGTTAAATTCGGTTGACATTACAAAATCAAGCAACTTAATAATCATGATATTTAAATTTGACTTTAATCAATCCCAACAAGCATGAATGCATATAAAAGATTAATTTAAACAAATAATTATAATTAGCATCATGCTATAGTTATACATTAGTAACCAACACTTAACATAATTATTGATGTAGTTCCCTTAATTTATTTAGTAGTTTCAACATTTTGAGAGGAATATAAATAAGGTATGTTCGTGGACAGTTATTAATTTATATCGAAGTGTAGTAACTTGTTTTTTTTAATCTATTAATGGTGACTACTTCCATACTCCTCCTATTTTGTGAAGATACCCTCTTTCCTTAATCTAGTTACAACTTGACTTGAATATTATATTTATATTATTTTTTAGACTTTAATTAGTGTCTTTTAATTTATTAACTAGTCATTGTGGCAACATAACTAAAAATAGAAACACTTTATTAAATATTTAGAAATTAGTAACTTCCCACCTTAATGTCAAATACATCAATTGTCTATTTTTTTTCTTCATCAACCTATTTAATAGAGTTTAATACATTTTTTGAAAAAATTAGGACTAAATTTACTAGTGTTTATGTATCATTGAAGAAAATTTTATAAATAAGATATATAAGTTACTCTACATATTAGAAGAAGATAAATGACTATAAAAGATAAATTAAAACATATTTATATTTTATTAACAAATAAAATAATGAAAACACTAATCAAATTCTCAGTAACAAACCTTTGAACTTTTATTTTAAAATAAATCTCTAATGACTCAAAGATTACCTAATAACTATACTTATTTTTACATTTTTTTCCTTTGTTTTTCTACTTAAATAAAATTTAAATTGAACCCAATTTTTTAGAATTGATACCTAACTTTGCTTAAAAATAATTTTAGTTATAAGTTTAATGAAGGTGGTAAGTATCAAAAAATTAATAATTTAAACATAAACTTTACTATATAATTAAGTTCGAAAAATAATTTAGACAATGATTCATAAATCTATAAATCAGAGTATTCTAAGCAATTTTCCACTAAAATATAATTAATAATTAATTTTCATAATATGTGTTAATTCTTTTGTTTCAAGAATTAATATCAAAAATAATAATTAATGTTCGGAATAGTCTAAGATTTTTAGGTGTGTTTTTTTACCTTTTGGTTTGTTGCAAATAGGTAATCACATAGTTTGACACTGGTTAAGAACTGTTAATAATGAAGAACTATTTACAAGCGTGAAAATTTTGCTACATAGGTAAAAACCTTCAAGTATATTTATCATTTATTGTAATGATGGAGAATTATTTGCAAGATTGGATAAAGGCTTGAAAATTTCAAATTAAAAAAACACCTTCAATATATATGAATTATTAATAAAATACATGAATGATATGAATTAGTGATAAAACTGGTCTAAATATTTGGTTCTTACGAATCTATCATTGATGAGTAACACTAACACATTATCATTATTAGTTGTATGATTAACTATAAATTTAAATTATATGGATTAACTTGAACACGTATAAAAAAAATTGCAAAAGAACAATTGATGATGTTTATATAAGTTACAATATAATTTACATCATGATCAGTTCAACTACTCATTATTTTGCTCATGTTTCTCAGTTTGTTCATATCTACTTAATTAGGTTTTTTTTATTTTTCTTTTACAGGTTTTTTTTACATCCTTAAAGCAAAATTTGCCTATTGGATGCTTGATATTCATGTCTCTTTTTGGACCACAGCCCCATGACACTTCATTGTAAACACTGTTCAGTATTTTGATGTTATGGTACTAGAGTTTTTGGTATAATGGTAGTATTATGAGGCATTGTTCAGTGTTGTGTGATACAGATGCTAAATATTGATTTGTATTCAAACTAGAGATCTAGTATAAAACTTTATGTTTCATCTTCATTGACTCCTATAATTAATGTAATATATTCTTTTGGGTCACATTGGATATATTCATTCGGGTCACATTGGATTTGGTTCGGGTTCGGTTCGGTTGGTTTCAGTTTGGGTCACTTCGGATTCGGGTCATCTTCGGGTTATGGATGACTTCAGTTCGGTTGGTTTTGGTTTGGATGACTTCGGTTCGGATGGTTGTGGATTGTGGTTTATTCTCAGTTTTACAATAATACGGTTCGGTTTGGTTTGGGTCGGTTTGTTTCAGATTTTGGGTTATTTTTCAAGTTATAGTTTTCGGTTGAGATTCGGATATCGGATTGGTTCGGTTCGGTTTTTCGGGTTCGGGTCACTTTTGCCAGGTCTAACCAAGATTGATTTGTATATGCCTAAAGAAAATTACTCAATAAAATGAGGAAAATAAATATTTTCAATGGTAGCTTATTGTGAAACGTGAGATACGCTAGCATTTTGGGGGATGAACGATCACCCAATTATTTCATCTACCATGAGAACATGACCTAAAATGATTTATAAGACAAAGTAATGTGTATCAATACTATTTTCTGTTACTCTATATTTTTATAAGGTAAATTTCATGAAATGCCACTATATTTTTGGCTAATTAATGAAATGCCACTAAAAAAATGATGAAAGACACAAAATGCCACTATATTTTCGTAAAAGCCCATGAAATGCCATTATAGTCATTGACCAGATGGAAAAAGAAAAAAATACCCCTACTAGTTAACAAAGTACTTTTAAAGTTCACCATATGCTCCTAAGTGTTAAAAAATTCACAAAAATTAAATTCTTATCCTTAGGAGTCGTCCGGACCCGGACGGGTTTGATCTCGCCCGGACAGATATCATCTGTGGAGAATGATATGGACGTCCTTTCGAGGGAGTTCGGACCTGGACAAATCTAGGTCTCACCCGGACATCAATATGATGGAAAGAAACGTAGTAGTGATTTAATCGGACGGTGGAGAATCATATGGACGTCCTTAGCAGCCGTCCGGATCCGGATGCCCCATTCTCGCCCCGATGTGTCTAATCTGAGTCAGTGTCTTTAAGTTTGTTCATACATGGTAAATTTCATTGAACAATAGTAGAACTCTCTCGAGTGGTTCTTTAGCACCCTAAAAACAAAATTCAATACTATAATTCTTCTTTACAAATTCTTAATTGTTATCAATTCTATGCCTTCATCATGCCGGTCTATTTTGATACACTAATCATATGCTTGATTGTTCTATGAACAAAGATGTAGTAGTTGTTCTTCCGGCTAATCCATCAAGTAGCAGACAGAAGTCATTCTCCCAATCTTCTCTTCACAAAAGTATAAAAAAGGAGTCCATGTGCAGTATTGAGAGCACAAACTCCCTTGTCCGCTTGAAGTGTATTGGGTGACACCATCTGAACACTTCGTTACTTTGAATTTTTTTTATTATCAAAACCATGAGTAGAGCTTGAAGAGCCACCATATTGATTCTAACTAAGCCTGCATTCAGTGATCACCTCTTCAATCTTTTAGGGATTTAGAACCTCCTTCATATTCACCTTGGTCAAATCTTCCATTTTTCAACAGTTATACTCTCAGGTTTCATGTCACAAATAGACACCTTCAAAGAATCACACTTTAGAACCTCAGTGTCGAAAAACGATAGATCCTCTCTAACCAAATATTAGAGTACTCATGCTTAAGATCTAATCAATAAAGAGAGAGAGCATCATCCATGTATGAAATTATTGAGGACTTGAAGTGTACTGTGTCAACTAAAGCTACATGTAACAATACTTAGAGATCTAGGGATTTTATAGCATTCTCCATGTTCACCATCCTCAACACTAAAGGGAGGCCACTAAATCTATCTAGAATAGAAGTGGTAAAATAATCCATAACAAGGGAAGATAGGTTTCTCTTTTCCAAGAGACAACTTCGATTCTTTTCAACCATTACATCCTTCACTTTTATGTAGGACTTTTCACCACTAGACATTATTAGGTTGGTTGTTAGCCTCTTAACCAAAGCCGTCAAACATGCTACATTTGCATAAATGGGTCAGGCAAGGTTATTATTATCATTCACTTGCAATAAGAGTTTGGTTTATAGTTGTTTCTTTTTTCCACCTAAATTTTCTTAAATACTCAAAACGCTAATTGCAAGAGTGTTATAAACCTTTTATCAAACTTATGAAGGAGCGAGGAAGAAATTTCATATCTAGAGAAAAATGGGAGAATGTGAGCCTTTTGTTATTTATATGCTTACACTTAGAAAGAATGAGTTGTAGGAGAAAGAAAACCACGCTTTATATAATAGCGGGCAAGAATAGAAAAGGAAACTAATTAATTAGGCTAGGCAACTAATTTATTATGAAACAGAATAAGAAAGAATAAGAAAGGAAAGAATAAGAAGAATAAGAAAGAAACTAATTACAAGGAAACTAAATATAATTCTAACACCCCCTATCAAGCTCTAGGGTGAAGGCCATAGAGATTGGGTTGAAATGTCATCGGATGGCAGTATCATCTCGTAATCCTAGTTGGGGAAGAATAGTAGTGTATTGTTTCCCTGTAATTACTTTAGTTAGAGGATCAGCTAGTTGTAATCGACCAGGGATAAATTCAACTGATATCAGTCCTTGCTTCAGCTTCTCCCGCACATAATGGCAGTCTAAGTCAATGTGCTTAGTTCTTTCGTGAAAAACAGGGTTTTTAGCTATATAGACAGCTGCCTGATTATCACATTTGATGGGAACAGGGGGAAATGCTAGTCACCTCCAATCCAGACAGTAATCGGGTTAACCAGGCCAATTCTGTCGTGAGTCTCCTCATGGATCTATATTCAGCTTCGGCAGTAGACAAAGCAACAGTGCTTTGTTTTTTTGATTTCCAGGAAATCGGAGAAGCTCCCAGAGTAATAAAATATCCACCCACAGTCTTTCTAGTCGATGGACAGGCTGCCTAGTCAGCATCGCAATAGGCGATTAGATCATTTAAGTCACTGTTATTTAGAAGGAGTCCAAAACCTGAAGTCCCTTTGACGTATCTAAGAGCATGGTGAGCAGCTTTGAGATGTGCTTCAGTAGAACTGCTAGAAAACTAGCTCAGGAACTGGACTGTATAGCATAAATCGGGCCTGGTATTAGTCAGGTAGTTCAATTTTTCTACAATCTGGCGGTAGACAGTAGGATTAATGAGGCGTTTATTGTTTTGATCATCAAACTTCAAATTGTATTCCATTGGAGCAACAGTAGGTTTGCAGTCAGAATGGCAAAACCTGTTAAGTGTCTCGCTGATGAATTTTCTTTGAGTAACGACTAAACCTTCTAGAGTATTTAAGAACTCCATTCCTAGAAAGAAACGTATTAAACCAAGGTCTTTGATCTTAAAAACAATATTGAGCTCCTGTTTGATCTTGTGTATTTCAATCGTGTTGTTTCCCGTGGCAAGAATGTCATCCACATATACAAGAACATATGTAGACTGACCTTGTTCTTTCTTGGTAAAAAGGGAATAGTCGTTGAGTGATTGGGTGTAACCCAAAGACTAAAGGAAGCTAGTGAGCTTAGAATTCCATTGCCTTGATGATTGTTTCAGTCCGTATAAGGACTTCTTTAATCTGCAGACTCGTTTATCTCCTTCATTTAAGTAACCCTTTGGAGGAATCATATACACTTCCTCGTCAAGGTCACCATTGAGGAAAGCGTTGTTCACATCAAATTGGTGAACATCCCAGCCCCTCTTGGCAGCAATAGCAAGGATAGATCGCACGGTTGTCATATTAGGAACAAGTGAGTATGTTTCCAGGTAGTCAATTCCTTCCTTCTGATTGTAGCCCTTTGCTACTACTCTAGTTTTGAATCTTTCAATTCTACCATCAGATGCAAGCTTCACTTTGTAGACCCATCGACTACCAATAGGTTTTCTGCCTTTACATGGTTCCACAAGTTCCCAAGTTTGATTGTCTTCTAGAGCTTGTATTTCATTGTGCATAGCAGTGATTCATTCATCTTTGGAAGCTGCCTCTTCATAACTCCCGGGCTCAATAACATCTTGTTCTGTCTAAGATTCAATACACATGCATCTTGAGGGAATAACATCCGTAAGGGTGCTCATTTTTATAGTGCCCAGAAAATAATCCTGAAGGTGAGCTGGAGCACTTCTGATGCGTGTGGATCATCTTGCATCAGTTGGTTGGTTAATAGTTTGTTCGGTGGGGTTGTGTTGGTCAGAATTATCATTGTCGTTAGGATTGTAGTGATCCCCCTCTAGATCGTTTTCCCCTTCTAGTGTGGTTAAAGATTGATCAGGTGCTGATGGGTAACATCAGAAATATCATCAACATAGTGATGAGAGTTAGGAGTGGGTTAATTAGCAGCAAACTCTGCTGGTGTGGTGTTAGACAGTTTTTCAATTTCAGTAGGAAGAAAGTATTTCTTTAGATCAATCTCCAGATTGGTTGGTATATGTTTGAAAGGAAACAAGGATTCATATTACATCTCGGTTGACAAAAATTTCTCTGGTTTCAAGATTTAGCAGCTTGTATCCCTTCTAGTGGATGGGTTGGCCTAAGTAGATACATGTTGTGGATCTGGGATTGAATTTGTTTCTAATTCTGCCTGTGATAGTGGCAAAGCACAAACAGCCAAATATTTTCAAGTGCTTATACTCAGGCTTCTTGTTGAATAAAACTTTATAAGGTGTCTTCATATTAATGGGTTTCCTGGGGAGACGATTGATCAGGAAGGTAGCATGGAGAATACATTCCCCCCAAAATTCAAGGGGAACATTTGATTTGAAAAATAGGGCTCTAGCAGTCTCGAGTAGATATCTATGTTTCCTCTCAGCTATCCCATTTTGTTGAGGGGTATTAGGGCATGTGGTCTCATGCTTTATGCCATGTTTCTCAAAGAAATCTCTCCCCTCAGAACTAGTTCCAAGTTCTCTAGCATTGTCGGATCTGATTACCTTAATTTGTTTAGAAAACTGAGTTTTTACATATTGAATAAACCGTTTTATCACTTTGAAAGCATCACTCTTATGTCTTATCATGTAGACCCATGTGGCACGGCTAAAATCTTCTACAATGGTAACAAAGTACTTGAATCCATCGTGTGTCTCCATATGAAAAGGCCCCCGAGTGTCAATATGGACCATCTTAAAAATACATGTTGTTTTAATACTGCTGTTCCCAAAAGGCAGTCTATGAGCCTTAGATTTATTACAAGTTTCACAAAAGAAATTGTCAATGTCTTTCTGTTTGATACTATGTAAAATGTCTAAACCTCTCAGTTTGTCGATTGGAACATGGCCAAGCCTGCAATGTCATTCATCGATAACAGAGATGGAGTTGCAAACAGTGCTCCTCTTTTTGCTGCAATAACTCTGGAACTGGTGTTTGTCCAGGATGTATAATCCTTCATTGACAGCTCCTATCTGAAAGAGATCATTCTTCAAAGGGTCCTGCACAAAACAACCCTCATTTCCAAAACAAATTAGACTGTTTAACTGGACAGCTAACTTGTGGATAGAAAGAAGGTTAAAACTGAAGCCTTCTACATAAAGGACATCACGAAGATTGTAATCAGGACATATCAGAATCTGTCCAACATAATCAACCACTCTAACACGGTTATCAGGCATCTTAATGCGCTTCAAATTTTCATTTTTCTTGATGGAATTCATGATGGATGTGTCACAACAAATATGGTCTGAAGCACCTGAATCTAGAATCCACAAATCCCTGAAACTATCTTTACGCACAGCAGCACTAAGACACAAAGAATTACCTGAAAAACTACACATAGCAGATTTTCCTTGATTGTTGAGTAATTCTGAGAGCTGTTGTAACTGCTGCGCTGTGAAGCCCATGTTCACCTGGGGATTCTCTTTAGGTAGAGTGTTCTTTCTATCTTCCTCCTCAAAGCTGATATTGGCAGCCATGCTCCTGTTAAATTTGCCTTCCATCTTCCTCTTTTTGATAAAGCATTTATCCTCTAGATGCCCTCTTTAGCCACAGTGAGAACATATGATTATCTTCCCAAATTTCTTGAAACAATCTTCTTCAAGGTGTCCTTTTTTATTACAGTAGTTGCAATGAAGATTTTTCTTCTTTTCAACTTGCCACCTGTTATCAGAAACTGATTTGAAGGTTTGATTAGCAAAACTCATTGAATCATTCCCTTTCTCAGTTTCAGCAGTAACCTGGTTTTGTTTTTCTTCTTGTAATAGAAGAGAGTAGACGTGTTCCATAGCAGGCAGGGTCTTCATCATCAAAATATTCCCACGAATGGTCTTGTAAGAAGGATGAAGTCCCATGAGAAATTCCACCAGTCTCTGATCTTGGTAATATTTCTGGTTTTCCTTCGACAACTCACAGTTACAAGTAGGGGTCGGATACATCATATCCATTTCATCCCACAGTTTCTTGAATTTGATGTGATATTCGGTAATACTATCATTTTCCTGTTTCAAAGAACTGATCGCTTGCCTGATCTGGTATAGCTGGACACCATTGCTAGATTCATATGTAGCTACAAGTTCATTCCATAGATCATAAGCAGAACTTGCAGAAAGGAAACTCTGAGCGATCGAATCGTCTAGGGCGTGTTCAAGCCAAGACTGGACCAAACTGTTACAGCGCTCCCATTGACCATACTCGCTCGATTTGGAATTAGGTTTAGTAATCTTACCGTTGATAAATCCAAGTTTATTCTTGGCGGTAAGGGATAGAATAATGACTTTCTTCCATCTGGAGAAATTTTTGCCGGTGAATTTTCCGGCAATAATCATGCTGGGGTAGTCGCTTGGGTGGATATAATAGGGATCCGAATTGTCCTGCTTAGCTGCACCAGTGCTGGAAGAGGCAACATTGGTGAGAATTTGCGTGAGCATACATGCTTCCCTGTCTTGGTTCGCCATAGAAATCGGAAGAGATCTGAGGAATTAGAACAGCCGAAGGAGGGAGATGTTGGGAGAATTGATTTGCGGAATTCGGTAGGGATAGATCGGAATTATTTGCTCTGATACCATATCATACTTATGAAGGAGCGAGGAAGAAATTTCATAGGTAGAGAAAAACGGGAGAATGTGAGCCTTTTGTTATTCATATGCTTGCGCTTAGAAAGAATGAGTTACAGGAGAAAGAAAACCACGCTTTATATAATAGCGGGCAAGAATAGAAAAGACAACTAATTAATTAGGCTAGGCAACTAATTTATTATGAAACAGAATAAGAAAGAATAAGAAAGGAAAGAATAAGAAAGAAACTAATTACAAAGAAACTAAATATAATTCTAACACCTTTCGCCAAGCAAATGAATAATACTTCATGTTAGAATCCCCGCTAGCTACTTCGATAGACGTCACTGCACATACTCTTAATCATGTTAGCTTCTTCCAATAACCAAAGATGTATATACCCATAACCAGCGTACACTATACAGCACCCATCGAATTAGATTGAGGCTCTATATGTTGCTCAGTTTAGTGGAGCACCAGTAGTTAGTATGGCTTGTCGCATTTTATCTATTGTGGAAAGATCACGGCAAAAAAAGTACTATTTACTAACACACAGTTTTAGTAACACATAGTTTAGTGTCGTTATAAGTATATTTTACTGACACATTATATATGTTTGTAAAAGCTAAATAATGTTTACTGACTCATTTATTAATGTTTTAATATAGACCAAATTTTACTGACATAAAGTCACTATTTTACTAACTTTTAAAATTATAAATTAGTATAGTATGTAAGTTTTCTATATTCGTAGCTCTAAATCAGTCGCTAAAACCTACAAAGAACAAAAAGTCAACTGAGTCTATACTGATACTTTTTATAGTTATACTGATACAAAAAATGTGTCTGCAAAAATCGTCTAACATATATACAATATCAAATAAGCTCTTAATTATACCTCACAGAAAACTTTGTTATTCAAATTCTAACAATTGCAAGATATTCCTCTTATCCTCATCATCCATACCCTAAATAATAATATAGGTTGTATACTTGTCGCTCGTAGTATGTAAATTAGTACAAAATCTTCAAAGCTATTATATCCAAGTTATTCTTACAAAAAGCAATATTAGACCCAAGACCTCCTAGAAACATAAATCTACTGATCATAATCAAGAAATAAATTATTATATACGGTAAAAATTTAAAGTTAGATACAATATTAGTAAAATATATTTATCATACATTAAGATGAAATCTTTTTTAAAAAAATTGGCTGTTGGAGGTGGCACTTCAGTCACTACGCGCATTCGAATTTCCAATTCGCTTAGTCAAAAAATGATAATTTTATCTTGAAATATTTTCAAAATTACAATATATATCCAAAATTTCTAACATATTAAAAGGAGATCATTCAGAGATTTTTTTTAAATGTATTTGCATTACTTTTATGTTAAATTCGTGTAAAGACATAGGACAAAAACAGAAAAAAATAGTCAGAATCACGAAAAAGTGACAAATTCTACCTAGGAGGACTCACGTCTACACCCGCCATATTCACCTGGTGTTGACGCCCGCCCTTTGGTCCAACCGTTGGGCGTCGACATCAGCCTTGCTTTGTGGGCGTCGACACATGCTTCCAGGGCATTTTGTCATCATGTTCTATTGACGTTTTTTGACTGATTCTTTTATATTATGTTTTATTAGTGAGACCACCATTTTGAATTAGTCACACGAAGTAACAACATAACAGATTCAAATCATACTTGAATATATTATGTTGTAATTTCGTGTGACTAGTTGAAACAGTGTCACTATCAAAAATACATTTGTCCAATTTTTTTTACCTAAATTCAATTTAAAATACTACAAATACATAAAATTATACCATTGAATGAGTCGCATACGTCCTTGCCGAGATTAATATCATCCAGATAGTGTTAGTTGTGTGTTTTTTAAAAGAATGTTCCTTTTTGCAGTCAGTTTTTTGGTTTTTGTAGTAATTTTAAAAGAATACAGTCAAAATTTTAAATTTCGCAGTCATCAGTATACAGTCAGTATTCCAGAGTTCGCAATCGTAAAAAAAAAAATAGTATATATTCACTGTTGATGTTATTGTATGATTAAGATTAGTTTTAGTACCGATTTACAATCAGAATTCAAATCGAGCTTAAAAATTGTTAGATTGCTGTGAATCGGTAGTTGTATTCTACAGCGAGAAAGAGGGAGAGAGCAGATCGAGAAAGATGGAGTGTGGAGATACAGAAAGAATGTCTTTCTTATTACTTACTTCTATATGAAAAGAATGGGTACATATATATAGGAGAAAAGAGATATCGAATAAGGAAATAAAATCTATACTTAATTAGAGAAGGGAAACTAACTAAAATCTAGACTTAATTAGAGAAGGGAAACTAACTAAAATCTAGACTTAATTAGAGAAGGGAAACTAATAAAGAAGGAAACTATGAAGAAAGGAATATAATTCTAATACCCCCTCTCAAGCTCTAGGGTCGAGACCATAGAGATTGGATTAGATTACAAAATTCCAGTATAATCATGTAACCCCAACTGAGGAAGAACAGAATGGTATTGTTTCCCTGTAATGACTTTGGTGAAAGGATCCGCGAGCTGTAGACGGCCAGGTATAAACTCCACTGAAATAAGTCCTTGTTTCAGCTTCTCACGTACATAATGACAGTCTAGATCAATGTGCTTAGTCCTCTCATGGAACACAGGGTTTTTGGCTATGTATACCGCTGCCTGATTATCGCATTTGATGGGGACAGGCACAACGGTAGGCACTTCCAGTTCAGATAACAGTCTGGTTAACCATGCTAGTTCTGTTGTGAGTCTTCTCATCGACCTATATTCAGCTTCGGCAGTGGATAAAGCAACGGTGCTTTGTTTCTTTGATTTCCAGGAGATAGGAGAGGCTCCCAAAGTAATAAAGAATCCACTAACGGATTTTCTGGTGGATGAACAAGTAGCCCAATCAGCATCGCAATAGGCGATCATATCGATGAGGCTGCTGTTATTCATCAAGAGTCCGAAGCCAATAGTTCCCTTGACATATCTAAGGGCATGATGAGCAGCACTGAGATGAGCTTCTGTTGGGCTGCTGGAAAATTGGCTTAAGAACTGAACTGTAAAACATAAATCCGGTCTCGTGTTTGTCAAATAGTTTAATTTTCCAACAATTTGCCTATATACAGTGGGATCAGCAAGAGGTTTGCAGTTGTCTTCAAACTTCAAATTGTATTCCATAGGAGCGACAGTGGGTTTGCACTCAGAGTGGCAGAACTTGTTCAATGTTTCCTGGATGAATTTCCTTTGAGTGACAACCACTCCCTCTGGGGTGTTTAAAAACTCCATTCCCAGAAAGTATCGGATTAAACCAAGATCCTTGATTTTGAAAACAGTGTTGAGCTCTTTCTTGACTTTGTTTATTTCTACACTGTTGTTCCCCGTGGCAAGAATATCGTCGACATAAACTAGGATGTATGTGGACTGGCCTTGCTCCTTTTTAGTGAAGAGAGAATAATCGTTGAGGGATTGAGTATAACCAAGGATTTCAAGGAAACTGGTAAGCTTTGAATTCCACTGTCTCGAGGACTGTTTTAGTCCGTATATTGATTTCTTCAACTTGCAGACTCGTTTGTCCCCTTCTTTCAGGTATCCCCTTGGAGGGAGCATGTATACCTCCTCATCTAAATCACCATTTAGAAATGCGTTATTAACGTCGAATTGGTGAATTTTCCATCCTCTCTTGACTGCGACAGCTAGGAAGGAACGGACTGTTGTCATCTTAGCCACTGGTGAATACGTTTCTTGGTAGTCTATACCTTCTTTCTGGGTGTATCCCTTGGCGACAACCCTTGCTTTATAGCGCTCAATTCCTCCATCAGATGTAAGCTTGACCTTGTATACCCAACGACTACCAATGGGTTTCTTAGTTTTACACGGTTCCACCAGCTCCCAAGTTTGGTTAGCTTCTAACGCATGTAATTCATCATTCATGGCAGAAACCCATTCTCCTTTGGATACTGCTTCTTCATATGACTCTGGCTCGGTTATGTCTTGCTCTAATTGGGACTGAATGCTCATACATCTAGACGGAATAACGTCTGTGAGCGTGTTTATTGTGACGTTCCCCAGAAGGTAATCTTGGAGATGTGCGGGAACATGCCTGATGCGCTCAGACCTTCTGGAAACAGGTGGCTGATTTGCTTGTTGTTCAGCTTGAGATTGATCATCACTGGTATCTGATTGATTGTGAGCCCCCTCTACTTCGATGCCCCCCTCTGTAGTGGGTGTATCTTGATTGTTGTTATATTGGACCACATCAGGGACCCAATCTTCAAAAATAGGATGATGATTTTCGACAGATTGGGTGGTTTGGTCTGGTAAAGGGACGACCAGTCTCTCTATTTCAGAGGGTAAAAGGTATTTCTTCAAGTCAAGATTAAGATGGTTTGGTATTTGTTTGAAAGGAAACAAATTTTCATAGAAAACTACATCTCGATTGACAAAGATATCTCTGGTTTCTAGGTTTAGCAATTTATATCCCTTCTGATGCATGGACTGACCAGGTAGATACAAGCTGTTGATCTTGGATTGAATTTATTCCCAATTCTGGAGGTGATAGTTGCGAAACACAGGCAACCGAACACCCTTAAGTGTGTATATTCTGGTTTCTTATTGAACAAAATTTCATATGGTGTTTGCATGTTAATTGGTTTACTGGGAAGTCTGTTAATGAGATAGACAGCGTGGAGTATGCATCTCCCCAAAACTCAAGAGGAACATTGGATTTGAAATATAGAGCCCTTGCTGTCTCAAGAAGATATCTATGCTTTCTTTCAGCTATTCCATTTTGCTGGGGCGTGTTAGGACAGGTCGTTTCATGTTTAATACCACGCCCCTGATAAAATTCTTTTCCTTCTAAGCTGGTGCCAAGTTCCCTTGCATTATCAGACCTGATCACTTTTATTTTTGCAGAAAACTGAGTTTCTACATACTGGACGAATTGTTTAATCACTTGAAAAGCATCACTTTTATTTTTTATCATATAGACCCATGTAGCGCGGCTGAAATCTTCAACAATAGTAACAAAATATGAAAAACCATCGTGGGTCTTTACATGAAAGGGGCCCCATGTGTCTACGTGAACCATCTCAAAAATACATGTAGTTTTTATGCTGCTGCTACTGAAAGACAGCCTATGTCCCTTTGATTTATTACATGCTTCACAGAAAAATTTATCTATATCTTTCTGTCTAATACTATCTATCACATCTAGGCTTCTTAATTTTTCTAATGGCACATGGCCCAACCTATCATGCCATTTGTTGATGACAGAAATTGAATTACACACAAGACTCCTTCTCTTGCTGTAGTATTGCTCGAACTGCTGGATGTCCAAAATGTACAGTCCTTCTTTAACTGTTCCAATTTGAATGAAATCAGTCTTCAATTGGTCCTGCACAAAACAACCCCCACTTCCAAAGGAAATTAAACTGTGCAGCCAGTTTGTGAACTGATAAAAGATTGAAACTGAATTCTTCAACACAAAGAACATCAGGTAAGTTGAAGTCAGGACATATTTGGACATGTCCAATATAGTCTACAACCTTAATATGATTATCTGGCATTTTTACTTGCTTCAGCTTAGCATTTTTCATAATAGAATTCATGATTGATTTATCACAACAGATATGATCAGAGGCACCTGAATCGAGAATCCGAAAATCCTTGGACTTATTACTACGAACAGCTGCACTAAGACATAAGGATTTACCTGAAAAACTGCACATGGCAGTTTTTCCTTTTCCATTGAATATCTCAGAGAGTTGTTGCAGTTGTGTGGTGTGAAACCTGCGGTTAACTGATTGTTTTCTCTTGACTGTTTTTCCTCATATTCAAAGCTAGTCTGAGCCACCATACCTCTGTTATTTCTCCCGGTCTTATTTCCCTTTGGGAAACCATTCTTTGCGAAGCATTTCTCTTCCAAATGACCTTTCTTACCACAATATGTGCACTGAATTATTTTTCCAGATTTAAAGAAGCAATCTTCCTCAATGTGCCCCCTTTTATTGCAGAAGTTGCAATGCAGATTCTTCTTCTTCTCATTTTGCCACTTGTTTTCTAGCGCAGGCCTGTAACTCTGGTTAGCAAAGCTCATCGATTCACTCTTTCTTTGTTTCAGTAGGTTGATTTTGGTTTTCTTCTTGCAGCAAAAGAGAGTAAGCTTGTTCGATAGAAGGTAAAGTCTTCTTCATCAGAATGTTACCACGGATAGTTTTATAAGATGAGTTCAACCCCATAAGAAACTCCACCAATCTCTGGTTCTGGTGGTATTTTAGGTTTTCCTTCGATTGCTCACAGTTGCAAGGGGGAGTCGGAAACATCATATCCATCTCATCCCATAGCTTCTTGAGTTTGGTATGGTATTCAGTAACGCTGTCGTTCTCTTGTTTTAGAGAACTAATGGCTTGTCTGATCTGATATAATTGAACACCATTGCTTGTTTCATACTTCGCCAGCAACTCGTTCCATAAATCGCGCGCGGAATTTGCAGTGAGGAAACTCTGAGCTATTGACTCGTCAAGAGCGTGTTCAAGCCAAGATTGAACCAGACTATTACATCGTTCCCATTGATCATAGTTACTGGATGCAGAATCAGGCTTCGTAATCTTCCCATTTATAAATCCAAGCTTGTTTTTGGCAGTAAGGGAAAGGATGACAGCCTTCTTCCATCGTGAAAAATTTTTACCAGTAAATTTCCCGGCAATAATCATCCCAGGATAGTCGCTCGGGTGAATATAGTAAGGATCAGAAGCATCAACCTTGGTTGCGCCAACACTGGTCGTCGCGACATTCGTCAGGATTTGAGTGAGGAGACGAGTCAATTCGTTCTCCCCTCCTTCGTTGGCCATGGCTATCGCAGACGGGACGGAAACCCTAGAAGGGATTCACAGAAGAAAAACGAAGAGGAACAGAATCCTGCTCTGGTACCATGTTGGATTGCTGTGAATCGGTAGTTGTATTCTACAGCGAGAAAGAGGGAGAGAGCAGATCGAGAAAGATGGAGTGTGGAGATACAGAAAGAATGTCTTTCTTATTACTTGCTTCTATATGAAAAGAATGGGTACATATATATAGGAGAAAAGAGATATCGAATAAGGAAATAAAATCTAGACTTAATTAGAGAAGAGAAACTAACTAAAATCTAGACTTAATTAGAGAAGGGAAACTAATAAAGAAGGAAACTATGAAGAAAGGAATATAATTCTAATAAAAATAATAATAAAAAAAAGAACGCACATGATCCGTCCGTAAAACGGACCAGCATACTGCCGTCCATTTCATACCGTCCGTTTTGCGGACGAGGACGAGTCAATAGACCGTCCTTAAAAAGGACGGGTCTAAACCATCCGTTTTATGGATGAGTCAATATATCGTCTGTAAAATGGACGGGTCTAGACCGTCCGTTTTACGGACGAGTCACTATACCGTCCGTAAAAAGGACCGTCCGTTTTATGGACGAGTCACCATAGCGTCCGTAAAATGGACGGGTCTAGACCGTCCGTTTTATGGACGAGTCAATATACCGTTCATAAAATGGACGGGTCTGGACCGTTCGTTTTATGG
Source organism: Limonium bicolor (assembly GCA_023374045.1). Lineage (NCBI taxonomy): Eukaryota > Viridiplantae > Streptophyta > Magnoliopsida > Caryophyllales > Plumbaginaceae > Limonium > Limonium bicolor. The sequence continues at coordinate 288,750,533 of CM041781.1, forward strand.
ACAAGTCAATATACCGTCCGTAAAATGGACAGGTCCGAACCGTCCGTTTTATGGACGAGTCAATATACCGTCCGTAAAATGGACGGGTCTCGACCGTCCGTTTTATGGACGAGTCAATATACCATCCGTAAAAAGGACCGTCCATTTTATGGGCGAGTCACTATACCATCCGTAAAATGGACGGGTCCGTTTTACGGACGTAGTATTTTCGTCCGTTTTGCGTACCGCATTATGTACCGTCCGTTAGAGACATTATAGATAATGATCCATTTGGAACGACTCTCGATTCATAAACAATGAAAGATATTTTTTTGTGACTGTAAACTCTGGAATACTGACTGTATGCTGATGACTGCGAAATTTAAAAATTCAACTGTATTTTTTAAAAAATGACTGCAGAAACCAAAAAACTAACTGTAAAACACAGACGCAGTTTTTAAAATTTATGTGTTTTAAGCCATACTCATACTATATCACAAATTTTAAATAAATATTATAATTTTTAAAAATATTTATAGAAAATTTTAAAATACAAACAATACAGTTTTTTTAGAATTCCATCGCAGTGTTCAGCTTCACAATATTCGCGAATTCGCAGCGCACCGTCTTGCGAAGCAACTGAGATATTTACCCTGAAATGTAACCTCGAGACGACAGTGAGGAAACTTGCAAACATCCTTCCACTCCACCTTGGCTAGTCTAGTCATTTTGTCACACACTGGTCGTTCTCATGAAGCTTAGTATGAGAGCCCCACTGTTTTAACGATGGAGATTAATTTTGGTGATGGATAATGCTCATAGTAGCGTTTTGTCTTTTCCAACATAATCTAGTGGGCCCTATTATTTTAATCGATCTGAGCATATATATAAACTTGTAAATGAGAAGCCACGTTTCATTACCGGAGTTTGATTAATTATATCCGGAACATCACCACACCGCACACCATACATATTCATCATCAGAACTTCTAGCCATATTGGCAATCATATGAAAACTAACTTCACAGTTCACAAGGGGTAACTAGATGAAAACAAGGATATATAATGATATGAAAGTACGTACTAGTATATGTGTAAAAAAATCACGTGCAATGTTTGTGCAGAAAAATATCGACTAACAAGAAATGAAAAGCGGTATGTACTGCAACCCAGATATACGAATGTCATGACGCATGTATTGTTTGTTTATGTACAGAAAAAGAAGAGGGAAGGGCTGAAACTGTGACACATGTACACAGTGTACATTTTCAAAACATAACCAAATTGTTCACAGAATTCGTCGTACGTAGCTGTCTAATTAAAATACCACAATAGGAGAAATGAGATGATAGTTCTGGACTCTAGCTAGGTGCTATATGTTACTATGTACTATATATATCGACATATACTAGTAAGTCTTTCACATGCGTCGTATATAGTATCATCAGGCGCAGTCCAATCCCCCCATCTCAAAATTTTTTTATAGTTACAGCGGTGGTAGGTTTTGAATCCAGACCTTTGGTTCTAGTATACTACTCCTCTACCGACCAAGCCACAGGGGTTTGACATCCCTCATCTCAAATTGATACAACAATACTTATTATCTCATTCGGTACTACTTAGAGCCGAGCCAAGTCCCTGTCGTTTAGTCGATAGTGAAGTGATATCTTAGTAGCAGAGGTTCTAGGTTCAAAATTTACTCGCAGTACTACCTCATAGTAGACCTAGTAACGAGTTATCCTTTTGAATTTTAGGTCATATCTTTTCGAATCAATTTAGATTCAGGTCAAATCGGATTCAGGTTGTTTTAATTGAGCCGCTACTACAAAACTCTGAGATCTTGAGCCAACTCAACTAACCGGTTGGGTCAGTTTGGTTTCAATTTCTTTCCCAGAGTACTTACAACTAGACCTGGCAATTCGGGTCACTCGGTTCGGGTCGGGTCGGGTCAATTTGTAGATATTTACTATTCGGTTCGGATCGGATCGGGTTTAATGGTTTAAATTATATTCGGGTGATTTCGGTTTGACTGAGTTCGGGTTTGGGTGCTTTCGGTTCGGGTTAGCCTTTGCGTCACTCGGTTTTTTCGGGTTATAGGTCAAATTCGGGTGACTTATCCGGGTTTAATTGACAAAAATTTTAAGTTACAAATTTTAAGCAACATTCATAACTTGCATTTATTTTCATATGCGGCTCCAAATTCTTTTAATATAGTGTTACCGTTGATCAAGAGTGCTATTGTGTATAGGTTGGATAAAATCAAACTGGATGACAAATTTTGTAAATGAATTTAAACTATACATCTATTAATTGTATAGACTAAGTATAAATTAAGCTTTTGTGAATTAGTGGTCAATATTCGCAATCAACGTCCAGTCTACCCCGCCCACGCCCGACGTCGTGCCTCCTGTCGTCCCGCGCCCGTCACACCCTGAGCCATCACCTCGCACAAGCGCCGCACATCTACACCCATCCATCATCGTCTTGCACAAGCGTCACACGCCCAGGCCCATCCATCAACATTCAAACCATTCCTAAGTCCTAAATATAAAGAAACCTAAGTTTATAAAATATAGAATAATATAAGATAGTAATGATACACATTACATTGTCTTATAAAACATTTTAGGTTAAGTTGTAAAGGGAGATGGAATAAGGTGGGAATTATTCATCATCCAAAATGCTAGTCTATCTCATGATTCATAATAATCTACCATTTGGAATATTTATTTTCCTCATTTTATTGCATATTATTCTTTAGGAATATACACATTAATCTTGAATAGTATATGTCTCAACTAAAAGGTTTAGGTTTTATAATTAAACTTCATCAACATTTAAACCATTCCCAAGTTTCATGTACTAAACATAAAAAAAACCTAACTTTATTAAAATCAAAATTAGTATAGTATTATAAAATAGTAATGATACACATTAAATTGTATTATAAAACATTTAAAAGCAAAACATCGATAGTTTGTAGCAAAACATCCATGTGTGGGAAGGGTAACAACACAGTTTATGAATGTTTTATTACAATAAGACTTGAGACGCTTGAAGATTGAAGATGTTCAATATTATATATATCATTTGTGAGCAATGAACACTTATTGGATGTCTAAATCTCCATTATGTGTTTTTGGTTTCAAGATTATTTTTACGGTTGGAACAACTATAGTAGATTTAGATTTAGAAAAACATTCGGGTGGATTCGGTTCGGGTTGATTCGGTTCGGGTGGATTCAGTTCGGGTGAATTCGGTTCGGGTGGATTTGGTTATACCAAATTTCGGTTTGACTCGGTTTTGGTTTGGTTCGGTTCGGATTTTCGGGTCACATTTTGGTCATGCTATTCGGTTTAAGTTCGGGTTCGGATCGGGTTGGATCGGTTCGGTTTTTCTAGTTCGGGTCACCTTTGCCAGTTCTACTTACAACAGTCCATCATATCATATACTATCGTGTAGTAATTAAATACTCGAGCCTGACAGTTGATATCATATCTACTGATGATGTCGTGCTTTCAATAAAATGTAAACACAACCAAAGCTTGCTTCTCTATCAAAAAATAGCATTACATTAGTGAGGATAGACAATGACAATAGTACTGCTTAATTAATAAACAATAAACTCCCAAATTCCAATGTGAAAGTGTTACACATTCTGTACCAAACCTATTATTGGTATTCAAGCTACATCCCGAGCTAGTATAATTGATTATTTCTAGCTACTTAACCTATATATGTAACCTCTCAAGAAAATAACAGACCTAGGTTACCACTTTCAATAATGAAAGCCAAAACGGATTAGAAGATAAAAAATTTCCTGCTGTTAATAATTAATACTACTACTCAACAACAACAACTAGTTTGAGAATGAATGAATGAATACAAAACGCATGAATGGGTCGATCGTGTGATCATATCAGGATATATAGTTGGTATGGTGGAAAGGTGAGAAATTAATCCCACATTATATACCTACTTACTTGTATAGATATATAAACTGATAAAGCATCCTCCACTCTACCTTCACAATTCCCATGCATCTAGAGTGATCTTTCTCTTTAATTTGTACTCCTCATAAAACATAAATACATACTTAAAAAATTCACTATAAATACTCCAAACAAATTTGCTTCTTTGGTCACTCACCATCAGGACAACTTCTTTTCCCCTGCCTTGGCTTGGCTTCTATATATATATTTCTTACTCACCTTGGTTATCTTCTCCATATACTATATTAGATGTACAGCACCTCTCCATCTCCAACAACAAGGAAGGAAAGAAAGAAAGTATAGAGCACTAATTTCAGTACCGTGTATGTATTTCTCATCATCTAGCTTGTAAGGTGGAGAGGAATAGCTAGCTCGCTCATCTCTTGTTTGGAAGATATGGGTTTGCATCAAGGAACTTTCCTACTGGCCATGGGGATCTTAGGTTAGCTACCTCTTAATTAATTACCCTCATTCTGGTCCTCGATCTTCATATATAAGTATATCTGTGTACATTCGTGCTCTATGTATCTGTTGGTTTGAAAATGTCGCAACTTCTTTCTTAATCAAATTCAGTTTTACCTTGCAGGGAACATCTTTGCGATGCTGGTCTACCTCTCTCCAGTGTAAGTACCTCCCATCCCATCGATATTGTTAAAATAACGCTTAAAATTTCAGCTGAACAAGATCCATCCATCCATCCCTGTCTTAATGTTTCTGGGATATTCATCAGCCCCACATTCATAAGAATCTACAAGAAAGGATCAACTGAAGGATTCCAATCAATGCCGTATGTAGTGGCTCTATTCAGCTCCATGTTGTGGCTCTACTATGCACTCATTAAACGAGATGATCTATTCCTCATCAGCATTAACATTGTCGGATGCACTATCGAGACTGTTTACGTTGCTCTCTTCTATGTCTATGCACCCAAAAAGACCAAGGTACGTATTTCACTTTCTTTCTTTCAATTTCTTCTCCTGTTTGTTATCCTTTCCAGATCATTGTATCACCATCCCCGCTGATAAGCTAGCTAGCTAGCTGCCATGGATCGATCTCTTCTAACTTATGCATACTTCAACTCTGCTGCCATGGATCGATCTCTAACTTATGCATACTTCAACTCTGCTGCCATGGATCGACCTCTAACTTATGCATACTTCAACTCTGCTGCCAGATCTTCACTGCCAAGCTGGTGCTTTTAGTGAACCTGGTGGCCTTCTCCTTCATCTTTGGCATCACCTATTTCATAAATATGAGCAACTCAAAGCGAGTCTTCACCGTTGGAGTCATCTGCGCTGTCCTTACAGCAGCTGTATTCATGGCACCATTGGCCATCATGGTATCTACATATGTTTTTAGAACGAAGCAAATATCCCTGATCATAGCAGCTTATTGCTCTCATTCTGACTACGACTAATCATCTCTTCTGCATATAAATGTGAAAATATAGGTCAAAGTGATCAGGACCAGAAGCCTTGAGTATATGCCATTTCCATTGTCCTGTTTCCTCACCATAAGCTCAATCACTTGGTTTTTTTACGGTCTTTTGCAGAGAAACCCCTTTGTTTGGGTAATTACTTACCAAACCAAAACAACTTTCATATGGTTTATCCACCACCCCAACCACACCCCACCCTCATGAATAAATCCTCTTTAATTTCCTGATATCATTGAATTCTTGTGGTTGGGTTTTGTTTGCAGCTGCCAAACATTACCGGATTCATCTTCGCGGTCCTACAACTGGTGATTTACGGGGTCTGCAAGTATAGCTTTGCCAAAGAAGAAAAGAACAATCAACCCAAAGAAGCTGCAAAGATCATCAGTCATGACCCGACACTCGGTTGCACCGACTGTAGCAAATTGCAGTTGAACAACAAAGAAGCAGATCATCAAGGACTAGTCACAGCAAAGGTTGGAGAAGTTCATAAGAAGCAAGAAGGGCCCAGAGACTCCTTAGTTTGACTATGTATCAAGGACTGAATTACTTACTACCTTTATATCTGCACTGCTTGCTAATATCCAAGTTAGTTTCCCAGGATTACAACATTGTCTGCCAAAAATAATCAGGAGTTGAGAGATGGGAGTTGTATTAATTTATTCCATTAGCAGCTTCTCCTTTGACATCTTAGATGAAGCTGTTGTTGCTGCTGCTGCTCATATTGTTGTTACCACTAGAGAGGCAAATTTTCCCAGATGAAATGCACGGTTCAGCATGCCATGCTTCTTTTACAGCAGCTCTCCTAATTATAACAATTAATACAGACCATGGCTGCATACATTATTTTGTAATAATACATTAAACATGCAGTTAGTTACATATTGTTTCACTTCAGAAAAGGTAGAAAGGCAATGCAGAGGGAGACGGAAGAAAAATACTTCATTACTTGAAAATGTCTTATTGCAACAGATACAACAACAACAAGTTGGGCCTGTCTTAAAAGAGGAGAGACTCTAATGAGCAAAAAGCAGAGAGTCAACCAACAACCCAGTCCTCATTTCTCTGTTAACAATTACTCCCTTTATTTACTGATTTCTCCTCTCCTCGTTTCTGTGCCCAAACCAAACCTCCATTTACAAATGCGCACTCCTCTTCAACCTTTTCCATGTTTGATGATACTAATGGAAAAGGAAAAAGGGAGGCAATTAATCGGATCAGCCTCCAAAAGGACAAAGGCCGGAAAATGGTTGACAAAGAAAAGAAAGCAAACATGAAAGATGAAGGCAGCGCCATGGACAAAAACATAGGTTCAGATCACCTCTCTTCGTCCAGAAATGCCTTCTTCTTTCTGTCAAATTGTCTGTGTAACATCATCAGCAAGCGAAGTGGAGAAAGAACCAAAAGGAGGCTGACTGACTGACTGACTAAAGCATCAATATGACTATCACCACCGCCACCATCATCCGTTGCTTCCATCAGAAGCTGTCCCTTGCGCACTTTGCCTTCTTTTCTCTCTCAAATTAGCACCCCACATCTTTGCCTCGGCAACAGCCCTCTCTCTTTCCAGGTCTCTGTTCAACATTCTAGCTGTGTCCCTTGGAGAGTCTTCTTTCTCAGATCCCTCCACATCCCACTTTCTACCAGACCCTCCTCCTCCCTCTTCATTTCTTCCAATCCTATTAGAAACATTACCACCACCGCTCTCTTCCCCTCTGCCCCTTCCATTGCTGGCGCTGCTTGTTTCGTATCCTTGGTTTGCCAGAAATGACAGAGCCGTCACAACATCCCCTATCAGAGGCCGTGCAGCAGCATTCTCTTGGATACACATCGATGCAACCGCCAGAGCTTGGTAGAGACCTCGCATAGGAAACCTGTTCTGAAGCCTTGGATCTGCCAGTTTCACAAACTTCTTCCTATCATTGAACAGAGGTCGAGCCTGCACAAGATTTAAATCGCTTATGCTACCAGACAAATATAAACTACAACCAACAAACAAGTTAATTTGTTCCTCGTGAGGTGAGGTACGTACCCATGATACAAGGTTTTGCTCTCCTTGACGCCGATCACTATCAATGGCTTTGCGCCCAGTTATCAGCTCTAAGAAGACGACCCCAAAACTATATACATCGGATTTCACAGTCAACTGCCCAGTCATAGCATACTCAGGGGCACAATATCCATATGTACCCATAACTCTGGTAGACACGTGGGACTTGTCACCCGTAGGCCCAAGCTTAGCCAACCCAAAATCCGAAAGCTTCGGGTGGAATCCCTCGCCAAGTAATATGTTAGAAGACTTAAAGTCTCTGTAAATAACAGGTGGGTTGGCCTTGTCATGAAGGTACTCCAATCCTTTGGCTGCCCCAGCCGCGATTTTCATTCTTGTATTCCAATCAAGAGGTTCCTTCTCTGGAGGTAAGTCTGCAAGAAATAATACAACAGTTGTTATATCAATTAATTAGCATTTCATATATTTGATCCCTCTGATTGAAAACACAAAGTAATGTGCACTCATCTTGAATGGGAAGAAAAGAGGTACATGTAGAGGGGCAGAAGTTTTACCATGGAGATGATCTTCCAGTGATCCCAAAGACATGTATTCATACACAAGTAGCCTTTGGTCTCCATCAGCGCAAACCGAGCAGATTCACCAAGTTATCATGATGCAGGAGGCTGAGCATCAGCACCTCTACCAGGAACTCTCTATTACCTTGAAGACCATCTTTATCCAATTGTTTAACAGCAACGGCCTGAATAATGTGTAAAGTGAAAGAACATATAAAAAGCACAGATTAAAATAAAAAGAATAAGGAACATTATTTCACCTTGTCATTGACTAAATTAGGCATCCCAACCAGCATTGTCCAAAGATGTAAATATTCTATCATCTAAAATTACAAATTATGCTTTACTAATTAGACAATACTTATAGCATAGGGCAATTAATAGATCTGGATCCGCACGCACATCTTCAGCAATAAGAAGACAGACAATGACTGAATCCAAAGAACGCCCATTTGCCTCATACTGGACATACTACAGTATGGTAGTATTGTCTCACCAAACAGCAAGCGTACTTGTTTCTTCACAGAAGGTGCGCCATAAGTAAATAGCTCTCAAGATCAAACATCAAACTTTCAAGAAAAGCATCGATCTATAACATCAGATTATGCAACAAACACAGCATGATCTACATCCAAAGCAATGGGGCTGAGATCATCCTCAGAATTAAGCATCTTATACCTTTTACACCATCTCAACAAAGACTAAAATAATTTTCAAGCATTCACAACTCGATAAACTACAGGCAGTCAATACTATGCATAGGGATGCTTTAATATAACACCACCATTGAGAAAATAATTTAAAAAATGATCATCAAGTAAAACATAACATAAATCAAATAGTACCAAAACTAAATTAATAAATGTGACTGACCTGCCCATTCTCAAGCCTCCCTCTGTACACACGGCCGAACCCCCCTTCGCCGAGAAAACACTCCGGCCTGAAGTTCAGGGTAGCAGCTGCAAGTTCCCTGAATGTAAATGTCTGGGCAGCAACATCAGGAAGGTCCTTTGGAGCAGAGGATTCCCGCCTTGGCCCCACATTATTTCTCGCTTTGACCTTGCCACCCCCTGAAATTTTTCCAACAAGGGTAAGATGAACATATATAAATATAAGTTGACTAAAGGAGATAAAGCAGAATTCTATTCCATCTATAGATTTCTCAAAAGAGATCATTCTCATCCTACAAAAAGTTTGCCATGTCAAGCAAACAGAAACGGAAGAGCTGTAGCTTGATTTAGATGGAAAAAGCTAACTGCTGCTACAGAGGAAAAACAGTAATTTTGCGAGTTTCTGTGTTTAAAGATCCCCAATTAGTACCAGCCAACAACTGCCCCGAGATCCTATCACAATTTCATAATTGGAAAATGTACGCATCTGCTATAAAACTGATTCAGAGTACTTGTGCTTTTCACGAAAGAGGGAACACGGTCACAAGTATTGCACATTAATGAGAGGTGGAAACTCAGCTTGCAGAAGAGCTGGATCGGATCAATACATCCACATGGATATGGAAATAGATAAAGAGATAAACGGGTGGATTTAGAAAGACGGGTAACTGTTCACAGACAAGAGTAATTATTATCAAGCAAAGGAAAGAAAAGAGGTAACTAACCAGAAGATAATTTGGAGAAGTTGCTATCAGTATGAGCAAGAGAAGCAGTATCTCTTCGATCGTCATGCTCTCCATCCGGATTCAATCTTTGTTCCTCTTTCGAATCGAAGCACGAAAAGCATCCCATTTCAGAAATCCAGAACCAGAAACACACTTGTGCTCCTCGATTGCCAACTTACAAGGTACCCTCTATCAAACTATCATATTTCCTTGACTCATTTAGTCTTACCGTGATTCAAATCACACTTCCCCAATGTAAACTTGATGAGTTACATAAATTATCCGACCGCCGACCCAAAAAAAAAAAATAGTTCCCTGGCTTGCGTCAACAGCTTCTTTTTCACGCTAATTGTAGGGACGGAATCGAATAAGGGTCCGTCAATGGATTACAAGTGCGAGATCATAAATTGAAGAAAGCAAAGGTAAGGTAAGAAAGGACGGAGGAAGAAAGAGAGAGGGAGTGTGCAAGACGGCTATCACCACTTTGGATGGGGATGAAGCTTGTTACTGTAGGATACAAGTAGATGCAAGCAATAAAAAAATACTACTATATTTACTAAAAAAAGAAAAGTAAGACGAGGACGACTAACAGCCCCACGCTCTCTCTTTCTTGCAGAGTTTGACCGGACTCTGTTTGTTCCGTCTTTCACCTTCTTCCTTTCTACCTCCACCCTCTGCTGCACCGCACAACACGCTGTCTGTAAATTTCGGGAAGGTCGGGTTGAAATTTTTACTGGGTTTCTCGAGGGTGCATCAATTAGTCAAAAACGAATGGAACAATGTGAGAAGTGAAATCCATTGTGGTTGAAAGAAATTAATTACTCCCCACACGTCAGACACGTGTTAAGGCGAGATGAGCGGGATTCCCTCTCTCCCTTATATCTTTTATTTGGGGCCCTTGATTTCATCTTCTTTGCCGTCAGAAGAAACCGCGGCCTTTTGTCTTTTGTTTGTTTGGCTAAAACTTGGAGTTCGCTTACAAGAAACTGTGGGATTTATCTGAGTACATACGTGTCTGAGTAATGGAGAGAGCAGATGTGAGACTTAATCAAAGAAAAACCAACTAGGATGACAAGTAGTAAAGAAAGTAATACTCCCTCCGTCCTGAATTGACCGTCCTGTTTACTATTTGGACATGTCGTTTGACTTCAATTTTTAACATATAAAAAATTAATTTTGAAAATTTAAATTTTGCATATGATTCCTTACATCATAAACTATATGTTACAAATTTAATTTTATAAAATTATTTTATCTTATATGCTTAATATTGAAGTGGAAAAACGTGCCATAAAGCAAACAGGACGGTCAATTCAGGACGGAGGGAGTACTATTAATCTCTCCCTTTTAGTTTTCTAATTATGGTGGTGGACCTGTCCGATTCAGTCGGTTCCGATTCTGGGAATGTGTATTCGGGTCGGTGATGCGGCTGTTCCGACCAAATGACGTGTTTGTTTTTCCCATTGACCACGGCTAGTTTGATCGCTTTCTAGGCGGTTCCGGTTCTACGATTCTGAATCAAAAGACGGTTCCAGGCGGTTCCGGTCCGGGCCCAGTTCAATCCCGAATCCCAAAACATATACTAACAAGTTAATATATACAACCTTACTGTCGCTTTCGGTCCATGCTCTATTTCTTTCTTATTAATGTTATAGATAGAGTGGGAAACTAGGATGGTAGTTGAGTCTACCAACGTCGTCGGTTGATTTGCAATTTGACATTATCATAATGGTTTAAGGTCTCTTTAACCTTTGTTAAAATGAAATAATGTAATGAGTGAAGTTGAACCCAATTCAATTAAAACAGACAAATTAAGAAGTCGTCCTTACTAACATAGAAATTGATGTTACTTACATAGATTATAAAAAGCATATACTTTATGTTCATACGTATGAGTTTGAGTAGGATCGATAAACCTAAATTTGCGTCATCTAGAAAAGTAGATATAGCTCGATTTGCGTAGGTTGGTTAGTTATTAATGAAAATGATTGTTTGGTCAAAAAACACAGAACAAGAACACTCCTAAAACATTCGTTTAATTTGTTTTCTTTCTCATCATTTTCATGGTTGTGATTTTTCAACTAACCTAGAGCTAGTTAGGATTAATTAGCACTTTATAATACTTATATATCAGTAAACAAATCCTGCCACGTAATTGGTTTTCATTTCTTCAGCTGGCTTTTTCGTGTTATTGTTGATTATCAAGCTTCATTTTGTATGGATTAGTAGTAGCAAATACTGGTAACGAAAGGTGAGCGTGTGTAACGTGCGTGTAGCACTATTTACTTTTACAGAAATGTAGCATTATTATTATATTTTTCAAAAAAGAAATGTAGCATTATTATTGTATTGTTTGTGGTGATCTATATATGTTATGGCCCCATATTTTGCACCAGTTTATTTGATCAGCTAGTTTATTGTCTCTGTATGTCATATACATCAATTGTCATATCACATTTTTTCTTCTCTCTACTTTTTCTAACTTTTAACTGACAACTGACATCCTGGATTATCAGCTATGCAAAAGAACGGGGCCAGTGTACTTATCACAACAAGTACTGTCAAGTGGCCGGGTAGGCCATGTTTGTTCCGTACCTGCTGCTGCAAATGCGTTTCACATGTTTGCTCACCTAAAAGAGACTGTCTATCAATGATCACCATTATTTTATTGTGTTGTTTTAGATGGTTTTTAATGAGTTGCTCTTGTACGTTTTAAAAAACCCCTTTTATCCAACCCCTTACAAGTAGATTATAGTCTTACTAGAATGTAGCGCGCTGTGGCACTTGTTGGATGAATGAACGTCGAACTTCACCTTGGGTGGATTAGCGTTAGAGACCAGCGTGATAGCATTCCCCATTTCTCTCTTTTTCTTATTCTTTGCTAGCTAAGGGTGTGGGTGGTGGTATCACCAATGTTAATTAATTCGACAAAGTTCACTAAGTCGATGATCCACCATCATGCTAGGTAGGGGCAATGGAAAGCATATTATCGGTCAAGGTTTTTCAAGATTTTTGGTAACTTTTTATGTTCAAGTTACTTTTACTATTTTCAATATGCTATAGTTTTTTCCATCAAATTTATAGTTTAACCAAATGGTCTATTCTTTTATATAATCATGATTGCAACCTAACTGGATAGGCTACGTCATGCACCACTGAAGAGCTCAAAGAACTAGACTTGGTTCCTTGTTTTCATATAGGGGCTTGTGTTTCAAAAGATAAATTTCGGTGTTTTCATGAACTTAAGATGTTGCTACAAGTTGATGAACAAATAAGAAGCAAGATTTAAGCAAGCAAGTTCATAAAAAAAAAATACCATATCCAATGATATGAGGTATTGTGAGCTGAGAAGTAAGAGAGTCAAGCTTGAAAGTTAAGGAATACCGTCTCTTCCAGGCAAAGAGATAATCGAGGATATGGCTTAAGGTGAATGAGGTAGAGGAGAGGAGATAACTGAGAATCGACACCAAAGAATTAAGGGTTTTATCTGAAGAAAAACTTGCTTTTGCAAAATCTTTAGAAACATTTATCCTAACAAAAATTGAATCAAGGTTCCCTCGGGCCTAATTTTGTGAAGAGTTTCTCTTAAAGGTACTCTATAAAGGATATGATCTCACCATTAAACAAGATAAATGAATTAGGAAAGTGACCTTTTTGTTCGTTGAACTTTAGAGTGAGATATTTTGGTGTCTACACTATGAAACTCCACCGTCGATTAAAGCTAAAAAAAGAACTGCAATTGCAGTAAAAGTTTAGTACTTGATCTTCTGTCCTTTTATTCTTATTATATACTTGGATGAACCCTTAAACCTACTAGAGTATTTTTTTTTTGTGCGTACTAAATGCCAGAATGAGCACTGACATGTTGCTTGCATTTATGTGTACTAGTTGGATATAGTTTTGTAGGAGGAAATAGAAACTTGGGAAAATAAAGAGGAATTCTTCAAATGGAATTGAGGTTTACTATAAAAGCACTAGTTCTCCTTATATCAAGCTTCCACTGATTCCTTCAGGATATTATTTGTTGCGGAGCTTGAAGTGAGCCTGAAACTAGTTGAACAGGTTATACCCCCTGATAGGATGTTACAAATGGTAGTAGAGATAACTCAGGAACTCAGAGCTGATTTTATAGTGTAACCTGGCTACCAAGGCTCAACTTACAACTAGAAGGTACCAAGTGAGAAGGCTGGATGACAAGGACGTTGCTATACGTAAGTGAAGAAGAATGTAACTCCCCTACTACATCGAGATGTAAGGAGGGAGTTGAGTGATTTATAAGGCGATTGGAGTTTGATGACAACCACCTCTTTTCTCATATGGTTATTCTCTTTCATGTAACTAAGTAGTCGCTCCCTTTCGATGGGTATCTTTATTGCTTGTTTTTCTTTAAATAATGATGATGGTGGTTAGATTGATGTCTTCCTAATAGGATAAAGGTGATTGAATCTTCTTTTAGCCATTTATCATATGAGTTGGTTTGGGCCTTCTTCCTTTTTATTTTGATCCTGCTTTTGGTATGTTCTACAGATTGTTAGCAAGAGCACTTATATAAGTCCAATCTTCACAGAGGCATTGGGTTTATGATTGACAATACCCAAAATATGGTGAATATCTAGATTAAAAGGTATTTGGTAGAAAATTTCAAAACGAAAGGATTTCTATAAATTAAGTTTCAAGACATTGGTAGTGATGATTGGTGAAAGAATCCACATATAGCCATGGAACTTGTTCCACGATCTCATCATTCAATATCAATTGGGTGGAGAGTTCTAATTTCAACCATTATCAATAAAGTCTTTCATCTTTGATGAGGAACACTTCTCTATGGCTTAGCCTATGCTATATTTTGCTTTATCTTTCCTTGGTTGATGTTAACTCCTCTTATGGGGCTCTTGCCAACTTTGGTTGTATGCTATGATAAGGTTTTTTTTTATCCTAATTGGTGTTAATTTATTTCTTTACTGGTGAAGTTATTTGCTTATCTTTTTTTTCTTTTAAATTTCCTTAAAAAAGGGAGATCTAGTAGTTGTGGGTACCTCAATGTTGTTGTATTCCAGTCCACTAATAATATGTATACAATCTAATAACAACTAAATTCTTTCTTTAAAGTACTATAACTATTATTTTAGCTACGTTTGCCTTTTCTATTTTACATTAGTAGATTATCTGCCTTAATTTCTACCACCATTTTATTTTATTGCTTTTCCTTCAATGAATCTTATCCCACACTATTTTCTAGGCGATGGCCTCTCATCTCCACAAATTAAAACAACTAACATAAACAAAACATTTTTGCTTTGAATCCCTTCGATAGCAGATCAAAAATCCCTTAACCTCCTCCTAATATGGCTAACAATGATGCCCCTCATGAATCCCAAAGTTTCAATTCTGGTAGTCATGAAGATGATAAGACAATAAGGATCAAAAGGATACTACAAACAACACAACAATGGTGGCAAAATGGATGATACCAACACTTATATCATCAACAAAAATATTGACGAATCCACCATCACCCAGGATGTCGACCCGTTATCTTCTCCAAATCAAAAGCTTGTAGAAGAAGAAGAATTTGATCAGGCACAATCTTCAAACAACACGAACACCCCACAGACCGAATCGATCGACGACCGAGCAGAAGAATAACGATAATGAGAACAATGAATCTTCCAGTTCACCGAAGACTGATTTTCCAGAAATCGGTCTGGATCAACTATACGAGGAGGTGGATCAATTCATCTCTACACTTTCTTCTAAGAATGGTGAGCTCTACGAGTCCGGGACTCTCGAGATACCCCAGGCAGTTGGCACATTCTTGGAGAAGGTCCAATCAAAGATCGATGAATACGAGCCAACGGAGTCATCATCAGCAACCAAATTTGGGCAAATCTCGGAAGAAGATAACCTTTTCTTATCCTCCATTGATCGTGTCTGCAAGCTCATCGATTTGATGGTCAAATACAAATCTGAATCCATGGCTTTGGTAGTTGTTAATGAGGCTAGTTCTGTACTGCAATGTGCAATGTCGTTCATGGAAGATGAGCTTCATTTCATCCTCGAGGAAGCCAAGAACCCTCCTCCTCCTTCTTCGAGTACTCTAAGTCCTGATGATTCACATGATTCCAAGGCCGGCCTTTGATAATGAGAAATCCACTTCCAACCAGGATCAGACGAATTCAACAAACTCCACCGAGGAATCAGAAGTATCAACCAATGAAGTGGTAAGTGAAAAGCACGAAGAGGATAACGAGAAGGAGAAGGAGAAAGAGGAGAATGATGAGAATTATTTCCCTTATTACTCAGATAAAGATATTTCTATAATTAGTTCAATATCCAGATCCATGATCTTAGCTGGGTATGGAGCCGAGTGTCTATCGGTGTTTGCATATGCTAGGAGAAGTGCGTTCTTAGAAGAACTCAACAAACAAGGGTTGGAACAGATTACTATTGATGACATCCTAAAGATGCATTGGGAGCAGCTGGAAGTAGAGATTAGCAAATGGGTTCGAATCGTCAAACACTGCTCTGCGCATCTTCTCACTGGAGAAGAAAAATTCTACCGATCCGTCTTCCTTATGAGTAGTGATGACCTTTTGTCATCAGTTGATGAATCAGTAGTACTCTCCCTCAAGAAGAATATCACCACAATGAAATCATCGAATATAAATCACATCATAATAGTATTGCTTTCTCAAAGATCCTCTTCACTGACTTGTCACTAATAGTGGCTTTTCAATTTATCACCTTCGCCGAGGCAGTAGCAATGTCCACAAATCAACAGAGAAACTCTTCAAGGTACTCGACATGTATGAGGTCTTGAAGGATCTGAGAGCGTAATTAACAAGAGTTACTTCTCCTCCTGTACAGAGAAGGGTAAAGAGGAGATTAAATCCCTACTAGAAGGAGCGAGGAGGCAGCTAGGTGCAGCTGCAGCTGGCATCTTCTATGAACTTGAGATGTCTATAAAAAATGACAACAACAACAACCAGTACCTAATGGGACAGTCCACCCTCTTACCCGCTACATCATGAACTATCTCAAGTATGCTTGCGAGTACACAGACACCCTTGAAGAGATTTTCCAAGTCAATAATCTCAACAACAAAGAACCAGTAGATCATGAGGAAAAAACGACTAATGAGGTGGAAGATCATCATGGTGGCCATGGAGTGGCAGAAGAAAAGGATCAGAATAGCAACCAAACATCATCGACCGTATTATTTTCAGCTCAATCAGTGAAGGTAATGGGCTTGTTAGACGCAAACTTGGACTCTAAATCAAAGTTATATAAGGATGGTGCACTAAGGAACATTTTCTTAATGAATAATGGGCGGTATATGTTAAAGAAAATCAAGGGAACACCAGAGTTACAGATAGTAATGGGGGATAAATGGTATCGAAGCAGGTCGATGGACATGAGATCATACCACAAGAATTATCAGCGTGAGACATGGGGTCGAGTGTTGAAATGCTTGAGCCAGGAAGGCTTAGTTGTCAAAGGGAAGGTGGATAAACCAGTGTTGAAGGAGCGATTTAAAAACTTTAATCAGATATTCGATGAGATTCTCAGGACACAGAGCACATGGGTAGTGTGTGATGACCAACTCCAATCAGAGCTTAGGGTTTCCATATCAGCCGTTATGATTCCGGCATATAGGGGATTTCATGGTAGATTTGCACAAAATTTCACCCCCGGAAGACAATATGAGAAGTATGTTAAGTACCAGCCTGAAGACATTGAAGAAGCTATAGAACAACTATTTGAAGGGAATTCTAACTCCATGGCTAGGAGAAGATAATAGTTAGATTTCTTCTAGTAATTCTTACGTATATACATACATACCCTCTTGAAAGTCAAAATGTATTTTTCCCAAATGGATTAATTTGTGTAATTGATTTTTGTCCCTTACCACCATATATGTTGCAATTCAAGCCTTTTAGTAGACATACAGGTTTCATTTAAGGAAATATACCAATTTGTAATAGCATTTCCCTTTTGTACTGAAAAAAACTGATTCGTGTAATTCTAACTCGTCTGTCATTATGTACTTCAAAAATACCTTTAAGCCTTCACACGTCTTAGAAAAAAATAAACATTCATATCGAAGATAATAATCATACATTAGTCATGTATTATATTGGACCTAAGATCTTATTTTTTCTATATGAATGCACATATTTGGATCAATTTACAAGTTACATTCACTTACAAAACTAATACAAATGATGTTATGTAGGATAAAAGGACTTTATAGGATAACTACATTTTATAGATCGATTCAAGAAATGAATCCATTAAATGATGACAAAATATGGATTTGTCTTGATCCAACATGGGCGCCATAGTAATCGGTGTGATACATCATTTGAAATTCTTGGATGAAAGAATCTCTTTCTCTGATGGTGAGATATCACCTAATAATGGTAAGACTTTATACCAATTTGATGGTGGGGAATTTACGTCTTCAAAACCTTAGTCAACGATAGCACTGAGGTCAATCAATCTTTGCCCACAATAGGTTTCCAAGCTACGCATATTCGAAGTAACGGGCTGGTCGCACCGATGCTTCGTACGGTCTAACCATTTGGCAGCCCAGTCAGCTGCTGACTGGATTATTTTTGCTGATTGGACTAGCTTTTTACTATATTGATTTTAAATGGTTGTAACTTTTAATATATAAGTCCAAAATGAAAAAAATTTATATCATTGTTCACCTAAATTCAAGCTCTTCAAAACAAGACCAGTCATGGATATGTTTTGACAACTTAAAAAAAATATTTTTACATGTGTATGATGATACACTAAAATGATAATATGATTCATTAATTTTGATATTATAATTCATTAAAATTGATATTATCATTCATTAATTAATAAGTGGTGAATTAGATTATGAATACCGGAACTGATTAAATCATTATCGTTTTGTAGTATATTATTATTGTTGTATGGTGTATTTTAAACCTTATATGGCGAATCATGTATTTTTCATACATACCAAATATTGTTTTATATTGTATTTTGTTTGAATTTTTATTTTTATATGTTTTACGATGATACTCTAAAATGAAGACATGATTCATTAATTTTGATATTATGATTCATTAAAAATGATATTATGATTCATTAACTAATAAGTGGTGGATTAGATAACTTTGGAACTGATAAAAATCATTATTGTTTTGTAGTGTATTATCATTGTTGTATAGTGTATTTAAACCTTATATGACGAATCACGTATTTTTCATACATACCAATATTATTTTGTATTGTATTATTGTGTAAAAGAATTTATTCTTATATGTTGCGATGATACACTAAAATAATATATGATTCATTAATTTTGATATTATGATTCATTAAAAGTGATATTATGATACACTAAAATGATGTTATGTTTCATAAGTCTTATTGATATATATATATATATATATATATATATATCTATATATATCTACATATATTAATATAAATTATATATGAAATACCCATAATTAATTAAACTTAAGGCCTAAACATGCCTTAAAAATCAATTAAAAAAACAACAATGGTCAACATAAAGCAAATATTGCACCCTTTGACCATTTAGGGTAAATATATACCCAATGAACTCCTTAGGACCTAAAATTTTGTCCTAAGCATTATAACACATTAATTGACGTAATGAAATTATTGGACAACACTCCAACATCAATAACAAGCATTAACATGCTTAAAAGTCACTTAGGGCAAAAAGGTGCTCTAAGAAACCTTAAAGGTCTTATGACCTCCATTTGATTCCAAATTGGATTTCTAAGTTTAATAATCATGTAATGGATACAATAAAACCATTACCAAAGGAAACCAAGCTCAAAACCAAGCTTTAAACAAATCGTGTCTTAAACACCTTAAAGCACATTTTTGTGTATAACTCCAAAAGTATTAGTTTAACACCACTTTAAGGACTATATTACATTCATAATAACATTCATGTGTCATTATACACCACATTATAAAGCCAAAATCAAAGTTTTCAAATAAAATCAAAATGGGTGATTTTGGGTGAATAGTACTTTTATAACATTTAACTACTACTTAATTTAATTAAGGGTCACCACTTGGTCTTTGGTCTTGACCAGCCCTTGCCTCCTGCCTATTAAGTTATCTTCATCCATTTTTCAACCTAATATATCTATTAAATTAATGAGTCATCATTACTATTCAAAAAGTGAGTTTATAAACCTTATAAGATAATGTAATTAACTTACTCCCACTCCCCCATTTCTTTTCCCAGCCGAGTATACCTACTACTGTAGTTTTATTAAGCCTTCCCTTATCAGTTTAAACAACAAAAATATCTTCCCACTTGATGACTCATAATAGGCTATAGGATAAAATCACTTTATCTTACTACTTTAAAAGACAAAACCACACCTTCTTTCATCATCATACTCCTCTCAGCCGTAACACTTGCCTCCAAACCCTCTCTTTTCCTCTTCTTCCACTGAGAGCAAGCTGGAGCTTCAAGGGAGTACCCATTTGATTCTAGGTAAGCTTATAACTCATGGAAGTCATCTTTTCTTCCTCTCTTCTCCTCCTTTTCCTTGCTGTAGCGTGATCTTCTTTTTCATTCATCACCTCAACCCAAGTTGGCTGACAAGGAGGAGGGGTCTTACGGCTGAGTTCAAGGAAGGAAGGGGGAGGATCCAAGCTAGTCTTTCATGGTGAAATATGCATTAAACATGTCATTTCTCCTCCTCTTAATTCCGAACCCTCCCTATGATTTATCCTACTCATTTTTGCTCCTCTTTATGTAATACTCCTCCGTTCAACAATATCTGTCATTCTAGAAACTTGCACACTTATTAAGGAAAGTCGAAAATGACGCATATACCCCTACTTTTTACTTTTCCGTCTAGATAATAATTACTTTTGTATTGAATAGTAGGGTTAAAAGTGGAAAATGTGTCAAAAAGCTAGAATAACAGATATTTTTTTATATCAAGAATCACTACCTAAAACGACAGTTATTAATTAATGGATGGAGTATTTGGTAGGATTATGGATCCCCTCATGTCCTGCTTCAAATGGAGTTAAGGAACTCATTAAAACTCATTTTGAAAGGTAAAATAACTAACCATTACTCACCATGTATTACCGGTTGTGTGTGCTGGTTCAAATGGTGTTTAACACCTTGCTGTTGCTCCCATTTACAGCGCAAATATCCCCTACCATCCTACTATAATAAGGTAAAAACCATGACATTTACAAGCATATGTTATACCTTAAATTACCTTATTGTAAGATGACTAACACCCATCTTTTATTGGTATATATATAATGCCGCATGACAACTGGAACAAGGGGAAAAATTCTGCCCAAAGTGGGAAGAACAAGCGTGTAAGAAGTTGTCTAATTAAGGTAAATTACTACCTAAGTGGAATGTTAATCGCAGTGTATGTGAGGTTAATGTTTAAAATTGAATTAAATTTATATATGTGTATAGCCGTGAGCTATTGGAGTGCTGCTTGGCTGATTTAAAAGCTTATAAATCAAGTAGTATGTTAATTATGTATAATTAAAGTTTCTATATCATTATGTTACTTAATGAGGGAAGCCGAGAATTAATAAGGATTATTGTGACCAAATTATGTATTTAAATGTTGTATAACATGTTTGGTAAATTAACCTAAGGTTTATGTGACATATAATGTCATAGAATTAATTAAATGTTTAAAACACCATTTATAAAAAATATTCTAAATATATATATATATATGAAAACCGTAAGCCATAAGGCTTAGAAATGATCAAACCATATTAAAATGGTTTATAACATTTTGGGTAGTTAACTTAATATATATTGTGACATATCATGTTATGAAATTTAATTAATTAGTTAAAATACAATTTATAAATATTGTTACAAATATATATATACTAAGCCGTTGTGTAATGTCTTTTATGACATTATTATGTAATTTATAGTATAAGTTAAGATTTATAACAAAGCCATGTACTTTAAGCTATTTAACTTTATGTTTTATTATAAATTTAAAACAGTTTAGAATTTAATAAATGTTACCGATATGAGGTTTGGGGCTGTTTTGTAATTACATGAATTTAGAGCTAAATAGATAATATAGCCGAAAACTAAATGTTAAAAGATATTAAATGGATTATATAAAGTTTTAATAAAACTTGGGTCAAAATGCAATTTCTGAAAAGTATTGGGTCAAAACTGTAATTAGTTAAAATTATGGTCAAACTAGAAGTCAATCGGTCAATATTGACCATGTTTGGGTACCTTGACCAAATTTAATGTCATAAATAATCAATTTATGAACTTATAATAACATTATAGCTAACTATTGAATTTATAAAATTTATGGGGTATAAACTGTAAATACCAAAAATTTGATGTGTTCATAAGGTAAATATAACACTTTATAACCTTATTATAGTTTGATGGTTCTTGGAATTAAATAAAAGGCTATATACTAAGATAAGTGTATAATATATGGTTCTTGTAACATTAGAAGTATAGATTATGAAAACTGTGGTGGAACCGTGAATATAGAGTATGTGGGGTTAAGATTATTAATATAATAGTTTATATCATTGTTATAAAGTTTGGGAATTTCTGGAGTAATATAAATGATTTTATAAAGAAAAGTGTATAAGATAGTTTTAATGAAATTAAAAACATATGTTATAAAACTGGGCCAAAACATAATTTCAGAAAGTTGAGGGTGAGAAAAATAATTGCAAACAAACCATGGGGCTGTTCGCAATTAAAAGTCATTAAAAACCTTAGGTTATGATGATTAATAAAATGAATGTTATAATATATAGTATATGTAACATTATATAATATTTGTGGTAAGTGTGTAAATAAAGAAACTTACGTTGCTGGAAAGGAATAAACCAAAACAGACCATAGGTCTGTTCGGTAAATATGAGAATTGTAAAACCATAGTTTATACAAATTATAAGTGTTAATATGAGATAATATAAGCTATTTGTGACACATCATATAATGTGTGGTAAAAGTATAGTATATAAAAGTTAGAGGGCTGGGAAATAAAATGGAACAGACCTTGTGGCTGTTCGGAAATTTTATAAAATATAACCATAGGTTATAATAATTATATGGTCAAAATGATATAATATAAAGTATATGTTACATTATATGATATGTGTGGTGAAAATGTAATAAACAACAAAAGTATGAAGTATGAAGAGAATGAAGTTTAAAACATATACCCATTTCGGAAATATAAATATATACATATAGCTTATAATAAAACTATAAGTTATGTTTATTCTAAAGTTAAATGTTATAACATATGATATGTATTACATTATGTTAAATATGTGGCAATATTGTAATAATGGAAAAATATTGGGAGTTGATGAAAATCAAAATATAGATGCATATGCCTTACGGCAATGTAATGTGATTTTATCAAAACCATAGGTTATAATGTTTAATGCAATATAAAATATCATATTATATGGTATAATGATATTTATGTAACATTGTATAAGATTATGTGGTCAAAACATAAATAAGGAAAGTAATGGGCTGTAGCGCAAATAATAAAGTTTGAAATTGGATTTTAAACTATGGTTTACAATGATATTATATATACTATTAATGTGATTAAGTGTGACAATTATCATTAATAATATTCACATGAAATAATGTGACAATTAATGAGAAATGGAATTTATAAACTAAGGTTGGTATTAAAAAACCTTAGGAAACTATAATACATGTAATGAAATGTTACATATATTAAGATAAGTTCTTAATATAAATTGCATAATATAATCAACAAATGAAAATAATCATCTTACATAAGATGATAATAATGTGGCATATAAAATAAGAGTATAACTTATGAAATATGAATGTATAAGTGTTGCGCAAGCATATATTAAAAATTATACATATTAAGTATATGGTATAGTTGGAAACTATATAAATAGTGTATGTATACATGCAACTATATAGTATATGATTAAGATTAAATAATGACAATACATATTCATATGTATATATAACCGAAATAACATGTGCATATATGTATATGCAAAACCAAAAATATATGAGTATATACAATATGGTTTAAATGTCATGGAATAATAAATGACAAGTGTAATGACATTAGTATAACTATATACTACAACAAGTCTACAATTACAAGTTAAAGTATGGTTTATTAAAATGAATAATGAGATGTATAAAATATTGTACAATATTAAATGGCTAAATAATAATGCCATAATATATACATTAGTGCATAAGCATAAATTTCGAT
The DNA here is from genome assembly GCA_023374045.1 of Limonium bicolor. NCBI lineage: Eukaryota > Viridiplantae > Streptophyta > Magnoliopsida > Caryophyllales > Plumbaginaceae > Limonium > Limonium bicolor. The sequence goes on from CM041781.1 coordinate 288,774,428, forward strand.
GCAAAACAACGTTGCATGGATACATGCAACTATATATTATAATTGTATATTCGTATACCTAACCGGAACGGTTAAATCAATACATAAGTATAAACGCGAATATATATCTGTATACTGGTAAATATAAGGAATAAATCCTCACGTTTGAAAAACGCTTCAACTAAGACGTTTTTATGACCGACTCATCTAAATAAACCCGGGCGTTGATAATTAATACGTACTACGACTGACGAGTTTGTATAACGATACCTTAACAAATAACTGTTGAAATCCGGGGATGAAAGGTCGGGATTGCATGTGCTGTTCAAATTTACCGAACTTAAGAGGGTCATGTGGAATGACTTATACTGTGTTTGATGTTTAGACCGTATCACCGACGAAGGCGCTTGACGAGCTAGTGGTCTACTGCGCAACCTAGGTGAAATACCCCGTAATTAAAAATAGTGATTAATTAGGCTAATAAATAAATTTAGAAGCTTAATTAAGTATAAATATCACAAGGGAACAAATCCCGAAGAAAACGGATCTTTAAAACGGTTTAAAAACATTACCGAATCTTAAAGCACGTTTCGAGGTAACCGGGAAAACGTGTCTTTAAGCGGGTCAAATAGACTCGTAACAATTTTGGTCAACTAAATAATCATAAATAAATATTAGTGAAGCTTTAGAACCAATAAAATCAAGAAAACGAGAAATTAGTAAAAACTGTCAAAAACGGGAAGTTGTGGGGTAGAAGTATAAATAACACAAACTTATGTGTCCACTTTTAAAATAAAAGGCAAAGTGTGTGTGTGTGTGCAGTGGGGGTGTCCGATTTGGGCCTCTCTCTCACTCTCCTCACTTATCTAATATGTACAAAAGACAAAAATAATAAAAGTAACCCCACTCACCTTTATTCTCTCTCCTCCTCCATTTCATTCTCTCACTCACGTAGAGCTCTCCCCCCTCCTCCTCTCTCTGAATTTTCTTCCCCTCTTCTCCAAACAGGCGACAGCCATGGGAGCTTGAGAAACCAACACAAAATACTCACTTCTCTCCTCTTGTTACTCCATCAAACATTCTCCAAAAATTATAAAAATACCACCATTGGCTTCCTCTCATCAAGAGCTACGATTCTCTCTTTTCAAAATCTGGAAAGGAGCATTTTCGTTTTCATGGGTATACCCCATTTGGAGCTTCAAGACCACCATTAGAACCACCTCATTCTCCTTGTTCTTGTGAGGTAAAATCTTCTTGAAACTCCTTTGTTTTTCTAGCCTTAAGGGCAAAACGAAATTTAAAACTAAACCCTGGCTTGCTCTTTTGTACCCAGCCGATGTTGGCATTCTTGAAGGGGTTGAAATATTATTCTTGAGCCATTCCAAGCATTACCTACACTCTTGCAAGGTAATGGAACTTCTAAACCCTAAAACTTGTGTTAAGACTTAGAAATGGTTAGGGTTAATTTTGGTGTATTGAAATGTGGACATATGGGTTGTAGTGCTAGCTTTTGAAGTACTAAAATCGGTGGAGAGGGAGAAGAAGAAGAGAAGAAGGAAGAAGAAAGGAGGAACTAGTAAAGCAACAAGGTAAATTACCTTCTTTTATGTAGCCTTGTATATACATGTATGTAACAGATTTTTAGGAAGCTAAAATGGGTATTGTAATTGGTAGTGTAGTAATAGTGTAATGTGTAGGAGAATATAAGTATTTTGAACCTTTAAAAGACATTTAAAAACTATTGAAACCTAATTGGGAATTGAATGTAAAGTGCAGGAATTTCTAATGTTGTTAGAGTGGTTTTGTGTATGAGAGATTGAGCATATTTGTATTGGCTATAAACAGGTGGTAAGATCATTTACATGAGTGAAACAATGTGGTGAGAATGTAAGATTTTAGGGGAGGTTATGTCAAATTTATTCAGAATTAGAACACTTAAGAAAACTAGAAACTAGTGAGATTATGTGTTGTAACAGATTTTAAATGGAGCTGTGTAGTTGGTAGGTTAGGAGAGATAACTAGTGTATTGTAAGCTTTAGAAATGACATTATAAGAGGAAGTTAAAGATGTAGAAGGTGAGAGCTAAAATCTGTAGCAAATGCAACTTAGAAAAATAGTGTAAGTGCTGAAATGAGAACTTAGGAAATAGGTGAGTGAATTAGTATAATAGGGTGTAACAGATTGGTAATGGATTTAAACATGCTTAGGTGTCTAATTAGGTGCTAAAATATGCAGGATTAAGTGTAGGAACAATGAGGAATTAATATGACAAAGTTAGGAATGTAACAGATTGTGAAAATGTAAAATCTATCAAACTTGTAGCAGGGTCCGGGACCTACCTCCTGTACAAGGACCCGGACCACCCCTGTAAAATAGGCCGAGAGTTTTTCAAAGTTTAGGTCCGGGACTTACCCCTTGTAAGAGGACCCGGACCAGTGTATTAAAACCGTTCGAGACTTGACAACCCATATGGTCCGGGACTTACCCAATGTACAAGGACCCGGACCAGGGTATTAAAAACACCCGAGAGTTCTAAAACCTTGTGGTCCGGGTTTGTAAAGTAGGACACAAACCCGGACGAGTCCCAAATCTTAGGTAAGGATGGGAAATGATGGGTAATGATATTATAAGATGATTAAGACTTAATTAAGGATGTTTAAAGGTCATTAAGAGTATAAACAAGTTTTGAAAGTAATGAAGAGTAAGTAAACCATATGTAAGTATAATAATTGTAAAGGTATAGTAAGTATGAGTTAGGAAACAAAAGAGTAATCATGCTGGTTAATGATAGTTAGATTAATCATTCAATTGTATGTATATAATAGGATTTGATTTGTGAACACCGGAGGAACGTTGGGATACAAGTACGACGGTGAACGGTATGGATTCCTCATGCCCCGTATGCTATCTTGGTTACTCTGATTTGTGTGTTGTGTGCTAATTGATCACCAAATAAGATAAATGCACGAATCGGAGTTAATATGCATACTTGTGAATATGTAGTGTTGTATGTTGTGTATATTTTTCTTAAATCTTAGTTTGTATAATTCATGAAATGTATGGATGAATATGAATGCTTGTATGAATGTTGCAATGTACTGTGACCGATTGTGAATGTGTTTGGGCTTCTAACTTATTCCTAACAAGCTAACCAATCTAACTTAAATTGGTAATTAAATTGGAATGAGTAGAAGTCCGATATAGTTTCGGCCACGCGTGAGGATGCGGAGTCACAAGAGGTTGGCTCCAATTCTTGACTCTTAAACTGGTCCGCGGCCCAAATCCCTTAAGTGGGTAGCATCCCGGATTGGTGAGTCAAGTAAATCCCGGAGGTGGGACGGCGTAGTCCCAGGGCCGGAGGTCCCGACGACTTAACTTGAGTATAAGTAAGTAAGTAAGAATGAGTAAGTAGAGTGAATGTAAGTAAGTAAGTGTAATTAAGAAAAAGTAAGTAATGAGTAAAAGAGTAAAAGCATTCCGATTAACCCGGATGCATAATTTGGCTAACCTTGTGAAGGTAAGTAAGATGCGTGTTATTGTATTGTTGCCTTGGAATGTGTAATGTACTGAGCATGTTTGTATGATGTATGTAAAGCATGTATGTATGTCTTAATGAACAGCATGTTAGTGGACGTCAAATAGTCGGCGTGCCCTAGCTAGCACGCGGTATATGCGGAGTTTATACGCAGCGTTTGCTGAGCCCCTTGGGGCACCATTTTTACTACACGCAGGGACTCGCGAAGGATGAAGATGTGAAGACTTAGTTCTAGTTCTTTTGTCTTCTTTTTGGATTGTAAACATTGAATGATGATTGGTGTACTGAGTAGTACATGGCTGTAGTTTTTGATTAGCCGTGTACCATGGGGTACACCTTTTTGGATAGTGGAAGTATTGGATTGGGGTATAGATGAGTAGCTTGTAGAAACTCATTCTTTTGGGAAGTTGAATTGGGATGTAATTGAATACACTTAAATACTCGGTGATCCATTGATGTAAGTATTCGGTCGTGGTATTTTGGTAAGTGATATAGCTCGGTTACTATGTTCATCAGACCGTCACTGTAAGTAATAGCCTTGCTAGCCGTATGGGCGGTTAACGGCGTTGTATCACCCGCCGTAGTAGGTAGTATTTCCGCTGCAAGTAACTCTGAATTATGGGATGATTGGACGGTAAGCATAGGATTAACGGTAGGGGTGTTACAAAAAGTGGTATCAGAGCGTAGTTACGCTCTGATGTCCATAGTACCGAGCATAGGGGATTACCGAGTTAGGATCTCAACCGTCTTAAGATGAATACTTAGAAACCTAACTAGGAACTACCGTTATTAATAACGGATACCCTTGACGTTCTTAGGAACGACACCTTGTTTAAATTCCAAGACCTTTAAGTCATATCTTGCGGAGCCTAATGTAACTGCTAAATGTTCAGATGTCAGGAAGAGGTCCAGGTCGCCCTAGAGGAGGGGGCAATGACGGACCCGGCGCGCAGACGATAGCTGAGATCGTCGCCGCCACGGTAGCGCAGATGCTACCACAAGTGATCCAAGCTATGCAACAAACTCAGCAAAACCAACAGAACCAAGCGGGACCAATCCCTCCCCCGCCACCCAGAGAAGCGAACTGGGTAAAAGCTGTAGCGGAACTCCGCCCTCCCTGCTTTAGGGGCGAGAGTGATCCGGTAAGCTCGAAGCCTACATCTCTGAGATGGAGACGGCGTTCGAAACCCTCGAAGCTCCTGCTGGAGTTCGAGTCAGAGTTGCTGCTTACTACCTGAAAGATGCAGCCATGGATTGGTGGAAGCTAGTCAAGCACGAGCACGTCAATGACCCCACATTCGATTGGGAGTCTTTTGCATCACTCCTCCGATCCAAGTACTATCCAGAGCACGTAAAGACTAAGAAAAGGCTAGAGCTAGATGCCTTGAAGATGACAGACAAGATGTCTGTGGATGAGTACTACCGCACCTTCACTTCCATTCTCCGTCTTCTCCCTGATCTAGGATACACCGGCCAGGTGTTGGTCGATCGCTTCTATGGCGGTCTGAGCCATCGCCTTCGGTATGGTATGGGCTATACCAGGTTTACCTCCCTTCAGGTAAATGTCGGTTAACCCTCAGTATCATTTCAATTCCTTAAATTCCTTGAATTGCTTGAATCTTTTCCTTATCCTTTCCTAAATGAGAATCTCGGCTAATACCTGGGATTTCAGGAGTGTTATCACGCGGCTTCTCGCGTTGAAATCACTTGCCAATTAAGGGATGAAGAGACCGCGCTGAAGCGCAAGGCCAACAACAAGAACACCAATGGCGAGGAGCAGAACCAGGGTAAAAGCTGGAAAAAGAAGAAGGGAAATTTCTTTCAGCAATCCCAAAAGAAATTCCCAAGTGAGAGCAGTGCCCATGCTGAGCAGGGCAAACCAGTTGAGCTTCTTCAGCTAGGTTCATCTGCACCGATGGCAGCAAAGCCACTGAGATCATACCTACCTAAGGGTAAACTTCTATTTCTAATTCGTATTCGTATCAGTATCATATCTAGTATATCCACGCACACATGTGCTAACCCTCTACACCTTAGGTTCTGGATCCGGTGTCACCAAAACCTTCTCCGATGGCCGCACCTATGTGTGCAGAAAGTGCAATCTAGACCATCCCGGCAAGGACTGCTACGGGAGAGAGATCAAATGCTACAACTGCCAGAAACCAGGACACACGGCCAATAAGTGCCCAGAGAATGCAAAGCCAAAAGGGAACTACCAAAGCTACAGGCAGAGGGAAGGCAAGAAGGTTGTATCTGGTGATGCACCAGCCTAGCAGGCACCACAGGGACAGGGATCCCGGGGACCTCAGCGGAGTGCACCTCAAAGGCAGCCTGTCCTTCAAGTGATTGACCGTGATGGGTCCGGTTCTAAGTCCGGCCCAGGTAATTAATCTAAACCTTTAATTCTTGAAGTAGCATGTCTAAGTAGTAGCGTAACCGTTTGAATGAATGCATGAGTAAATAAAATGAAGTGTGTATTAAGCATGAAATGAAGTAGTTGAAACTAGTACTCACCGTAGATGAAATTTATAACCATAGGAAGCTTTAGTATTTGTTATCCGATACCGGTAAACCCGAATCAAGAAGAGATCGACATCACCAACCACTACTACACCAATGAACAGTGTCAGGTCATCCGACCAGGTATGATTTATTAAGGGGATACCTGACACCCGAAGCACAATCTCAATCATTCGACGCAACGAGCTAGGAACGGGTCAAGGTGGATTTTACACACCCGAATTCCCCGGTGGAGCGAAGATGAAGCTGAAAATGATGTGCTTGGGAAAGGACTGGAATCCTTATACCAAGACATACCAAGAGACACGGAAGCAAGATGGAGCAACGCCACCGACAATACCTCTAGAGTTTCAGACACTCGTCACACAAGCAGTAGAACTTGCACAACACTGTGAACATGAACCGATCCCCGCACTTGAAGCGGACCTCTGTATTGTTAACTTCTATGAGAAAGAAGGACGACTTGGGTTACACCAAGACAAGGACGAGACAACGGAATCTCTTGAACAAGGAGTGCCCGTAGTGTCTTGGTCCATTGGTGATGACGCCGTATTTTTGTATAGCGTGCAGAAGCGTGTGGACCTCGCAGAGAAACTGGTATTGAGATCAGGAGATGTCCTAATCATGGGTGGAAACTCTAGGATGCTGTATCACGGGATCAACAAGATCAAACTGAATACGGCACCACCGGCAGTAATCAATGCCACACACATGAAACCAGGACGCCTAAACCTTACCTTTAGAAAGTATTAAATTCATCATATCTTGTAATCTATTAGTAACGTGTATTAGAGACACGGTATGTATGATGGTTGGTTTATCAATAAAGAGCAGTGTTGATTTGATTCCACTTGTGTCCACCATCAATACTTATCCAATTGTGAATCCAATAGGTTGTGGACTCGGTACCGAAGGTAACCTGAGCATCCTCACCGAAGCACAAGCTGACAGAAGCGACACCATCTTAACGGGAACCTTCCTAGTGAACGACATTGATGCCAATGTGTTATTCGACTCCGGCGCCTCTCACACTTTCATATCACCATCTTTCGTGAAGAGGTTGAAGCTAGATGAGGATGAGCTACCGAACTTCATGGTTACTCTCCCATCGAAGGAGCGGGTAAAGTGCACTAAATATTATCAATCAGCCACCATCAAAATAAAAAATGAAGCGTTTCCCATTTCCTTCATCGAATTCAATGGATTGGGATTCGACTTAATCATTGGAATGAATTGGTTGGAGCGGCACAAGGGTAGAATCCTCTGCGCCGAGCATCAATTACTGCTCAAGAGTCCTTCTGGGGTTACAGTATCTTACCGCCAGAGACCGAGAGAGCCTTCGACCACACTTATATCTGCTATGGCTATGTACCGGGAGCTCAGAAAGGGCCACGAAGTATATTTGTGTTATGTACAAGACCTGGAGAGAGATCCAGAGTTCAGTGATGAAGTACCCATTGTATCCGAATTTCCTGATGTATTCCCTAAGGAGCTACCCGGCATGCCACCTCCGAGAGCAGTGGAATTTGAGATTGATCTTTTGCCAGGTACCGGTCCCATTGCTAGGGCACCGTACCGCATGACACCTGCTGAAATGACAGAGCTGAAAGAACAGTTGCGTGACTTACTTGACAAAGGGTTTATACGCCCGAGCGTATCACCCTGGGGAGCACCGGTTCTCTTCGTGAAGAAGAAGGAGGGTAGTCTCCGACTTTGCATTGACTACCGCGAGTTGAATGCGGTCACAGTCAAGAATAAATACCCATTGCCACGCATCGATGACCTATTTGATCAGCTGAAAGGAGCATCAGTCTTCTCCAAGATTGACCTCCGTTCTGGGTATCATCAGATTGCAATCAAAGAACAAGACATTGAGAAAACGACATTCCGTACCAGATATGACCACTACGAATTCACAGTGATGCCATTCGGTTTGTCAAATGCACCAGCTAAATTCATGGACCTCATGAATTGTCTATTCAGTGAGCAGTTGGACACTTCAGTAGTTGTCTTCATCGACGACATACTTGTATACTCAAAATCAGTAGAGGAACATGAAACCCACTTGAGGAAAGTACTTGAGACACTGCGCGAGAACCAGCTGTATGCGAAGTTCTCCAAATGCGAGTTCTGGCTAGATCAGGTATCATTCCTTGGTCATGTCATCTCGAGCGCAGGCATTTCAGTTGACCCTTCTAAGATAGAAGCTGTACGATCATGGCCTAGACCCAAGACTGTTACCGACATTAGGAGCTTTCTTGGTCTAGCCGGTTACTACCGGAGATTTGTAAAGGACTTCTCAAAAGTCGCTAAGCCCATGACTACACTGATGAAGAAAGATGCACCATTTGTATGGACAGATGAGTGCGAGTTATCATTTCAGAAACTAAAAGACTCATTGACCTCAGCGCCTGTCCTTACTCTTCCAGAGGGCACAGAGGGATTTGAGGTATATTGTGATGCATCAGGCAAAGGAATGGGATGCGTACTCATGCAGCATGGCAAGGTTGTTGCTTATGCCTCCCGCCAGCTGAAAAAGCATGAGGAGAATTACCCGACACATGACTTAGAGTTAGGAGCCATTGTCTTCGCCTTGAAGATATGGCGACACTATCTCTATGGGGTAAGCATCACCATCTACTCCGACCACAAGAGCTTACAATATGTATTCACACAGAAAGAACTGAATTTGAGACAGAGAAGATGAATGGAATTTCTTTCAGACTATGACATCGACTTACAGTATAAGGAAGGGAAGGTAAATGTTGTAGCCGACGCCCTGAGCCGTCGAGCACACTCGCTCCACTCGCTACTCGCTTCTTCTAGCTTGGTTGACGAGGTGCGAGACACTCAGTTGAGCGACCCTTACATGACCGAAATCAGACACAAGATCGAGAATGGTACATTTGAGAAGAAGAAGTATGACTTCAAGCTACATGAAGATGGTTTGATTCGGTTGAATGGCAGGCTATGCGTCCCCCGAAGCAATGCTGAGCTAAGGGATCGCATCCTACGAGAGTCACACAGTTCCACATTGTCAGTCCATCCAGGAGCCTCCAAGATGTACAAAGACATGAAGAGGTACTTCTGGTGGTCTGGAATGAAATCAGATGTGATAGAATTTGTATTGAGGTGCTTAACATGCCAAAAGGTGAAATTTGAACATCGTAGACCGGGCGAAATGGTACAATCTATGCCAGTTCCGGAGTGGAAATTTCATGATATCTCCATGGATTTTGTTGTAGGACTCTCACCTGCCAGGGGAGGACTCAACATGATCTGGGTTGTAGTAGATCGCCTTACCAAGGTTGCCAGATTCATACCGATGAAGGACACTTGGAAGGTAGTAAAGCTAGCTGAGCTGTTCGACAAGGAGATTATCAGACATCACGGAGTCCCGAAAACAATAGTATCTGACCGCGACACCAGATTTCTTGTGAGATACTGGAGAGCTACACGGGAAGCGTTGGGTACAGAATTGAAGTTGAGTACCGCCTTCCATCCTCAGACCGACGGTCAGACAGAAAGGACTATCCAGACACTGGAGGACATGCTTCGGGCATGTGCCTTAGACTTTCAGGGGAGTTGGTTAGATAAGCTTCATCTTAACGAGTTTTCTTACAATAATAGTTATCATGCTTCGATTAAGATGTCGCCTTTCCAAGCTCTATATGGTAGACCTTGCCGTACACCCTTGTGTTGGGATGAGTCAAGTGAAGCGGTCATCATAGGACCGGAGTATCTTGAGCAAGTGCAAGCTGAAGTTCAGCAGATCCGAGCTAATATGAAGGCAGCCCAAGATAGACAGAAATCCTATGCGGATGTGCGACGACGCGACCTTGAGTTCGCCGTGAGCGACCAAGTGTTCTTGCGCGTTTCACCTATGAAGGGTGTCTTCCGATTTGGCCAGAAGGGCAAGCTGAGCCCAAAGTTTGTAGGGCCGTATGCTATCACCGAAAGAGTTGGATCCGTAGCCTACAGGTTAGCATTACCTGAGGACTTGGGGCGTGTCCATGATGTATTTCATGTGTCACAACTCAAGAAGTACATTGCTGATCCTTCTCACGTCTTAGAGCCTGAGAGACTATCTATTGAGCCGACCATGAGATATGTTGAGACCCCTGTGAGAATCCTGGATAGGAAGACCAGAGACACTCGCCATAAGTCTATACGAATGGTGAAGGTCCTATAGTCTAACCATGATGTCGAAGAAGCGACATGGGAGTTGGAAGATGCCATGAAGGCTAAGTACCCACAGTTATTCATAGACTAGATAGTCTAGTATTTAGTAATACGGGTACGGGTCGTACCCCTTTTAAGGGGGTAGAGCCCTTTTGCTTTTGCATTGCTTCGGGGTAAGCATTGCATAGTGTGTAGGTATTGTAATAGAATTTGTATGGCACATGTAGTGCAAGTGAACTTGGTATGTGTATGTATGTGTAATGTGTAGTGTGTGGATGCGTATGTACGATGTGTGATGTATGTGTAATGTGTATTGTGAATTGTAATGATGTATTGTGTATTGTGGAATGGTATGAATTGAAAATGATGGATTGTGTATGTGAACTGTGTATGTTGCTGAATCGTGTATGCTTGTAATGTGGAATGAAGTGAACACCTCATAGGTGGTAGTAAGACACATTATGGCAATTGGTTTGCCTAATGAGTAGGATTATTAAACTATTAACCTTGAGCAACTTTGAGGGCAAAGTTTCTTAAGGGGGGTAGATTGAAATACCCCGTAATTAAAAATAGTGATTAATTAGGCTAATAAATAAATTTAGAAGCTTAATTAAGTATAAATAATCACAAGGGAACAAATCCCGAAGAAAACGGATCTTTAAAATGGTTTAAAATCATTACCGAATCTTAAAGCACGTTTTTCGAGGTAACCGGGAAAACGTGTCTTTAAGCGGGTCAAATAGACTCATAACAATTTTGGTCAACTAAATAATCATTAATAAATATTAGTGAAGCTTTAGAACCAATAAAATCAAGAAAACGAGAAATTAGTATAAACTGTCAAAAACGGGAAGTTATGGGGTAGAAGTATAAATAACACAAACTTATGTGTCCACTTTTAAAATAAAAGGCAAAGTGTGTGTGTGTGTGCAGTGGGGGTGTCCGATTTGGGCCTCTCTCTCACTCTCCTCACTTATCTAATATGTACAAAAGACAAAAATAATAAAAGTAATCCCACTCACCTTTATTCTCTCTCTCCTCCATTTCATTCTCTTCACTCACGTAGAGCTCCCCCTCCTCCTCTCTGAATTTTCTTCCCTCTTCTTCTCCAAACAGGCGACAGCCATGGGAGCTTGAGAAACCAACACAAAATACTCACTTCTCTCCTCTTGTTACTCCATCAAACATTCTCCAAAAATTATAAAAATACCACCATTGGCTTCCTCTCATCAAGAGCTACGATTCTCTCTTTTCAAAATCCGGAAAGGAGCATTTTCGTTTTCATGGGTATACCCCATTTGGAGCTTCAAGACCACCATTAGAACCACCTCATTCTCCTTGTTCTTGTGAGGTAAAAATCTTCTTGAAACTCCTTTGTTTTTCTAGCCTTAAGGGCAAAACGAAATTTAAAACTAAACCCTGGCTTGCTCTTTTGTACCCAGCCGATGTTGGCATTCTTGAAGGGGTTGAAATATTATTCTTGAGCCATTCCAAGCATTACCTACACTCTTGCAAGGTAATGGAACTTCTAAACCCTAAAACTTGTGTTAAGACTTAGAAATGGTTAGGGTTAATTTTGGTGTATTGAAATGTGGACATATGGGTTGTAGTGCTAGCTTTTGAAGTACTAAAATCGGTGGAGAAGAGGAGAGGAAGAAGGAGAGAAGAAGGAAGAAGAAATGAGGAACTAGTAAAGCAACAAGGTAAATTACCTTCTTTTATGTAGCCTTGTATATACATGTATGTAACAGATTTTTAGGAAGCTAAAATGGGTATTGTAATTGGTAGTGTAGTAATAGTGTAATGTGTAGGAGAATATAAGTATTTTGAACCTTTAAAAGACATTTAAAAACTATTGAAACCTAATTGGGAATTGAATGTAAAGTGCAGGAATTTCTAATGTTGTTAGAGTGGTATTTGTGTATGAGAGATTGAGCATATTTGTATTGGCTATAAACAGGTGGTATAGATCATTTACATGAGTGAAACAATGTGGTGAGAATGTAAGATTTTAGGAGAGGTTATGTCAAAATTTATCCAGAATTAGAACACTTAAGAAAACTAGAAACTAGGTGAGATTATGTGTTGTAACAGATTTTAAATGGAGCTGTGTAGTTGGTAGGTTAGGAGAGATAACTAGTGTATTGTAAGCTTTAGAAATGACATTATAAGAGGAAGTTAAAGATGTAGAAGGTGAGAGCTAAAATCTGTAGCAAATGCAACTTAGAAAAATAGTGTAAGTGCTGAAATGAGAACTTAGGAAATAGGTGAGTGAATTAGTATAATAGGGTGTAACAGATTGGTAATGGATTTAAACATGTTTAGGTGTCTAATTAGGTGCTAAAATATGTAGGATTAAGTGTAGGAACAATGGGGAATTAATATGACAAAGTTAGGAATGTAACAGATTGTGAAAATGTAAAATCTGTCAAACTTGTAGCAGGGTCCGGGACCTACCTCCTGTACAAGGACCCGGACCAGGGTGCAAAATGATGTCGAGAGTTACAGCAGGTGGTGGTCCGGGACTAGGGTCCCATACAAGGACCCGGACCACCCCTGTAAAATAGGCCGAGTGTTTTTCAAAGTTTAGGTCCGGGACTTACCCCTTGTAAGAGGACCCGGACCAGTGTATTAAAACCGTTCGAGACTTGACAACCCATATGGTCCGGGACTTACCCAATGTACAAGGACCCGGACCAGGGTATTAAAAACACCTGAGAGTTCTAAAACCTTGTGGTCCGGGTTTGTAAAGTAGGACACAAACCCGGACCAGTCCCAAATCTTACCTGAGAGTTTTTCCAAGTGGGGGTCCGGGTTTGTAAACTCGGACAGTAACCCGGACCACCCCAAAATTTGTACAGAAACTATTTTGAAGCTTAGGTAAGGATGGGCAATGATGGGTAATGATATTATAAGATGATTAAGACTTAATTAAGGATGTTTAAAGGTCATTAAGAATATAAACAAGTTTTGAAAGTAATGAAGAGTAAGTAAACCATATGTAAGTATAAGAATTGTAAAGGTATAGTAGGTATGAGTTAGGAAACAAAAGAGTAATCGTGCTGGTTAATGATAGTTAGATTAATCATTCAATTGTATGTATATAATAGGATTTGATTTGTGAACACCGGAGGAACGTTGGGATACAAGTACGACGGTGAACGGTATGGATTCCTCATGCCCCGTATGTTATCTTGGTTACTCTGATTTGTGTGTTGTGTGCTAATTGATCACCAAATAAGATAAATGCACGAATCGGAGTTAATATGCATACTTGTGAATATGTAGTGTTGTATGTTGTGTATATTTTTCTTAAATCTTAGTTTGTATAATTCATGAAATGTATGGATGAATATGAATGCTTGTATGAATGTTGCAATGTACTGTGACCGATTGTGAATGTGTTTGGGCTTCTAACTTATTCCTAACAAGCTAACCAATCTAACTTAAATTGGTAATTAAATTGGAATGAGTAGAAGTCCGATATAGTTTCGGCCACGCGTGAGGATGCGGAAACACGAGAGGTTGGCTCCAATTCCTGACTCTTAAACTGGTCCGCGGCCCAAATCCCTTAAGTGGGTAGCATCCCGGATTGGTGAGTCAAGTAAATCCCGGAGGTGGGACGGCGTAGTCCCCAGGGCCGGAGGTCCCGATGACTTAACTTGAGTATAAGTAAGTAAGTAAGAATGAGTAAGTAGAGTGAATGTAAGTAAGTAAGTGTAATTAAGAAAAAGTAAGTAATGAGTAAAAGAGTAAAAGCATTCCGATTAACCCGGATGCATAATTTGGCTAACCTTGTGAAGGTAAGTAAGATGCGTGTTATTGTATTGTTGCCTTGGAATGTGTAATGTACTGAGCATGATTGTATGATGTATGTAAAGCATGTATGTATGTAATTAATGAACATCATGTTTAGTGGACGTCAAATAGTCGGCGTGCCCTAGCTAGCACGCGGTATATGCGGAGTTTATACGCAGCGTTTGCTGAGCCCCTTGGGGCACCATTTTTACTACACGCAGGTACTCGCGAAGGATGAAGATGTGAAGACTTAGTTCTAGTTCTTTTGTCTTCTTTTTGGATTGTAAACATTGAATGATGATTGGTGTACTGAGTAGTACATGGCTGTAGTTTTTTATTAGCCGGTGTACCATGGGGTACACCTTTTTGGATAGTGGAAGTATTGGATTGGGGTATAGATGAGTAGCTTGTAGAAACTCATTCTTTTGGGAAGTTGAATTGGGATGTAATTGAATACACTTAAATACTCGGTGATCCATTGATGTAAGTATTCGGTAAGTGGTATTTTGGTAAGTGATATAGTAGCTCGGTATACTATGTTCATCAGACCGTCACTGTAAGTAGTAATAGCCTTGCTAGCCGTATGGGCGGTTAGCGGCGTTGTATCACCCGCTGTAGTAGGTAGTATTTCCGCTGCAAGTAACTCTGAATTATGGGATGATTGGACGGTAAGCATAGGATTAACGGTAGGGGTGTTACACTAGGTCTTTGGTGAACGGTATGTAAAGGGGTTTGATCTGAGATGTCCTGAGGGCTTCCTCGGGCTCAGATATGTGTGTTGAATAATGTGTGTGATGTATGTATGTGTGTATGTTTGTGTGAGTGTGTTATGTGGTGTTAAATTGTTTATCTTCCTACATTATCTAATTATGCGCGAACGTCCTACGAGACTAATACTACGTCGACTATAGATCAACTTATATAAATCTACACATACGAGCAATGTGTTTGTGACTGATGTTATTTGACTTAATACTCTAAGTATTATAAGTTATGTAAATTATAACCTAAGTAAATTACTTAGGGACGAGATACGACATGGTCGATCTCTAGAGCTTTGACTCGAACATGAACACGACCTAGATTACTTCTAGGCGTGCGTAAGACCCATAGGGCAGCCAAGTTAAATGTGATTTCTCCATACCTAAAACTGGACTTGGGTAACCGACTAACTAAGTCTAACGATGGAGTGTGGACGAGTGTGAATGAGTGTGATGGTTTATCTTAATCCAGTTAGTCATTGGCTACTGGTCGCGCGTAGAGATCTCTTGAGTTAATACTCAAATCGAGTTTACTCTAGTATAACCCTGTCAAGCCTAGATAGATCGACAGGCATGGTGATAACATGAGCGCCTTTAAAAAGGCAAAATATGGACGCTTTTAAAAAGGCAAAGTGAATGAGCACCTCGTGTGCACAGGGGACTACCGTCCAAGTGAGATTATTTCGGGAAGTCCAAACTTGACTCCCGACAGTGCTAACAAAAAAGTGTAAAGTTATGTGAGGGCCCGGGGGGCCGTATGTGAAGTTGGTATGGAAGACCGTTACTAATGGCTATGTGTTTATCGATGTTGTGATTGAGTGCTTGTGATTAAATGTATATTGTGGTGTGTGAATTATAGTGCCTGTATTAACTGTTTATATTACCGTCATCCATGTGTTTACTACTTTCATTTACCTGTACACCGGTAAAGCATGTAACGAACTTGATAATGGCGACCATGACTATTAAGTGACCAATAGGGTCCAGGCCTGACATACTATGCGTTTATCGCTGAGCCTTTATGGCATATGTGCAGGTGATGATTATCGCTGAAGCCGAAGAGCGGGACCCGGGTAGTTAGGATTTTAATTACCGCACGAGTCTTCGTATTGTATTAGGATGAACATTAGTTAATGTATTATTAATGTTGTATACAGTTGGGAATGCCTAGATGCTCACTTGTCGTTGAAGTTATCTTTGGTTTATATTGATGTATAGGTTAGTATCTAGTTATCATTGCGGTTATGTATATATTACCAGTGTTAATTCTTATTTAATTTATTTCTGCTTCTTTACTCGTATGGGCGAGTAATGGCATGTGACACCCGAGTGAGATTTATTACTGAGAAACTTCCGCTGTGAGGCGTAATTTAATTAATGCTACATGAGTGATTATTACGTGATTACGAGTGGGGTGTTACAACATAAATTTTTAAAGTTCTCAAAACATATCCATGTCTGGTTTTGTTTTGACGAGCATGAATTTAGATGAACAATGATATAATTTTTTTTTGCATTTTGGACTTATATTTTATAAGATACAATAATTTATAGTTAATATAATAAAAAGCAGTCCAGTCAGCTCCGGTCAGCAGCTGACTGGACTACTGACTGGCTGCCCACTCAGGTTACCGCACGATTGTTGTATATACACGGCCGGCGTGCACAATCTCCAGGCTGTCCAAGCTAATAGGTTTTATCTGTTTGACCACTTTAACATAGTACTAGTTGCTTATGGTAGTAGCCAAATAAAGGTCCACAATACCATGAGTTAACCCTTGTTTATCGATCCAATTATGACTAAGACTAATCGATTTCGCCTCTTCTTCAAATTTCTTTTAGCGTGCAACTTTCTCTAACAGATCAATGTAACCCCTCTATGATCCATTAGAAAATGAAATTCAAGCATTTCCCCGGCCCAATGGCTCTATCAATTACCAAAATCTAATTTCATGTTATCTTCAAATTTCCCCTTGCAACCTCCAAAATTCCCAAATTCCTTCTATCTTAGACCTTCCCTCAAAGTTCCCCTCCATTCAAAATATCCCACAAGCTCCACAAATTCACAAAATGCCACTTCAAACCTCTAGAGGTTACTGAACTTCCTTTAAATCCCACAATACTTCAATATCCTCAACATTTCTTAGCCACCTCCGTCTCCAAAAGCTCTCTAAGTATCAAGATTGTACCCCTTTGTCTCCATTCCTCGGTTATTAGTCTGAGTCTTCTGAAATCGCTTTGATCCATCATTTGTCCTCTTCATTTATTTATTGTCTTCCTTCCCTTCAAACATGCCCCCATTCAAGAAGTTCTCATATGTCTTTATATGGGAGTTCCCTTGGAATAAAACCCCACCGTCTTCAATTAGATCTCATTGCCATTTTGTAGAGCTGATCAACATTGACCCGGCCCGGCAACCCAACCCGGAAATAAAACCCGAAAAGCCCGTCCGAAATTTTTTTCGGGCGGGCTTGGACAACAACTCAGGCCCTGAATGAAAAACCAGGCTGAGCTTCAGCAAAATTTTACGCCCGCAACTAAGTCCGGCTAGACCCAGTTTATTATATAATATCTTTTATAAATATAATATAATACATATTTAATTTTATATAATACCTTTACTATTTATTTAAATTATATATAATATCTGTTAATATTATATATAACATATTCATATTATATTTAACACATATTAATATATATATATAATCTTATATTTTAAAAATTAATAATATAAAAAATTATATAACCGGGTCAGGCGGGCCGGGCAATGACAAAGATTCAAATAAATATGGGCCTAGCCCGGCTCCAAAAAATAAAAAACGGGCTTGGGTAAAAATATAAGCCAGTTTGGGCCTAAGATTCAATGTCGGCCCGCCTCGCCCGCTTGTTTGATCGGCTCTACCTTATTCCTACTCTTTCATGTTTGACCTCTTAGTGAATCTCTTAATAAAGGTTTTTGAAGAATCTTGATAGTAAGAAAATTGAGGACCCTGGACGTAATCTAAAGTCATTCTCTTATCACTTCTTAGGAGACCAAGTAGCAAACCTATAGCTGATCATTCAGGCGCGTCGACTAGGTTCAAGCTGGGTTGATGATATATTTTAATTAAGCCCGTCAGGCCTAGATCTAGTGTTCAAGGTCCTTTTCTTTTTTTCTGGGTCAGGCTAGGCCCAATTTTTATTACTTTGCCAGTGCCCGACCCACTTGGCTCGGTATTTAAAATTTTATACAATTTAAATAAAAATACAATATATTATATAATTTATAAGGATATTGTTTAACATAGAGACCCATTTTCAACATTCTATATGGGAGGGCCTAAATAATATTACAGACTCCCATGATAAATGTTGATAGACTTTAGGTGAAACTTAATTTCATTCTTCCACATATTGTTGTTTGTGGATGTGAGTGTTAGATTCTCAAAGAAGGTACAACCTATTTTGATTTGGCTTAACCATATTTAAGTGGAAATTAAGAAATTTGGTGGTATTTTGATGTCATTGGTACAAGGGTCTAATACCAATTATAGTTTATGGAGGTGGTCCTATTCTTGAGTGGAAAAACTCTACTCAACCCTCATTAGTAAATAACCTAAGAAAACTCTCAAGACAATCAATTTCCTTATAAGAACAAATATGTGATTTTCCGCTTCGGAATAATCAGGAAAGGGAATAGGAATAATTCCCTTTCTTGATGTTTGTTTTGCCAGTTTTTTCTATTTTCACGAAAGAGAAAGAGAATGAGATTTCCCCAAAACCCTTTATCCTGATTCCCCACCCCCTACTAGGGAATGAGATTCCCTTTCCCAATACACTTTGACCATGTGACATATGACCATTGACCGATGACTAATGACCATTGTCCGGTGAAGGTTGACTGGCAATTAATAACCGTTGACCAGCAGTCGGCAGCAGTTGACCGGTTTTTTATTTCATTCTCCCATTTCAAACATACAACCAAGAAATCAAAGAGAATTCTCTTCTGTTCCTCTTCATTCCCTTTTCTGTTTTCATTCTGTTTCCCGCCTGAAATAAATGCCCACAACGCGTGATTTACTCTTCAAGGGTGGTTGAATGTATATTGCAAATCAATAAATCATTTATTGTTCGAACTTTAAGTATATAGTGAATCCTAGCAGGCTTCGTGTACTGAGGTTGTGACCACTAATTACTACCAAAAAAAATGTCATTAGTGACACACAAAATGTGTCAGTATAATCTTAAGAAGTGACAGATAGAGTAAATGATTTTTAGCGACAAAAAAAAGTAGAGGTAACAATTGCTATTGGTGTTTACAAACACCGCAAATTCTACTGTACGGCTGGTCCGTGTACAATACCGTGCAACCTGTCGATTTGGCATTCTCAATATAGTACAGCTTTGTCCATTTGGCAGTCCAGTCAGTAGCTGATTGGACAGTTTTGCTGACTGGATTACCTTTTTAGTATATTAACTTTAATTAGTTGTAACTTTTAATATATAAGTCCAAAATAAAAAAAATTATATCATTGTTCATCTAAATTCGAGCTCTTCAAAATAAGACCAGTCATGGATATGTTTTGACAACTTTAAAAAAAAATTATTTTTTACATGTTATAATGATACACTAATTAACATGATAATATGATTCATTAATTTTGATATTATGATTCATTAAAATTGATATTATGATTTACTAACTAATAAGTGGTAAATTAGATAACACACTTTGAAACCGATAAAAAATTATTATTATTTTGTATTGTATGATGTATTTTAAACCTTATATGGTGAATCATATATTTTCCGTACATACCAAATTTGTTTTGTGTTGTATTATTGTTTAATTTTTTTATTTTTATATATTTACGTTGATACACTAAAATGATGATATGATTCATTAACTTTGATATTATGATTCATTAAAATTGATATTATGATTCATTAACTAATAAGTGGTGAGTTAG
The DNA here is from genome assembly GCA_023374045.1 of Limonium bicolor. NCBI lineage: Eukaryota > Viridiplantae > Streptophyta > Magnoliopsida > Caryophyllales > Plumbaginaceae > Limonium > Limonium bicolor. Next base: position 288,794,155 of record CM041781.1, read on the forward strand.
ATAACAAACTTCAGAACCGATAAAAAAACATTATTGTTTTGTAGTGTATTATTATTATTGTATGGTGCAATTTAAATCTTATATGGTGAATCATGTATTTCATACATACCAAATATTGTTTTGTATTGCATTATTGTTTAAATTTTTTAGTTTTATATGTTTGTGATGATACACTAAATGAAGATATGATTCATTAATTTTGATATTATGATTCATTAAAATTGATATTATAATTTATTAACTAACAAGTAGTGAATTAGATAACAAACATGAAACTAATAATGGATCATTGTTGTAACATATTATTATTATTATTGTTGTTTTGTGGTGTATTATTATTATTATATGATGTATTTAAAATCTTATATAGTGAATCATATATTTTTTTAACATACCGATTTCAAAACAGATGAATCATTATTGTTTTGTAGTGTATTATTATTGTTGTATGGTGTATTTTAAACTGTATCTGGTGAATCAAGTATGGTCGATATTGAATAGATATATACATATAAAAATATAAAATTTTAAAGTTGTCAAAACATATCCATGTCTGGTCTTGTTTTGAAGAGCTTGAATTTAGATGAAAAATGATATATATTTTTTTTTCATTTTGGACTTATATTTAAAAGTTATAACTAATTTAAGTTAATATAGTAAAAAGTCCAGTCAGCAAAACAGTCCAATCAGCTGCTGACTGGACTAATGGTGGCCACGGGTCCGGTTCCACCGGTTCCGGTTCCGGTTCCGGAAAATGTGTATTCGTATTCAGAACCGGTCTGGGCGGTTCCGGTTCCGGTTCCGGTTCCGATTCCGATTCCGGTTCTGAATCTGGATTCGCTTTGGATTCGGTCAAAAAACCGGTTCCGACCGGTTCCGGCCGGTTCCGGTTCTGATCGGTTCCGACCGGTTCCGAAGCGGTTCCGGAAAGATTCGATCGGCTCCAGTTGCTTCGTTTTAGCTCCGATTTGAGATCCGTTTGAGCGCACACGTTGCTCTTTTCATCCACTTTACTCCTAGATAGGTTATTCTTCAAGTTTATAATCTTAAATGTGTAAGAAACAAAGACTTAGGAATTTTTATTGAATTTACAAAAAAATAAGGAACAAAGAGAATTTTATTATATGATTCACTGCCTCATTAAAACCTTATTAGGTAAAAACCCATTGGGAAAACCCTAATAAGGAAAAAGAGTACAGCTACTACGAGGTTACATGATTTCAATTTGCAAGTCTTAAAAAAAAAGATTACATGGAAAGAAAGTAATACTAAATTACTAATACATTCTAAAATATTACAAGATAGAAGTCCTAAGTGGTGTTATCCCCATTCATCTCATACCAATCATCATGTTGGCCTTCATATTGCAATGCACTTGCTTGGGATCTAGCTCGGCTAAGTCCCAATCATACTTCTGAACACCAACCTTGGTTGAGTCTGGTGCAAGGCTTGATCTCTTTTCATCCAATACTCGTTTGCCCGCACTAAACGCCGACTCTGAAGCCATGGTTGATGCTGGAATTCCTAGCACATCTCGGGCTATCTTTGAAAGGATTGGAAACTGGCTTCATGTGCTTGCCACCACTTAAGAACATCTATATCACAATCATCATCAACAAAAATAAATGTAAAGTTAATATAATCATCATATGTACAAAAATCTGGAACCCGATTGAACTGACTGATCTTGGTCTTTTCAAAATACTAGAAATCAGGAACTGCTTTGCTACCAGGGCGTGGTGGTTTAGAAGAGGACCACTACCACTAGTAGAAGAAAGTTCCCCCGGACGATACTTTGAAGTATATTCACGTGTAGCTTTTTCAATGCTATATTAACCTTTTACTATTCCTTAACATAACCAACGGTAACTTCAACCGGTTCCAGGGCGGTTCTGGTTCCGGTTCCACTGGTTCCGGTTACGGTTCCGGTTCCCGGTTCCGAGTCCGACGACGTCCCAGGCTGTTCTAGGCGGTTCTGGTTCCGGTTCTGAGCCCAGTTCGGGCCCGAATCTCAAAACATGTATTCGTATTTGGAACCGGCTAAGGCGGTTCGGTTCCGGTTCCGGTTCCCACCGGTTCTCGGCCGGTTCCGGGTAGAACCGGACCCGATGACCACCATTAGATTGGACTGCCACATTAAGGAGGCCACGTATAATTCTGGAATGGGCGCGCTGCACGATCGACTTGCTGTACAAACACTTGCACGGGTGTGAATAATTGCTTTTGAGACTATACAGACACTTAATTTTGTTGTTCATTAAAATAGAAGTTTTATATTGATATTTGTTTTATCGATTAGTGAAGGCTAGACAATTATAGTAACACAAACTACTTGTGTTTGTAAAAGCTATCTACAGCAACAGTATTTGAGTATCCCTAGAACAATTTTGGTGACTCATATTTTTGGTATGTAAAAGCTACAAATTTACAATAACACACATTGCTTGTGTCTCTGAAATCCGTTATACTAACATATAAAATATTCACTTTTTAACAATAGTATTAACCATCACAATATTTAATAATATATAACAAATTTTAAAGGATAATAGACCTGCAATTAGTGGAATAATAATAGCTCAAAGTTATCCAGCCACATTCAAATTGAACAATATGTTAAAAGGTACATAACATCATTCAAGTGTTGTTTATCTTCACCCTTCAAAATCACTTCTAGTAGTCCTAATCAAGGATCAGTCACAAAGACTCGCAACTAAATAAAAAGTACAATCGTTTGCACTCTCTTCATCTAGCAAAGTCTCTAGTTTTGAACTAGAATCCACACCCACTTCTTTCACATAACTTCTTACTCAGCACCTGCAACAAAAAAAACAATAAATTGTTATAAAAATGAAGAGAAAATTGAAAATTTTGAAATCAAAATAAAATATACGTACGTATTAGAAAGTATATCATTTCCTTGTCTTCCACTTGTATAATGTTTTTTCCAAAAATTCCACGTGTAGAATGTTGATTTTCCTTCTTTTAGCGATTTGTACCCCTACTTATATCACTCTGCAAACAGGTAGTATTGATATGCTAAAACTAATAAATTAACCTAGAAATAGCAAATTAAAAAGTCTACCGGGTTGCAAAAATCCCGGTCGCAATAGTATAGCAAATAGAAGCAACCGGGTATCAATCCACGGGACTTGAAGAAATAAGCCTAATCCTAAGCAAACTGGAAATTCAGGGGGTTGTATATTGCTTTGCCGATATTGAATTCTCTAAAGGGCAAATAAAAATTAAATTAAACAATTAATGAAGTTTGAATGATAAAATTGATCAAATGAATGGAACTCTGGGTTTGGGTTGTTCAACAATGGATGTAATTTAGCAACTTCTACAGTTTCCTATGAGATATGGATTGACAAATTCTATTGAATCTCTTCAATACTAAATTCTAGTTAAAGAAAAGCACACCTATCAGAACATGTCAGTTCTAGTCTAGAATCAGACAGAGCACATATAGGCGGATATAAGCGCGAAGAATTACTAGCAACTAAAGGAATATCTAATTTATTCGATTGATTTTGCATAGATTTCTAGATTAACATGACCTTCCTAATTCTCACCGGTCGGATCAAAACAGGATTCACAAAACAACTCTAATTATTCATGAGATTAATAGAGAAGTGGAGTGATTAACATTAACCCAAAACAATCCATAATATTCTCACATCCAAACTGCAGAAAGATTTAACGAAATCATATCCAGTTACAAACAACCCTCTCCGAGAGAAAATCCTATCTAGCCATTTCTATTCACATAATAGATAGAGAAAAGAGATTGAGAAGTCATCTAGAATAGAAGACTTCTAAATTCGCTCTGATGTCCAGATCTGGAGTTCACCGGGCTAGAGGTTAAAGATGATGGTGGAGATGGTGTTGATCGACGATGATGGAGGGAGGTGAGGTGTGGTGTGAGAGCCTCGTCTAAGGCATCTGGCGTGAATGGTGATGTTCTCCCAACCCTATGTGTTTTTTTATATCAAAAATAGACATTTTTAACTCTTAAAAACCTATATTCTAGAATTCTGTATGCGGTGTCCGAACTTGGATGTTCGGACGCATGTTAGGATACATTTTCAAGCAGTTTCGGCTTATGTCCGAACATACAAGTTCGGACATATGTTCGGACATGTCAGTATCCTGACGAGCAAAACTTGTTTCAGGCCTAGATTCTTTGTTTGGACTCTGTTTTGCTCCCCGTTTATTGCGTTGTGAAGCTTGTGAAGTGAAGAATGCAATTCCATGACTTTTACCAGCATTTGAAACATAAAATGCATCAATTATTATCTAAACGCGAATCAGAGGAAAAACACATGATAAGTGAGAAATATTGGCCTACAAAAAATAAGCAAATTAAACCCTTCAAATGCTCTATATTTCACACTTATCACACTCGAAACCTAATATCACACAAATTAAGGCAGTAAGTTAAGAATCTAGTCTATAGCAATATCACTGATATAAAGTATGTCTTTCATGTCTTATCATCATCTCCATCTTTTATATTTCAAGTGCAGCCAACTCTAACAATTTAGATGCTAACTTATCCAACAATTCATGCCTTTCGTATGATAATACCATCTCCATCTTTTATATTCCAAGTGCAGCCAAAGCTACTATATATATATATAGCTTGAGGATGTTATTGATTTCACATACAACTTTGACTCGGGCGGAATTGTAACTAACATGAAAAATAACTTTGACTTCATGTACTGGTTGAAACATGAGTCCCTAAATGTCAATATGACGAATTATCTGTGATGATTCTATGTCTATTGATTAGATGGATCACTCATGCATATCGAAATTCATTTTGATCGTGTGATGTGACTTACATGAGGTTCTATTAAGAGGTAGTGATTGTTCCCATAAAAAAGTATATTTAGTTGACCATCATGGAAATGGTAAGATGAGGGTTATCAATTCTTTAAAGCTTTGTAAAGTGGGGACATGCATGGAGAGTGTCTTTTAAAAGGGATTATCCTTAACTCTTTTGAGTTTAATTTAGAAAACTAGGGTTTTGCTATGACTATGGTTGGAAGGTTTGTGGGGACTTTATTGGATTACAATTCTAGCTATGTACATTAATTCTAAAATAGTACCCTACTACAATGGTTACCCTCCTAAACACTCCCTTCATCGGGAGAATAGCTCTACTTTTGCCTTTGTTTCCCCTTTTTTGTGTTACTAATTATGCCCTTGTAACTCGATCATCCACAAAACTCACAAAGTATTTATACCCGTTATATGTGGTTGCATTGAAAAGCCCCCACACATCCACATGTATAAGCGTGAAACTGCATTTAGACTTGATTTCATAATCACCAAAAGGAAGACGTTGTTCTCTACATTTATATCATATATCACAAACGAAATCTTGAGGTACATCACGCTGCTTGACTAACCCCATCTTTATTAGTTTACTAAAAGGAATATGTCCAAGAATATGAATTGTTTCAGCCAAACTACTCAAAGTACTCAAAAGCTCAGCCTTGTCTTGCTTATTCTTCCACGTCCCTCATCACACGCTTGCAACCTGCAGAAAATCGATTCTTTGTCCAGCACATATAAACCACCTTCGTCCTTTTCTATTGTCTTAATCATCCCTGTAGTAAGGTTTTGCATGGTGCAAACACTGATGTGGAAGGTCAATGGACAACGTTCTTCTCTACTAGTTGTGTCATTGATATTAAATTAAACATGATTTGGGAATATACAACGCTCCTGTCAAGACAAGTGTTTCTCCTATTTGTTCATCACCAATTATAGTGACTTTTTGTGGGCCGCCATCGGGTAAAACTACCTGTGGAGGGTGATTTTTTTGGTATGAGGGAGGGGGTCAATCTAAATATGGTCTGACAAAAAAAGTCTGGATCCTAGAAATGCCATTCTGTGGAGGGTGAAAACCCGTTATTATGGCAGCCCTTAAATACCAACTTTATCATCTGTTTTTCCCATAAAGCATAAGGGGAATGCTAGTAAGCTCTACACCTGCTCTCAATGGGCTCCACGTGGACTGATGCTTCTATAAGGTGGAATTGACTAGAGTCTCCACCTAGTTTGACCTAAATGAACTAGGAAGGAAAGGAATAGGGTTCTAAGAACCGTTAATTGACTCTGAGATTGTTGCCTATGGATAGGACTTATATGGTCATTTCAGAGATTTTGTGTGGGTTCGCACTGGGTTACACCCCTTAGAAGTGGCAACGACCACGACTTTAGATTGGTGCCCGAGGAAACCTCGGTCTCCAATTGTCGGGATTGTCTTCTTTCAAAACTTGGTTAACGAGATTCATCTGAGAGCCAAGGATAGGATTAAGATGGGAAGGGAGAAAGAGTGGATGAGGTGAGCTTTTCTACCGAGCTAGCGCCAAATGCAAGGATTGACAGATTGAGAGTTGGTTGAATGTGGAACGGAAGATCGAGGAAAGGTTTAAAGGCTAAATAGATGAAGAAGACTTGAAGTCTAGAGGCATGAGGCTTTAATGAGAGTCAGAAGTGATTTGAGTACTTTTAGAGGTATGGGTACCGCCTTAGAGTGGGAAAATGGTTTTTTAATTGGAATGAGGTCGCACCCTAGGTGGGCTGCCTACGTACTCAACTCCCTGTTGAGATTAGACCTTATGTAGTTCATGACATTTTGGGGTTTATGAATATTTTTGAGATGTTTGAAGTTTCAGGAAGTTTCAAGTTTGAGAGGTTATTCTGTGAGACGCTCGGGTCTAAGAAACATTTAGGATGTTCATGTAGTGGGAGTAATGGGATATCAAGGTTTGTGAGACACTCGGGTCTATGAGACACATGGGTCTGTGAGACGTTTGAATCTTAAAATGGTGGAGAGATTGAGATGTTAGAGTCTGTGGGGCGCTCGGGCCTGTGAGACTTTATAAGTTAAAGAGAAGTCGGGATTAGGGAGATGATTCGAGTTTGAGGTGATTTGGAGTTTGAGTGATGATTTGAGTATGAAGTGATTAGGATTTTTGAAGATGATTTGAGTATGTGTGAGGAAATTAGAGTTTGAATAGAGATCCCGGGTTTTTAGGTTCAAGGTTTGAGAATGGTTGAGGAAAATCATTTTGTTGTGAAAAGGCGGATGATCCCGAGGGATCATCCTATGTACCCCCTTGAGCACAACACTTAATTAATGGTAAGTGTCAAGGCTCGCTGATGAGTGTCTAAATGAGCATGTTTTAGGGGAGTATTTCATATGTTTAATCAACACTTTTCATGCTCATTTCTCCACTTTGGCTTGTTTTCCTCTAGTTTTGTGTTTCATTGGTGTCTTACACATTTATTGTTTAAACAGGAGGAATAACATAGATAGGAGTAAAGTAGATGAAGAGAGGAACGCGTGGGCGCAAACGGATCCAAAACCGGAGCTGTAACGAAGAAGATACAACATTTCGAAGTTAGCCTACTGGAACCGTCCGACCCATAGGTCTGGTCGGACGTGGGTCGGTCGAACTTTTAAAAGAACGTGATTTTTGTCCCCGAGCTACTGGAATCGTCCGACCCATAGTCTGGGTCGGACCCTGGGTCAGACGGACTTTAAAAAACGCGTTTTCGGCCCTGAAATTGCTCCTGGACGCGACCGACCCACGGGTCCGACCCAGGGTGGGTCGGACGGGTCGAAAATTTGCCCAGATCTGCGTTTTAAAACGGGAATTTTGGGGAAAACTACCCCATTCTTCATTCAGCTCGGTTCCGCCCCAAAAACAGAGAAAAGAGGCGATTCCAAGGGAGAAAAGAAGAGGAGAAGAGAAGAAGAAGAAGAAAGAAGAAAGAAAGGGAGGAGAGAGAAGAGAAGCTCACCTCCTTCCAAGCTCCATTAATGGCTACTTCTATCCCTTGCTCTTTTATTTTCTCTCCTATGGCTGTGTAGAATCATTTGTAGCTAGGGATTGGGGATTTTGTCCCAAAATCCCTAAACTCCATTGTTGAATCTTGAACTTGTGTTTGTGCTCTATTTTAGTCTTTGAGCTTAATGAAGATGATTATTGAGTGTTTATGACTTCTAAACTTGTTGCTCATGATTTGGGGATTTGTTAAGGGTTTTGCTCAATTTGTCTTCTCTGTGTTAAATTGGTTGGTTTTGCCTACCGATTAGTTTAGCATTATTGTGGGATTCTATCAAAATGTTATTCAGAGATAGAATCCTAAACTGGCAGAGACTAAAACGGTGTACTCTGATTTCGATAATTTTGAGATTAGACTACATTGTACCTTAGTGGAACTTGAGCTTAGTGCTATCGATTGACCCGGGGCTTAGCAGAATGAGAAGTCTCGATTAAATTGGTTAGGATTAGTAGGCCTAGATTAGGTTGTTAATTAATTAAGCGTTCCTGTGGTTTAGCTATGAGTTCGAGGTTCGACAATCGGTAGTAAGGGGAGGACGGGTGCAAATATCCATCCCGGGCTACACCTATCCTAGATAGTTAGTTTAGTGTTTATTGCTTTTCTTTATTTCTCCAATTACAACCCAAAAACCCAAAACCCCTAATTTACATTTATGCACTTTTGTATATATCCTCTTGCACATTTACTAAGCTTATAATTAGCTAGATAGTTACGAAGTCCCTGTGGATACGACCTTGTTGTACTACAATGATTGGGTTCACTGCCCATAGTTAGCAAGAAAGTTTCAACACTGTTTTGCACAACACTCGCAAGATGGGGCAATGAATTTATGTCAAAAAATAGGATTTAGAGAGAAGCACCATGAATGAGATGCTCTCGGTCAAACCCTAATAACATCTCTAACTCCCGGGTTTTAAAACATTAGAAATCGAAAACCTTGAAATCGAGTAGAAGGGAGTTAGACGATTCTTAAATCCCGGCTGCAGTTGGGAAGGTTGTTACTTCCCTAACACCCTGCCTTGTAAAAATATAGTCTGCAATTAGAGGAGTTTTGTCACCCTAATGCCCTGCCTAAAGAGATCCAAACTACGACAAGAGAGGTTACGACCCCAGTGCCCCGCCTCGGATTTTTATTTGGAAGGAAGACAAGTGATGTCTAACCAAGAAGGAAATGTTTTAAAGGAGTTAGACATTTCTTGTTCCTCGAAAACGGTTTATTTTTGAGTTGAAAACTAAGTTTGAAAACTTTTGAAGTTGTTCGGAATTCTCTGTGAAGAAACACTGATTTTGAGAAATATTTTAGGAGAAAACTTTATGTATATGTGAGAAGAACTTTCTATGTTTGAGAAGAGTTTTCTGTGATGTGAGAAGAGTTTTTCCTTTAAAATAAAACAAAATGGTTTCTTTGAAAACTTGGTGAAATATGAATAAAAAGATTGTTTGAAACTTAAGAAGAGAGATTTTTTTTTTGGATTTTTGGAGTTTGAATTGGATGAGTGGAAATTGGGTTTGAATTGAATGGAATTAGACTGAATTGAATTGAGATTAAATTGAGTTTGAATTGGATTTTGGCCGGGATTAAAAAACGGGATGGGTCAAAATTTGGGTTGGTCAAAGCTCGGGTTAAGGTCAAAGTTGGACCGGGTCAAAGTCAGGTCAAGGTCAAAGTTTGGGTTGGTCAAAGTTGGACCGGGTCAAAGTTCAGGTTGGTCAAAATTGGACCGGGTCGAAGTTGGGTCAAGGTCAAAGTAGGGTTAGTCAAAGTTCGGGTTGGTCAAAGTTGGACCTAGTCAAAGTTGGGTCAAGGTCAAAGTAGAGTCGGTCAAGGTTGGACTGAGTCAAAGTTCTGGTTGGTCAAAGTAGGGTCGGTCAAGGTTGGACCGAGTCAATGTTCAGGTTGGTCAAAGTAGGGTCGATCAAGGTTGGACCGAGTCAAAGTTGGGTTCGGGCCAAATTGGGCCTTGTTTGGGGTTTTGAGCCGCATTGGACTTTGTTTGGGGTTTTGGGCCGAATTGGGCCTTGTTTGGGATTTTGGGCAGGATGGGTTACTGGGCCGATTATGCTTTTGGACCTGATAGGCTTTTGGGCCGAGTTGGGTTGAAGTGGCCTTTTTTATTTGGGCTAAAGTGCGGCTAAGAATTTGTGTTGGTTTAGAAATGGGCCCAAGATAGTAATTGGGCCAGGTTGAAGGCTTGGGCTGGCTGGAGCTTCAGTTGAAATGGGCTTTGGGACAAATAAAGTTGTGGGACAGATTTTGGAATTGGACCCAGACGAGTTATTGGGCCAGATTGGCTTTGGCCAAAGATGAGCTTTATTTGGAATTGATTTTAGACTTGAGATTTTGGATTTGTCACTTTCTTGGGGTTAGGGCCTCTTTTTATTATTATTAATAACATAATAAGATGTGGTTGGGGTTTAGGGGTCACCTAATTTATTAGGTGGGACCATGGCTCACCTAAATCTCTGGGTTCACCCACTATCCTGAGGCTTGGTCCTAAAAGAATACTAACTAGGGCTTAATTAGGAAATAATAGGGCTGAAGTAGTAAATTACAATAAGAGTTGAAATAGTACATACATGAAAAATGAATCAAAATAGCAAGTCAAACTTATAAGTAGAACATGACATAAAAAAATGCTAGCCAAGTTCTATCGAAAGCCCTTTTGTTTTTTTTTTGATCACTCCTTCTGCTTCTGGTTATTTTTATTTTAAAAAATAAACCCTTATGTCAGTTTATACATTCAAGATGCTGTAACAAAATTAACCAAGATTATTTAACTAGCCGATCATAAGCTCAGAAGTAATATGCAACCAAATCAAACCAAGAAAGGGATAGAAAAGCGTGCGCATGGAGGAGCTAAACTACAAGCTCGATCACCGTAGTTTCATTTTTTTAGAACCGAACACATACATGAGCACTTTTGCTCACTGAAACGCGGGAGGCATAACTTTACATACCAAGAAGAAGACCAGTTGTTTGAACAGACGAATAGATAACGAATCGACAAGAATACATTTGCACGGATTTAGTCGTTCATAAATACAAACACGCAAAGGTAATGGTTGAACAGAGAGTACATACAATCAGGCATGTGAAGCACTTAAACAAAGCTCAATAGCAGAACTCAGGTGGAACTCATGTACCAGACGAAGACAAAAAGAAATGTCCTGCAAGATGGAGCTCAACAGAGAAAAGAGACATGGAATGAAAGGTTAGATATGGGTCAGTTCAAGGATGTAATTAGAATTGATAAATCAAGCAAAACATGTTAGAACAAGAAGGCAACATCATTGGTGCAACTATTAGGAGTATCTACAGCTACTTGGTTTAAGATACAAATACCAGGTTGAAGACAACAACATTTTCTGCAAAGGAAGGAAATAACTACAGAATGCAAAAACTTAAGTTAGAAATGTTTATTAAAAAAAAGAATAGACAGTGCAAGATTTAACCCTCCACGGTGACCTGCTCATGAAGATAAACACAAATTAGTAGCTTATCTGTGAAGTTGCTGGAGTTTCACAACGTACGGGTTCAAGAATTGACAATATGTTTCAATGTGGTTTTAAGTTCCCACAATTTAATTTGACAAGAAATCAGCAGGATTGGAATTAACAATTTCAGCAGAGATTAGGGTGTGCAGAATGATTGACAGACAGGTTTCTTCTGCTTTTACCCATTTCGTGTTTGAAGACTCATATCAGACTTATATCAGACTAGTTGTTCACATTACACTGTATCAATATCGACCAAGTTTCTAGGTACACGCAAGAGCACAAACCAAAGAGGGATAAACTCAAGTGAGAATACAGAAGTTTAAGATAATCACACAAAGGGATGAACATTTGAGATTAAGCCTCACGGTGAAATGAAACTGGCTCATGAACGAAATCCAAAGGCAAGAACCAGATAAATAAGCCAAGTAACCATGGAAACACATCTACACATACATCAATCGAATGATTTCAAGAAAACTGGCGAACAGGCACAATGAGGCTGAGCATAAAGTAATTATCCGACCAACATAAAAAAACAACATTAACATTTCTGATGCACAACTCTTTTGAACACAGGAACTCATAAGAGTTTGGCATTTATTCGAGCATATATACATAACTAAATATAAACTGAGTAGAGGAGAAAACCGGTAGCAAGCATGCTTGGAATGAAATTAGACATTGTAATGAACCAAGGTTAGATAAAAGCAGGCAATATCGGTGTCGGATGGTTCCGATGAAATCACTCATCCGTGAGACAATTCCCTCGACTCAGGTTTTAAAAACTTACGAATCCAGAGTTCCATGATGGACTCGATATTCATTTGGAGTCGGAACACAGACTTAAACAGACTTGTAGACAAACCGGATCAACAAAAGGAGTAGGTGAAATTTTCAGGTGAAGTATCGCGGTGTTTTTAATCTTTGGGTGTGGGTTTCTCGGAGGTGCACGACGTGGTATCGATGACATTTTCCGGCGGAAACATGGGAAGATTCTCGTGGTGATCTCATGGATTTAAAGGGAAGAGATTTTCGGGTTCAGAGGAAGTATTTTGCTGGGTTTTTGTTCTTGATCTCGAGATTTTTCTCAGGAATATTGAAGAAGAGGAATGTTCTGGGGAATGAGTTCTTGAAAATCGATCACGATTTGCTCATGTTCGAAGTCAGGCAGAAGGAATGGAAGAAGAAAGAAATGGGTCGGGTTGGCTTCGTCTGTTGTTACGGTAGGGTTTTTCTAATGTTTTTAAATAGGGTGTTTCTGATGTGGGCATGGGCTTTATTCTGATATGGGCTAATTAACTGGATCCAAAACTGATCCCGTTTAGGTATGGTGAATAGGAACAAAACACACACAAAAAAACGCAAGGCCGCTGCCCAACCCGAGTTTCAAACTCAAGACCCACATCATTTCTCTTGCATACTCTAACCAACTACGCTATGACAGAACTTAGTACATGTATGTGGGAATTGATAAATAAGCCTTAACCCGGACTAAAAGAAGAAATAAAAACTTCGTGTTCTTGACGCGATTCAAACACGAGACTACTAGATTCCAACAGACACGCACTAACCAGCTACACTACGACAAAACTCAATATATACAGTTGTGAGAAATGATACAAAAGTTCTAATTCGAACTGAATAGTACTTTAAAAAATGCTAGCATTCTAAATGAAATATACTGGAAGACGGAAGAGTTTAATTTAGTAAAATGAATTGTTTTTCCTTTTGAATAGTCATGAAAAAAATGGAATGTAAATAAAACAAAAACATCATTAAGTATTAAACAAATGAATTGAAATAACAATAAGTACATGAAATAATGAAATAGTATTACTAAGATAATATACAAGTGAAGGTCATGAAAAAGGAAATTGAATTAGATATGTCCAAGTGATGGTAAATAGGATGGAATAGACAAGTAATAAAATAAAATGAAATAAGATGAAGTTTAATCAAATAAACAGTAAAATGAAGTATACTAATACAAATAATAATAGTGAAAGAGTGTATAAAATGATATGAATAATAATAAAAATAATGATGATAAAATAAGAATAAATGCTAGAAGACAATAAAAAGTAGCAATAAATATGATAAAATAAATAACAAAATGAAAATGAAAGATAACTTAATAAATGAACAAACGAACAATAATAAGATAAGTGAATAAAACAAAAGGGATGGGTTTAGAACCGCATTATCGTTGGAAATTCGTTTTCGAAGAATTGTGTTTTTCTGAAATGCTTTGAAAAATGATTTAAAAAAATTTGTCATAAAATGATGGTTTTGTTTTGGCACGTATGTTAATAACTTTGAAAAAGAAAGGCAACGACCCCTCTTATTTTATTTATTATTCTCGAATTTGCTTTATGGGGTGAGAATTTTCGGTGTCTACACTACCATCCTTTCATGGCTCAATTTCCTCCAGTTTTTAAAAACTTCGGGATTACCACTCATGTGATCAGGAGCTCTGGTATCAAGTATAGGATTGATGGGGGTGATGTAGTCTGTTTAGGTTGTTAGACTCGGACAGACTACCTTGATCAAAATGCAACGGACATAGTCAATCTTGTGGCATAGATGGGGCGTAGTCAATCTGGGTTGTTAACCCAGACAAACTAGATCGGGAAGTGGAAGTAGTCAATTGATGGGTTGTCTTCAAAGTGTTCCAAGATGTAAGTCGTTGAAACACTTTTGACTCTTTCGGTGAATGGACAGAGTCGATTTACAAAATACCAATACAAGAATGAGAAACTTTATAAATAGACTTTTTAGGGTTACAAGAAAGTATCTCATATTTGGGGTTAGGCAGACAGACTCTGCCTAACGCCTACACTCACTCCTCAACGAATAAATCAATACAACATATGAAGAAATAAGTGTAAAATCTCTAAATAACTAAATATATGAATTGTAGCTTGTAATAGGAGATGTATCTCTTTTTCTTGATGACTTTTCCCTAATATAGGAAGTATTGGGCGGAAAAGCACACTTGCAACTGAAAACTCTAGCTCTTTATATAGCAAAGCCTATGGAGCCGTCGAGGTAGTCTGTTTCCGATATTTTAGGGATCAAACCGTTTTCTAGCACAAATTTTGGACTTGACTCAATTCTCGGGTAATGGAGGTTGTGCCTCTAATTTTTGGGGCTCAAGGAAGTTGAATGAAGATGATAGAACGTTGGGATCAGCCAGACACGTCTTGATCCTTAATTTTTGCGGGTGGTTATAACAACCTGAATGATGGACTCCTTCCTTGGACAAACAGACTCCTTCCTCAGACAACAAACTCCTTCCTTAATGATGAATTTCTTCTTTGAATGACAAACTTCTTTCTTCGAACGACAAACTCTGTTACCCGAGATTGTGTTTGAATTGATGCACTTTGTCTGTAGTAATGAACTCCATATATAGCAAAACTTCCAGTTCCAACATTTCTTGATTGACTCCATTTGCGTGTAGATTGAGTCATCATAGGAAAAACCCAAAATTTCCAACATCAAGGACCCAATTTGCTATTATTTGAGCACCTTCTTTAGGATTCTTACTCATGAGGCAAACTGGATTAAGGGAGTAGCTAACATGATTACCTGAGAAATTGCAATAAATTTTCTCCTCTTTTCTATTGACTTGGTTCTCACCCCAAATAAACAAAGTAATCTGCTGCAACTGTTCCTGCGTTAACTCGGTAATACCACCAGTCGTACCCTTGTCTTCTTGAAAGGACTGATGTTGTACCATCAATTTTTTCCTTCTAGCCAACACAGTTTCTCTCACGTGTAGGTGAAAACAATCTCGAGCAACATGGCCTTGTTTCTTGCAATGTGTGAACTTATGTTTGAAAAAACATTCCTCCACATCGTGTCCTATTCTTTTATAGTAATTACAAAACATCCTTTGCTTCTTCCAGTTCTTGTTCTTAGAACTCGTACTCTTATTAAAACAAGCGTTCTTGCTCAGACCTCTTCACCATAAAAGCCATAGCTTCTTCTTTACCTTTATAGTACTTTGTCACTGATTCTTTTCATGTACCACCAAAGCGAAAGCCTGATCCAGAGATGGGGTTTCTTTCATTGCTAGAATCAGACCTCTCAATGGGATATAGGCATCGCTCAAATCTAGGATAAAGTGAATGACTTTATCCTATTCTCTTTCCTTGCGCATGGCGTCACAAGTGCAGGTTGTGATTGGTATAGCTTGTTCATACTCTCCCTAGAGCTTTCGGAGTCTGGTGAAGTAAAGTGTTATATTATCATTGTCTTGCCTCAAATCTGCTAGTTCCCACTTCAAAGTGTGAACACTCGCCATGTTATTCTATTCATACCGGTGACACAAACAATCCTAAATCTCCTTCGGATTGTTTGAGAACTTTATATTGTCTGCAATGTTTGGATCCAAGGAATTGGTAATCCAAGAAATCACCATAGAGGTTGCTCTTTCTCAGGTTGCTGCTCACACCGGATCCTTTTTGTTAGGCTTCTTCACAACGCCCATGACAAGGCCATATTTGTTCTTGGCCTTCAAACTCATAACCACATTCCATTTCCAGCTTGTAAATCCTTTGCCTCCTGTGAATTTTGGAGCCAGAAGCTGCACTGGTTGTTCATAAGTGTGTATATACAGAGGACCGGTGTCGCTCAGGCTGTTGCATACTTTCACGCTCTTTTTCGTCATGGCACTGCTCGATTTTGGACTGATTAGGACCTTATCATGCTTTGATACCATAATGGATTATATATGAAAGATTTGTGAGGAAAGGAAGAACTAATGAAGATTGTAAGGAAGAAGAGGCAGAAAAATCATTATCTTTCTTATTCATTAATCATGCCCTTATAAAACAACTCATGTGAATAAATAATAAGGATATCACAAAGATATCAACAAAGTTAATCTAGATAAAGAAAATCCTAACTAATAGTAAGCCATCACGATAAAAAAGAAATCAATGAACACAAGATAATACAAAGATTTCAACTAACTTGAATTAGACAAATAACTTCTATGTAAGACCCCATCAGTAATACCATTAGAATATGAAATCGGTTTAGAAATTGTGGGTTAAGGGCGATAAATATTCTTAAATGAAAGTCAAATAAACATTTCTTAAAAGAAAACAAAAGTCAAATAAGATGGGAAATAGAGGAGCGCATATAACCAACCAACTCATCTCAACCAACGCAATATCTGATAACTTGACTTTCGAGCTACAGTAATTATCACTCTCTAGAGGCGATTTCAGAGACGAAAATATTTCGTTCTCTCTGGTTTCTCTTATGTGTAAACAGAGAGATTAGTGTGGTGTCTGAGCTTTCCTTTGATCGGGATTGTCTCTACCACTTATCTGGTTCCAGTCTCAGATTTTGGAGGGGTCTTCCACGATTTTGTCTGCTCCTCCCTGGTGTTTTTCTCTCTGACGGGTCCGGTGCGAGCCCAGGTTGCAGACGGAGGAATTTTGTTTTGGAGTTGAGTGGGTTTCTTTTCGTCACCGTCCAGATTCAGGGGTTTGCAGGTGCTGTCTTTCTTGGTTTAGTTGGGCAGTGCTATCGGGATTTTTGGTCAGTGTTGGGTGCTCCGTTAGGGCTTTCGGTGTCGCTCTGAGGTGTCGGTTTGTCTTGGCTAGTGGGGCTGGGTGGTTCCTCCCCCAGGCGAGTCAGGGCTTTCTCCTGCTTTCCAGGACTTCTGTTGGTGGCAGTGCACCTGGCGCATCTTCTTCAGGAGATCTTGATCTCGTATTGGCTTTGCTATTGTGGAGGTTTGTGTTCGAAGCTGGGGTCGGGTGGAGAGGCTCTGGTGGGCCTAGTTGGTCCTCGACTAAATTCTGCTTGTTAGCGTATCTCGTTTGGTTGCTCGTCTCTGTAGGTTCTGCCCCTATGGGTTCTGATTGAATTGGTTGTTGATTGCGGGTCTCATCCTGATCCGATTAGGTGTATTGCCTGCGCCTGTGTTTTTCTTCTTCGGTTATGAATTCAGTGTTTTGCCTGTAATCGACTTGTGCTGAATTGATCAAGGCTCTTGTGCTGTCGGTTCAGGGGGACTGGGTTCTTTGCCCCTGGTTTGGCTCTTTGGTTGTTGGTAGTGTTATTGGTCCGCTTGTTGGGATTGTATTTGTTTTTGTGCGAATTGGATCGGAGGTTGTGTTGGGTTGCCTCAGGTTTTTGAGGCCTTCCTGGTGGTTCTTTCAGATGAGCAGTCTATATCTCAATTGCAGGGGGTTAGGTAAATCCAAGGCTGTCTATTGGGTCAAGAGTTTGATTCTTAAACTCAACCCCGATATCATCTTCCTCAGTGAGACCCATAAGTCTGATAGTGATATGGAGTTTTTCTTTGGGATGTTCCCTCTGTATATCGGGCAAGCGGTTTCAAGCAGATGAAGGAGTGGAGGTCTTTGCCTTATGTGGAAAAGTTTCCTAGGATGTTCGATGATTTCTCATTCTAGGCAATTCATGTCAGCTAGTATGTCTATGCCGGGTGATCTCCAATTTGTCTTCACAGGGTTTTACGGGTGGTCTAACTGGACGCTTAAGCATCTGTCTTGGAAACTCCTTCGCATTCTTAGTAAGCAAATTTGCCTGCCCTGGGTGATAGCAGGGGACTTCAACCAGATTCTTCATGCTTCTGAGAAGATAGGGGGCAGAATCAGGCAAGAAGTTCACATGGCTCCGTTTAGAGAGGCCATTTCTGAATGTGATCTCCATGATATCGGCTTCTTTGGAGAGAGTTCTACTTTCACCAACTGTCAGGATGGGGTCTTTCATTCCCATAGTAGATTGGATAGAGTGTTCTGCTCCTCCGCTGGTCTACAGGTCTTCCCCAACATTTATGTGGAACACTTACCCCGGGAAGCTTCGGATCATTGTCCTCTTTTTATCAGGTTCTTTGGCAATCACAAAATACCGGCAAAAGTTTTTAGGTTCGAAAATGGTTGGTGTTTGGATCCCAAGTGTGCGGAGATTATTTCGGATGTCTGGAGTAATAATTACCCTAATATCATATCACCACTTCTCTGGATTTATGTGCTCGGAAGCTAAGTGAATGGAAGGGGTGGTCTCTCTCCAAGATTAAATGGAAGATTATAGATAAGAAGAAAGAGTTAGGTAATATCTCTATTAGTGATAGCTCTTTGGGAGCTATCAATAATAGAAAGAGACTCCTCTTGGAAATTGAGTTACTTTCTTTCCGGGAGGAAATATGGTGGAAGCAACGATCCAGAGATAAGTGGATCAAGGAAGGAGATAAAAATACGGGTTATTTCCATGCTAGAGCTTCCTCTATTAAAAGATCCAAAGAGATCTTTAGCCTCCTGGATTCTGGGAACACTATGCAATACTCTTGGCAGAGTATAGAATTCATTGCTAGAGAGTATTTCCAAAACCTCTTTTCTTCTTCCCAACCCCAGGTGGATAAGGAACTTTTGGGTGCGGTGGAGAGTCGGCTAAATGATAGCTTTATTTCTGAGCTGAGCAGACCTTATACCAGAGAGGAAATCATTTCTGCTATGAAACAATTAAGAGCCAACAAAGCTCCTGGGCCCGATGGATTTAACGGTAAATTCTATACCTCCTTTTGGAATATCATTGGGAATCAAATTATTGATGTAGTCATGCCTATTCTTAGAGGCGAGCCTCTCCCTGACTCCTTGAATGAGTATTTCATCACTCTTATCCCAAAGATGGCGGGGGCGACGGAGATTGATAAATTCAGACCGATTGCTCTCTGTAATTTTGCGTATAAGATTGCTTCCAAGACCTTGGCTAATAGGGTTCAACATATTCTTCTTCTCTCCTTCTTTTCTTCCGCATCTCATCTCACAATCAATTAGGGTTTGTGAAAGGAAGGCTCATTACCGACAATATCATTCTAGCAGGCGAGCTCCAACATTTTTTAGAGAATAACCAAGCTGTTAAAAATGGTTTCTTTGCCCTCAAGTTGGACTTTAGCAAGGCATATGACAGATTAGAGTGGAGCTTCCTCCAAGATGTTCTCCTTTCCACGGGATTCCCTTCTCATTGGATTACTCCAGTTATGAATTGTGTCCGCTCAGTCAGATGTTCTATCCTCATCAACGGCAAGCCAGGTAACTCTTTCGACCAGTCTAGGGGCATTAGGCAAGGAGACCCTCTTTCTCCCTTCCTATTCATATTGGCTCAGGAAGCTTTGTCTAGTTTCCTTATTAAGTCCGATATTATTGGTGATTTCCATGGGATCAAGCTCTCCCCCCTCTGCCCGTCTATATCGCATCTAGCTTCGCTGATGACCTTCTCCTTTTTGGTAAAGCCAATCCCACTAATATTTCCCGCCTGAACCATATTCTCACAAAATTCCTTCTAGCCTCCGGCCACAAAATCAACCATCTCAAATCTGAATTGGTGTTTAGTAAAAGATTATCTCTCCCCATTAAAGACAATCTCTCTAGCCTTCTAAATGTTCAAGAGGTGCCTTGCTTCTCCAAATACCTGGGCCTTCCCCTCAAGATAGGTAGGAGAAAACATGATCTCTTTACCTATCTTATCGAATCAGTTCACAAAAGGGTTTCCAGTTGGACAAAACCTATGGCACAAGCAGCTAGATCCATCAAGGTGTCGAGTGTTCTCCAGTCTATTCCCAACTACATCATGTCCCTATTTGCTCTTCCCAAGGGTATTATTGTGAAACTCAATTCAGCCTTCTCCTCCATCTGGTGGAGTGGGAAAGTCGATAGAAGAGCTCTCCACTGGACTAAATGGTGTAAGATTTGTGACACTACGGACCAAGGAGGCCTTGGTTTCAGAGAAGTGGAAAATTTCAACAAAGCTCTTTTGGTTAAACAGCTTTGGAGATTACTTTCTTGTCTGGGGTCCTTAGTAGCCCAAGTTATGAAACAACTCTATTACCCTGACAATAATATTAGTGAGTGCTACCCTTCAAATAAAGGTAGTCCCATCTGGAAGTCCATCTCTTCGGTCTTGGATTTGCTCAGAGAAGGAGCTCGGCCTCTACCTTCAGTGGGGGATGGGCCTCTGTCTCCTACTTCACATGACTTGGATAGTCCTAATCAGTGGACCTGGGTCTTCTCCAAAGATAACAAGTTCTCCATCAAATCAGCTTATATCTTTCTGGTAAAAGAAATAGGTGAGGAAAGTTCCTCCAATCCTCCCCTCTCCATTGGTAGGATTGGGAAGAAGATTACCAGTTCCATTTACTGCCCTAGAGTTAAACTTAATCTCTGGAAGTTTTTGGGAAATATTATCCCTTGTTAGGATAATCTGGCTAGACGGATTGGTGGTGATTCCAAGTGCTTTTTCTATGGGGCCAAGGATAACTTGGCTCATTGTTTCTTCTATTGTTGTGCTGTTAGAGACATTTGGAGGGGCTTGGTGGATGTGAATGAAATTCCTAACAATGTGGATGGTATGTTGGACTAGTTTTTTCGGATGTCTGGGGTGTGGAGTGTGAAGAAGCTATCTCTTATAGCTAACAAGCTTTGGGTCATATATGCTTCGAGGAATAAAGTCAAGCATAATTCAGAGCTTTCTTGGTGGAAAGAAGTTGAGGTAAATAACTCCTTTACTGAAGCTTATCTTTCGGTGATGAAAGTTTCCTCTCATCTCAATTCTCCTAGGATTTGGCATCCTCCTCCGTCGGGTTATCATAGCATTTGTACGGGTATGCTTGCTAGTCGTTATGGGGATCGGATCATAGCAGGTCTCATCCGAGATGACCGTGGTTTGCCTATTATAGTTTTCAATCGAAGAATTTCCTGCACCAGTAATGTGTAAAATGCTGATATCAAAGCAAAAAGAATTGCCATGGAGCTTGCTATCTCGGTGGGTAGCCATAGCATTTGCGTTGAATCAGTTGATAAATATTTCGAGGATATCCTCAGTTTGGGAGATATCAGAAGACACAATGCCAGTTGGGATGATATCTTGATGGTGAGAGGATTACTTTCTAATTTCGCTAGTATTATTAGAAGTGATACTCTTTTGTATGATAATTATCTGACTAAGATTATCTGTAATCTGGGGAATCCCCTTTTTGAGAGTAATCGGGTGTGGTTGGGGGAGCATGTTCCCCCTAATATTGTATGGCTTGTAAGCTAGATTTGGAGCTAGCATGACATGAGGATTTTTCCCTATTTGCTTGCTATGTGTTATAATATATGGTCACAATGTTCTTAAAAAAAAACCAACTCGTCTCAATACAAGAGTCAACCACTGAGGAGGCTCCTTACCGCCAACGGTAACTTAAGAAGAACGACATTTTCGGAATTTCCCATCTCTATTAACTGCCTCCAACGAACCGGTAATATCCACATCCTGCCGCAAATACTGGCTCACGAACAAAACACCTTCTAAATTCTCATGATCATCAATATTTTTTTTTTTTGAAAGAGAAAATAGAAAATTAGAAAGAAAAAAAAAATAGAGAAAAGTGGAGGATGAATTGAGAAACTCTAACAAAATTCCAATGGATGGCATTTGAATTATTTTCTTTTCTCCATTCGAAAACAAACATCTTCCCCAAATGCCTCTCATAATCAAAGAAGTAGATCCAAAACACCAATTCCAAACCTAGCCACTACGTACCCTTCTCTGTTCCGTCTCCACCGGATCACTACAGAAAAACCGCTAATCCTTCCCCCCGGGCGCAGCAGATGGAGAATGATTCCAATGCTGCCGACCACACCGATCCACCCGATCTAGATTCCTCTTCAAACAAGGGAGAATGCGATCACTCATACGATATCTTCCTGGACAACGAACAAAGTCTATCACGATCGGAAGAAACCATCGATGGAGAGGGGTCAAGATCCGGCAGCCATTGGGATAAATCAATATACCAGACACAGATGAAATCGTGGAGGAGATTGATCGGTTCATGGAATCCCTCTCTGGATACTTGAACGAGAAGAATTCTGGGAATCATAATGATAATAATCTCCCGGAAATTCCAGACGTGGTGGAGATATTCGTGAAAATGGTGCAGATGGAGATGGACAAATACGATTCACAGGAAAAATTTGGGGTTGATCCTGATAAAGACTTGACATTGACATGTATGGTGGGACGGATCGTAAGATTGACTAATCTGTTAGGTGAGGCATCACAAGATCATAAGACGGTAGCACCTTGGCTTAGTCGAACTACTATGGTTCTACAACGAGCAATGACATTTATGGAAGAAGAATTGAGAAAAATTCTGGATGAATTTACTGGGAATCTGAATCCAGAATATAAACGGAAAAATTCAAATCCATCGTTTTCGGGTTCATTTGAACCACCTAAAACACCGAAAGCGTCATCATCAGTACCGTCTTTTCGACACTCTGCGAAGATTCATTATCATAATTCGAATAATGGGCCGTACACTTCATCATCATCAGCACATAGTCGGCAGGGGTCGTATTCATCTAGTGTCGGGAGTCCGTTATCGGACACGTTAACGGAGGAGAATGAGAATTACCCAGGGATATCAGAGGAGAGTATTAACCAGATGAGGAGGATTGTGGTGTTAATGATGACAGCAGGGTATGAATCAGAATGCAGTCAAGTTTACAGTTTACTGAGACGAAACGCGTTTAAATACGCAATGATGAAACGTGGGTATGAAAAAGTGAGTGCAGAAGATATGCAAAAGATGGCATGGGATGTTCTTGAGAATCATATAACTAGATGGGTAAAGGTAGTGAAACAAGCTGCTAAGAATCTGTTTCCTGAAGAGAAGAAGTTGTGTGATTCTGTATTTCAGGATTATCCTGTAACAAGTGATGGTATAATGACAGGGTTAGCTCGTGGGAAATAATATTGTTTTTAAGCTTTGCGGATGCAGTTGCTGGTATGAAACGGTCATCAGAAAGACTGTTTAGGATTCTGGATGTTTACGAGACGTTGACGGAAATGATGACGACGTTGAAGAAAAGTTAGTTGTATCAAGTGAGAAAGCGAATGATTTGAAATCAGAGATTCATGTATACGTAACAAATTGGGTGAGTTTGTGATGTCAATTTTTACAGAACTTGAGGATTCAATTAAGAGTGATGTGGCTAGACATCCAGTACCTAGTGGTGCAGTCCATCCATTACTCGATACATTATGAATTACGTGAGGTACACTTGTGATTACAAGGATTTACTTGAGCAAGTATTTGATCAAGGTAATAGTAATAATAATGAGGTTAGTGATGATGATCAAAAGAAATCATCAAAAGAGTCATTCTCATCATTAACCGGTGGTGGTGGTGGTTTAAGGGCGGCGGCTGCAGCAGCAACTGGTCGAAGAAGTTTTCGAAGCAGTGATGATGATGATAGTAATCAAGGAGGTCCAAGTTCAGCATTTGGATCAGAATTAGTTCGTATAATGGGGATGTTAGATGCAAATCTTGAAGCAAAAGCTAAACTTTATAAAGATCCATCATTACGTTGCATATTTCTGATGAATAATGGACGGTACATACTTCAGAAGATCAAGGAATCACCGGAGATGCGAGAACTAGTGGGTAATAACACAATGAGGAAAAGATCAGCTGAACTTAGAACACACCATAAGAATTATCAGCGGGAGACGTGGAGTAGAGTTTTGCAGTGTCTGAATCATGAGGGTTTGCAGGTACATGGGAAAGTGCATAAACCATTGCTTAAAGAACGGTTTAAGAATTTTAATAACATGTTTGATGATATAAGGAGGGTGCAGAGTGGATGGGTAGTGAGTGATGAACAGCTTCAGTCGGAATTGAGAGTGTCGATTTCGGCTGTGATGATTCCGGCATACAGGGCGTTTGTGGCTAAATTTGGTCAGTATTTCTCAAGTGGAAGACAGACGGAGAAGTATGTTAAGTATCAGCCTGATGAGATTGAGACCGCTATCAATGAACTGTTTGATGGGAACCCGGTCTCCTTGGCAAGGAAGAAATCTTAATACCAATTGCATTGCTTGACGATGGACGATGGGAAATTCTTCACTTTCATTTTATATTGTTTGTTTGCAAACTCTTGTTCTTTTGTTCCACATATATAGTTCTCAGGTTTTCCGTTTTATAACATTAACTTAACAAAGTGTATGTAATATTACAAGTTGGGTAACGTAAGATGTTGTATGTATAGATACTTTTAATTACTTTTTTTTTATATGTATATGTTTTCATTCCTCGAAAGGTAAAATTATATATGTATAACTTATTTTAGCTCACGTTATGTGTCTTAATTTTCGATCTGTTTTTGTTTTCTATATATATATATATATATATACTCCCCGTTAATTAATATATGTTGTTTTAGGATGTGATTCTTGTTCAAAAATATGTTATTCTAACTTTTCCACTTTTAACCTTACTATTCAACACAAGAAAATTATTATCTAGATGGAAAAGTAAAAAATGGTACATGTGTCATTATTCTACTCTCCTTAATTAAGTGTGCAAATTTCTAAAATGCAGTTATTATTGAACGGAGAGAGTATTTCACGATGAATTCATATCATAATCATTATCTTCCGCATGCAGGGCTCCATCCTGCAGTGTTATTTATAAGGTAGTATACGTTTGTATGATCTCATTATCTGTGTGTGTGTGTAAATTAATGAACAGGACAATAAGATTCTGCTTGTCCTGAGATCGATCTAGTAATGGTACGTGAGCATTATGTTATAAGTAGTAGTAGTAGTAGTTGTTGTTGTTCCTGAAGAATCAGATAATGCATGCATATGCAATGCATCAGTACTTGATGAAACCTCAGGTGCAGCAGCAGCAGCAGCTGGTCATCTACGCAACTCTTATGTAATATAACTTCATTAAATGTTGTGGGTCGGATATCATTAATACCCAAAACTAGTTAGTACCCAATCCCTATCAAGTTACTTACAATATCTATTTCGACAAAAAAAAAAATTACAATATGCAGGATCAATTATTAATTGTTGGTTGGTATGTACAGATATTTTACTTTAGACTTGTATATCCTATCCTCCTACTTAGTTGTATCATAATCAATGCGTGCTGGTTACCCTTTGAAGTCTAAAAATAAATATTATATAGTTGATACAATTTTCAAATTATCCAAAAATTGTACTATATCTTTACTATACATTGGTATTAAAAAACACCATTTACCAAAAACACCACATATAAACACAAATGTCGCTTGAAACGCAACGCTTCATCACGTATACTTTTAGTCGGTATTGGTTTTTATATATCACAATGAGAGATGATGTGTCATTGTGTTTAACATCAATCCAAACACATCATAAAGGATAATTCTCTTGCCGAACAAACTGATGAAGGTGTTTTTTACGGTTTTTCATTCACAATTTTGTGATGAGAATTGAATGCTAAACACCGGTCGGCACCTAACCACCCGAGCCAGACCAGTAGTTTCCGACCCACCCAAATAGTATAAGCATAGTATTTGTGAAGAAAAGAAAACGAGAGCATCAGAGCAGGGGGCGGGCCAGGGTGCAGGGCAGCGAGCAATTAAATGTACCGAGCTTTCCGTTCTTCCCCAAAAAAAAAAATGTACTGAGCTTTCCAGTTTCCAGCAAGCGCGTTAATAAAACATAATAGCAATACCATTTACCTATGTACAGACTACGGACACCTCCAGAGAATAAAATAATGATGCTCGACTTAAAGTAACAAAGGATAGGGGCGTCAGATATGGAGATAAATGACGATTTATGGGTGTCTTTCTGTAACGGTGTTTCGCCAGTCTTGATCTTACAATTTCTACTGATTCCTACATTCCTCATCTAACACAAACGGGTTCAATTAGATATTATTTTTGATCAATTTATATGCGGTAATATATACTAACAACGACTTAGACGTGATACAAGTAAAAACATCCGGTCTGTTCGGTATGGCTGTTTTGTAGTTATTTAGGTCTGGTTATTTTGTATTAATTATTTTTATATGCGGTAGTATATTTTTGAAATAGATCATAGGACTCACGTGGGACTCACACAGGACTTACCCATTTATGCTACAAATATGTCAAAATCTAATATACTGTAAAATTGTCATTAAATGTACTATATAAATATGTAGCATTAACTATAGTGATAGATGTTTGAACATTTTTAGAGCGTATAATTCTGACACAACTCATTAAACTAACACGTACAAATTAAATACTCCCACCGACCTTCACTTCTACTATTTGGATATGCAGCGCATCGAAGCTGAGGGACGCCCGCGTACAACATAGTGCAGTCTAGTCCATTTATCAGTCCAGTCAGTTACTGTTTTGTTGACTGGACTATATTTTTACGATATTAACTTAAATTAGTTATAACTTTTAGAGCGTATAATTCCGACACAACTCATTAAACTAATACGTACAAATTAAATACTCCCTCCGACCTTCACTTCTACTATTTGGATATGCAGCGCATCGAAGCTGCGGGACGCCCGTGTACAACATGGTGCAGTCTAGTCCATTTGTCAGTCCAGTCAGTTGCTGTTTTGTTGACTGGAATATATTTTTACGATATTAACTTTAATTAGCTATAACTTTTAAAAAATAATTTCAAAAAAAAATATACCATTATTTATCTAAATTCAAGCTCTTCAAAATAAGACCAGTCATGAATATGTTTTGAGAAATTTAAAAATTTATATTAATTACATGTATATACATATATATAGACTTATGATTCATAACATCATTTTAGTGTATCATTGTAAGCACATAACATCATTTTAGTGTATCATTATATCAATTTAATGAATCTAAATCAAAATTAATGAATCATATCGTCTTTTAGTGTATCATCGCAAACACATAAGAATAAAAAATTTTACACAATGTATGAAAAATACACGA
Source organism: Limonium bicolor (assembly GCA_023374045.1). Classification (NCBI taxonomy): domain Eukaryota; kingdom Viridiplantae; phylum Streptophyta; class Magnoliopsida; order Caryophyllales; family Plumbaginaceae; genus Limonium; species Limonium bicolor. The sequence continues at coordinate 288,821,322 of CM041781.1, forward strand.
TTCACCATATAAGTTTAAAATACACCATACAACAATAATAATACACTACAAACAATAATGATTTTTATCGTTTTAGAGTTTGTATCTAATTCACCACTTATTATTAAGAATCATACTATCAATTTAATGAATCATATCGTCATTTTAAGTTATCATTGCAAACACATAAAATAAAAATTTACACAATAATGCACCACAAAATAATATTTCATATGTATGAAAAATACACAATTCACCGTAAAAGGTTTAGAATACACCATATAACAATAATACACTACAAAATAATAATAATTTTGTCGGGTCCAATTTTGTTATCTAATTCAACCATTTTTAATGAATCATATAACAATTTTAATGGATCATATATCAAAACTAATGAATCAAAATCTTTAATGTATCATCATAACATGTAAAATAATTTTTTTCAAAGTTGTCAAAAATTTCATGACTGGTCTTGTTTTGAAGAGCTTGAATTTATATGAATAGTGATATAATTTTTTTTAAATTTTGGACTTATATTTTAAAAGTTACAATCATTTAAAGTTTTATCTCACTTATAGACACATAAGCAGTCCAGTCACACTGACTGTATTGCCACATAATACACCACACCGTACTAGGTACGCTGCGCCGCAACCTCTAATTTGCATTGGACATGTCATTTGACTTTAATATTAACATCTAAGATTACATAATTTTACAAATTAATTTTGCATAGAATCCTTATATCAAAACTATATATTGTAGAAGCATGTTTTATAAATTATTTTATCTTATGTCAATATTGAAGGAAAATATGTCAAACAAACACGAAATCAAAATGGGACGAGGTAGTATGAAGTTTATACTTTTTTCTTTAACCAAAATTTGTTTCTTTAATTATGTTCATAATTATATTATATTTAACCTTAATACAACTCTTGTTATTTATTTTATCCAACTATACTAAATAAATTATTATTCAAGAATAGATTCATTATTTTACTCAAATAATATTATTAATTAGATATGTTGATGTTAAAACATAAATTTTTAGTTAAATAAAATAAAGTCTATAAAATATGAAAAATATTATTTAAAGTAAATTATTGGGAACCTCCTAGAGGTTTTAGGATAATACCAATAATCATCTTGTGTTTATCATATTTATTGGTAACCACCTTGAGATTACAGTATCTCTGATGAGCCCCCAAAGTATAACTGTGTTAAAAATCATTAACTCATTGCTGACCTATCAGCTTATTCACTAAATGATGTCAGACTGGACAAAAAACATTACTTAATTAACATCATCTAAGTCTCTCTCATCGTACTACTATTTTTCTAAAAACGTCAACCCTAACCCATCCAATATGATCATGCTCCAAATTTCCACACGTTTTTAGGAGGTTGTTTATCTGCTATGCAGCACTTAAGAAATGATTTGTTTTTGGTTGTAGACCATTCCTGATTTAGGGGTTGATGTTTTTAGGAAAATAGTAGTGGAATAAGGGAGACTTAAATGATGCTGATTAAATAACATTTTTTGTCCAGCCAGACATTAGTGAATAAGCTGACACTGGTCAGCAATAATTTAAGGCCTCGTAGTCAAAGATACCATAACCTTAAAGTGGTTATTAATAATTATGATAAACGCAAGGTGGTTACTGGTATATCCCAAAACGTCGAGGGGGTTCCTAGTTATTTAATCTAATATTTAAATAGATTGGTTTAGATTGTGATAATATATATGATTAATTAATTTTTTTCCTTTTTATTACACAAAGCAATAGATAGGAAAAATCATTTCTTTCCTTTGTATTTAATCCTTAATTGATTCTATTTTTGTATATCATTTAAAAAAAGATGGCTCAACAAATCCAAACAACATTAATAATAATAGTGGAAAGAAGCTTAGTTCATTAACATATGAGTTGTTATTTTACTGATTGAAGCTAGTACTTGTAATATGAAGTGGAAGAAGATAAAACTCGTTAATTTACATTTAAGGGAAAAAAAAGTAATATAACGAATGTAAATAATGTATAATACGAAAAGTTCCAAATTTTGCAACGCCGTTACAATTTTTGGGTGGAAAAAATATAATGGGAAATTTACTCTATAGGCAAGAATTTGCCGGCTGATATGAGTTGCAGATGATATAAATGACAACAACGCGAACAGAGTGCATGCAGGTGGCGCACCCAGACGGCCGCTCTAATCAGTGTAATACTACGGTTACTCCTTGGACTTCCTAAAATCAGCAACCCACAAAAATCGGGTACCCACCACTGTCAACGAATTGGAGAGAGTCATATACCCCAAAGAAAGGGGCGTGGATTATATGACCGACTCAACATTTCAGTCACCCTGACGAACTATTTTTTTTTTTTCCTTTTAAGAAAGGGAACTATATTTTTAATATAGTGAGCGTACGAATAAAAAAGCTTTGGGTAAGTTTATAGTACTGTATACTTTTTAATTTTTTATTAGCGTAGTCCTGTTATAGATTATTTTGAAGAATTGTTATTTACAGTTATTAAATTATTTTATAAATAATTGTAAACTTTTTACGCAATTTATCTATAAAAATATAAATTTTGTCAAAAATGGAATTTTCAGTCTTTTTTAACTATATCACTATATATGTCATACAAGAAAATTATTATTGTAATATCAATTAAATGTTATAAAGATTCTAGAAGAATAGAATAATAATAATAATATGATGATAAATTTTTAAGGTAAATAAGAAATACTACTTTGTCTTATTTGAAAATATTAAATTAGTATCATCTTTTTTTAAATAGTGAGGGAAACATTATACAAAGTTGGTTACATTTTTTTTTTAACATCCGTTGGCGTGGCAAGTAATTTTTTTTTACAAAAAAAAAGTAAAATGGATGTTGTAAGGGTTATAGTGCATAGGACGTAAAAAAAAACTTGTACGGATGGTCATACAAACCTGTACAAATGTTCATTAAAACATGTACATCCTCACGTAAAAACATGTACATCCTCGCATTAAAAACATACAGATGGTTATATAAACCTGTATGAATCATTAAAAATGTACATTCTTATATTAAACATGTACATATAAGGAGAAAACTTGTACAGATGGTCATACAAACATGTACAGATGTTCATTAAAACATATACATTCGGATAATTGAACATGTACAAATGTTCATTAATTAAAACATATACATTCTGGTAATTGAACATGTACATTCTCACATTTGAATATGTACATCTTCACATTAAAACATGTACATTCTTACATTAAAATATGTACATCATCACATTAAAGTATAAAAACGACTTCCAAATAGATTACTCTAACCCCACACACCCTAAAACCCACCCTAGAAAAGCTAAAAAAACGTCTAAGGCATTTTTAGGGTTTGAAGTGGCAGGATTAGGGTCTAACGACCCTAAACCCGCGACCACATTAGTTGCTACAATGTAAAGTATAGAACGGTTACCAAATAGATTACCCTACCCCCTAAAACACCCCAAAACCCACCCTAGGATAACTAAAAATGTCGAAGGCATTTTTAGGGTTTGCGGTGGCGGGTTTAGGGTCGTCAAGTTAGTTGCTACAATATAAAGTACGAAACAAATTCCAAATAGATTACTCTACCCCCAAAACACCCCAAAAACCACCATAGGATAGCTAAAAACATCGAAGGCATTTTTAGGGTTTGCAATGATGGGTTTAGGGTCTAACCCCTAAACCCGCTACCACAAACCCTAAAAACATGTCGAGTTAGTTGCTATAATATAAAGTACGAAACAAATTCCAAATAGATTACTCTACCCCCCAAAACACCCCAAAACCCACCCTAGGATAGCTAAAAATGTCGAAGGCATTTATAGGGTTTGGGTTTAGGGTCTAACAACCCTAAATCCGCTACCATAAACCCTAAAAACTTGTCGAGTTAGTTGCAACAATATAAAGTACAAGACAAATTCCAAATAGATTATCCTACCCCCCCCCCCCCCCAAACACCCCAAAACCCACCCTAGAATAGCTAAAAACGTCGAATGCATTGTTAGGGTTTGTGGTAGCGGGTTTAGGGTCGTCAAGTTATTGCTACAATATAAAGTACGAAATGACTTCCAAATAGATTACCCTAGCCCCCAAAACACCCCAAAACCCACCCTAGGATAGATAAAAAGTCGAAGGCGTTTATAGGGTTTGCAGTGGCTGGTTTAGGGTCTAACGAACCTAAACCCGCTACACCAATCCCTAAAAACCTTTCGAGTTAGTTGCTACAATATAAAGTATGAAACAAATTCCAAATAGATTACCCTACCCCCCAAAAACCCCCCCTAGGATAGCTATAATTGTAACGTGGAAATGCCCATATAAATATGTGGAAATATAAAATAAAGTGGAAATGTTTTTAATAAAGGTGGAAACGTTTATCTGAACTCGTGGACACCTTTATATACAAATCGTGGAAACGTTATATATAATTGTGACGTGGAAACATTCATATATAATTATGAAAATGTTTATATGTAATCATGTCGTCGAAAGGTTTATGTATAATCATGGCATGGAAACGTCAATATGTGGAAACATATATAAAATAAAGTGGAAACGTTTTATTATAAAGGTGGAAACGTTTATCTGAACTCGTGGACACCTTTATATACAAAAAGTGGAAAACGTTATATATATTGTGACGTGGAAACATTCATATATAATTATGAAAATGTTTGTATGTAATCATGTCGTTGAAAAGTTTATGTATAATCGTGGCATGGAAACTTCCATATAAATATGTGGAAATGTATATAAAATAAAGTGGAAACGTTTGATTATAAAGGTGGAAACATTTATACAAGCACTTGGACACCTTTATATATAGATCGTGGAAACGTATAAAGTACGAAATGACTTCCAAATAGATTACCCTACCCCCCAAAACCCACCCTTGGATAGCTAAAAACATCGAAGGCATTTTTAGGGTTTGTGGTAGCGGGTTTAGGGTCTAACGACCCTAAACCCTCCACCACAAACCCTAAAACCTGTCAAGTTAGTTGCTACAATATAAAGTATGAAACGACTTCCAAATAGATTACCTTACCCCCCCCCCCACCAAAAAAAACACCCCAAAACCTACCCGAGGGTAGCTAAAAACGTCGAAGGCATTTTTAGGGTTTGTGGTAGCGGGTTTAGGAAGTGTTTTGGGGGTAGGGTAATCTATTTGGAATTTGTTTCGTACTTTTATTGTAGCAACTAAAAACCCACCCTAGGATAGCTAAAACGTTGAAGGAATTTTTAGGGTTCGTAGTGGCGGGTTTAGGGTCAACCTTAAAAACCTGTCGAGTTAGTTGCTATAATATAAGAAAATATTCGTATACATATAATGATTCAATAAGAACGAGCAAAGGAAAATATATTGCAGCTACTGTCATCTTTTTTGAAATCATGATGGAAACAATTATAGTAGGATGTGTACATGTCATCAATGGAAACGTTTATATATAAATTATCGTGGATACTTAAACAAAAATGTTATGAGTATGTAAAATCCACTTCAACAACTCAATTTATTGTTTCCAAATGTTAATAGCATTCAAGTTTATCAATCAGTCTGTAAACTGATAAATGCTAAGTAAATATTATTATACACAATGATTCAATAAGAGATCAAAAGAAAAGATATATAACTACTTGTGTCCTCTTTTCTATAATAGTGATGGAAACGATTGTAGAAGGTTGTGTAAATATTTCTAATAATCATTGGAGATGTTTATAAAATACCGTGGATACGTAAAAAACAAGGTTAAATGAATATAAAATTGACTCCAACAACTCACTTTATTGTTTCCAAACATTTATAGTATTCACGTTTATCAATCAATCAAACCTGTACACCGATAAATGCAAAGAAAATATTCTTATACACAATGATTTCTCTTGGCAAATGGACACATAAAGCTTGTAGTCAATAACTAATGTGCTATTGCTCGGTAAAAAAAAGCTCTTATTAAATATATTGTATCATTAATCAAAGACGAATGACTTTTCATGTAATGTTGGGATTGGAATGCAAAAATGTACTATTATATCATCAATCTTAAAATGTTCTCACGCAAGTGTAATATACAATATATATATAAAATTTTTGTGAATAAATATATACGGGTTGTAGTCTTATTAAATAGATAAACAATTATAAAAGTAACTTAAGAAAAGCTTCTAATTAAAAACATTTTATTTAGCTTTATTTGACTTGTGTCGACTTCACAAATAAACTGAATGAATCGTACTAGCTAGGCTCGTAAGCTTTTAACCGATAATGCTGGGAAAATGTGGCAAAAAATTAAATGGTTGAGGTCGTGAGTGTACGGTTTTACAAAATCAATCTGTCAGATGAACATTGATCCAACGACCACTATTTGATCCGTCACCGACGGAGATTATACTTCCGTCACAATATCCTTTCCGCAAAGAAAGATATCCTTGGGTTCCCATTTACTTCGAAATTGAGAGCTGCTATTAAAGGTGGTTATGGTTCCGGTGTTGTCCGGTTTCGGTTTTGTACAAGTGTATTTGGATTTAGAATTGCGGTGGTTCAGGTTCAGATCGGGAAGGTGTATTTGATTTCAGATTCAGTCGTAAAGCGGTTCTAGTTAGTTCTTTCAGTTTCGGTTCTAGTCCGATTCCGGTTCCAGATTCCGTTCCAAATTTGAATTTTTTTTTAATTTAAAAAATATATTTAAAAAAAATCATAAGGGAAGGGGAGGCAGGAATTAACGGTTAGTTTGACTGATTCCGGGGCGGTTCCATCGGTTCTGATTCTTCATATTCATCTTACTCCAAATGTACTTGCTCTGGTTCCAACCAGTTCCCAGACGGTTCCGGTCGGTTCTGGTTCGGTCTCGAATCTTAAAATGTGTATTTGGATTCGCTTCGGCTACATGCGGTTCCGGTTCCCAACCGTTCCGACCGGTTTCGGATCTAACCAATTACGATTTGGTTCACCAGGTCCGGTCCTATTCGGTCACGTTGGCCACCTTTAGTTGCTAGCAACTTTATCTTAAAACTAAGAAAAGTAGGGTGTAAGAAATTAATAATAAAAATTTAATATTTGATTTACAGTATAAAATGAACTAAAAATATAATATCATTTAATACATTGATGTTATAAAACATATATTAAAACTCAATTTAAATTTTACAATTATCAAACTATTTATACTTGAAAACTAAAATTAATTTCCGTTCAATTCACCATATAGAAAATATATTGGGATAATTCACGATATACCCCTGTTTTCTTTCATAATTCACAATATACCCCTGTTGGTTTTCGTAATTCAACTTTAAACATGCTTAAATGTTGTTCAAAATTGATGAAACTTTACATGGATGATACTAAAGTGTTATATTTTGGTCCAATATCAAATTTGAAGTTTTTAAAGCTCATATGTGACATGTGGGACCCAATGAACATGTCACAATTTTCATTGGGTCCCACAGGTCATGACATGTGAGCTTAAAAATCTTCAAATTTGATATTGAACCAAAATATAACACTTTAGCATCGTCCATGTAAAGTTTCATCAATTTTGGAGAACATTTAAGCATGTTTAAAGATGAATTACAAAAACCAACAGGGGTATATTGTGAATTACGAAAGAAAACAGTGGTATATCGTGAATTTTCCCAAATATATTTTTATAAGACAATAAATGTAAAGTACAAAAGTATGTAAAATTAGTCCTAATTTTTTTTACTTAAGAAATTGAAGCTCGTATTATGAGGACTGTACACGGGATGATTGAAAATGATAAGGAAAATTGTTTCCATCCTACATTGTTAATTGTGGGTATTTAACACATTTTAATTAGGGAAAATTATATCCCCACCCATGACGTTTGGTGAAATTACACACCCCATTTACGTGGTTTCAAAAATTTTGTTCCCCACTCATGTGGTTTCTCCTTTTTACATCCGATAACTTTTCTAATTTTCATTTAACTTCGAAGATGCCTAAATGTTTTTCAAATTTGACAAAACTTTATATATATGATGCTTAAGTGTTATATTTTGGTCCATCGCCAAATTCAAAGTTTTTTAAGCTCACATGTGACATGTAAACCCAATAAAACATGTGACATGTGAACGTGTGTGCATTGGGTCCCACATGTCACATGTGAGCTTAAAAAACTTTGAATTTGCACTGAACCAAAATATAACACTTTAGCATCATCCATGTAAAGTTTCATCAAATTTGGAAAACATTTAAGCATCTTCTAAGTTGAATGAAGATTAGAAAAGTTGATGGATGTAAAAAAGGGGAAACCACATGGGTGGGGAAAACAATTTTTGAATCCTCGTGGGTGAGGTGTGTAATTTCACCAAATGTCATGGGTGAGGATGTAATTTTCTCTTTTAATTATTTTAATATTTCCATATTTTTTATTGTTCTAGATATAACTTGTTGCGGGTTTCGCCATAATTTATCAAATATAAGATGTTTAGATGCTTTTTACTATTTACTTCAATCCTATTTTTATTGTTTTCTTTCCACCTCCGTTTTTTCATTTTATTTATATTATTGATGTAACAGGTGAGTCTAAAACAGTCTATTCTTTGATATTCTTCTTTGCTATCCCAACAAATATCAATCATACTCATCTGGTTTTAGTACCTATGGTTAAGGGTGCATGTAAAATAACAGATTTCAGGCCAATTTCTTTATGTAACACGATTTATTGGGTCATCTCAAAAGTATTAGTTAATAGAGTTAAAGATGTCATGTCTTTGATCATTTCAGATAGTGAGGCTACATTTGTTGGGGGTAGACAAATAACAGATCAAGTTGTCATTGCCCATGAGTTAATGCATATTATGAAGTGTTCTACTGCTTCACTCTGGGGTACTTTTGCATACAAAATTGACATATAAAAGGCTTTTGATAGAGTTGAATGAGATTCTGCTTTGAAGGTGTTAACTAGAATAGGGTTTCATCCAAATTGGGTTTCTTTGGTGCAATGTATTATTACTGTCTCAATAGCGGTGCTGATAAATGGATTTCCATGGGAGGTGTTTTATCCAAAGAGGGGCATTGGACAGGGGGATCCTTCTCCCCTTATCTTTTTATCTGTTGCATGGAAGTATTGACATCTAGTTTAAGATTAGCTACTAGTGTTGGAATCTATAAAGGGTTTTGGGTTTGGGGCTTGCATACAAAAACTACAAACTTATTTTTCTCTAATGATTGTGTTTTATATGGTGAGGCAAATGTTGCAAATGCTCATGCTTTGAATGATATTTTATTGGATTTCACTGAAGCTTCTAGGTAGAGTATTAATCTGCAGAAGTCAGAGGTTGTGTTCCCACGAGGTGTTCTTGGGCTAATGCGTCAAAATATTTTAGGAATCCTAGGGGCTAGGGAAGTTTATGACTTTGGGTTATATTTGGGAGATCCTAGAAAGATAGGTGGTAGTAAGGTTAGGAAGTTTGAGTACTTACGTGATCGAGTGGCAAAGAAAATACAGAGTTGGTCACATAAAGTTTCACAAGCAAGTAGGGGATTTTGGGTTGTGCTACAAGCTATCCCCTCTTATGTGATGAGAATTGTAAAGATCCTTTTTTATTGTTGTTCGAGATATTAACAAAATGCTAGCAAGATTTTGGTGGATAGTGAATGTAGTTAAACGAGGGCTACACTAGCTAAAATGGAAATGTGACGTCTATGTCAAAGCCCAAATCAAGGGGGATTAGGTTTGCGTGACTTGGAAAGCTTTAATGATGCACTATTAGTTAAGCAATGTTGTCGTATTGTGACTATTCCAGGCTATCTTATGGCCAGACTTTTTAAGGCGCGCTATTTTCCTAATGGCAACTACTTTACTTCTGTCTTAAGTAGTCGGCCTAACATGGTTTGGAAGGCTTTATAGGGTGTTAAAGATTTTGTTGATAGGGGGCTTACAATTCTATTGGGGATGGTCATGTTATTAACATATATGCCATAAGGGTTCAAGGTAAGCTAGGTGGGCGGCCTTTTTGTTTCCATGCCCCGTTTATCAAGAACAACATGGAAAGTATCATGGTTAATTGAACAAAGCACTGGTTCTTGGAGGGAGCATGTTATAAGACGATGGTTTACTCAATCTAATGCTAGTTTAATTATGTTAGTGCCTTTGGCTAATGTGGGGATTCAAGATGATTCTTGGTATTGAGGATTAACTAATTCTAAAAGGTTCACTATCAAATTTGCTTATTATGAAACAAGAAACATTAGGTCTGAGGAGGCTTCTGATTCCTCTAGCCAAAATTGTTTAGGAAGCGTTGTTCGCAAGTTATGGAAGTGTAATGTGCCCCCATGAGTGAAATACTTTGGATGGCGGCTCCTTCATGGTATCATTCCTTGTAGGGATATTTTACATAGACGATGTGGAGGGGGTGTTTCCCCATATTGTTCCTGTGGTAGTTATGACTCTCTGCTGCATGCTTTCGTCTTGTATCCTGAAATGCAAAATTTTTGGCATTTAGCTCAGTTTGATCCTCCTTTATTTGTTCAACATGATATGGGTTTTCTGGATTGGGTGATCTTTGCATGCTTGCAGTAATCGACTAAAGCTTCAACTGCACTTATATTGCTACTGTAGAAAATCTGGTTAGCACTTGCCAAGTCCAAGGCGGCAGGGTATGAACCGGTTTTCCGGTTTCGGTTAACCGACCATTTAAATAAGCCGGTCTGGTTATCACTTTTAACCAGACTGGTTAACCGGATTAACCGTTTAACTATTTATAAAAAAATCAGATTTTTAAAAGTCTTTGTACACTTTCCTTTCCTTCCTTTTGATTTCTAACCCTAACATTTTGTGTTGTATGAGATAATTTTTGAATTAGAAGATATGGAAATCGATAAAGGTCATACTTGTTATCATATAGTTATCTTACAATTAATATTTTATATCATTGCTCTAATATTTTCTATAAAACCTGTAGAAATGAAGGAGCTCACAGCAGCAACCTATAATAACAATTGATGAGTCTCTTGACTTTTCAAGCGATTAATGAAACTTGGTTTGTATTTATTAACAATACTTGGCTGCTGTAATTTAATGGTAAAGTTTAGTTGTTGTTATGTAATGACAACATTTAGATGTGATGTAAAGGGAAACTAAGATGGCTTGTTGTAATAGCAAACTTATAATGTAACGGAAAATTTTATGATTTTAATTATAGGTTGTAATCTAAAAGAGTAGTTTTTTTTCTTATCCGGTTTACGGTTAACCGGAAAAGCCGACCGAAACCGGCGGTTCCGGTTAACCGTTTCTAAATGAAGTGGTTACGGTTATCGATATTGACAAACCGCTAAAGCGGTTAATCGGTTCTCAGTTAACCGAATAGCTGATTAACCAGTTATGAACACCCCTACTTAATATAATTGACCGTGGAGATTGTAACAATTACGATAATAGAATTAGATAAAACCTTTCAGAAGAGGTCACAATATTACACGTTCATTTAATTTTTGAAATCCTTCATTTAGACAAATTCAACCAAACATTTATTTACAATCAAGATTGTAACAAGATTTTTGCTTTTATTCTTTTATTATTTTGTTTCCCTCTTTATTCTTTCCTTAATTTTTCTTATCCATGGCCATTGCCACCGACAAGCCACTATTGTGGTTGTGGATCTGGACGATGGCTTCAGAAATATCCGGAAACACCTCTCCCGCCCATCCATCTCAAGTGAAGGATGAACACGAAACTACCCAAAATCTTGAACAGGATTCTCAGGACTTGAAGCTGGGACAAAGAGGACTATCATCTCTACTGACAGATCCAACATGATGTACCAAAATCCACATCCACCACCTTCACCTAAAAGGGACGATCGTAACCTCGTTTTGCACAAGACTTTATTGCTGCAAGCACTTTGTGCAGCTCCGTTGAAATCCCCTTGTCCTGCATGCTCTCCCTTAGCATCAGAGTTCTCTCGCTTTTATGTGAAGCAAAGAAAACGATTGACCGCTGATATTGCTCTTGATCAGTGTGGTCGACTAATGTATTACCAAATCTAAAAGGGTGAGTGGGAGTAGATAGAAGTTTGACAGTGTGAATATAACTCATGTTGCTGCTTGAACAGAGCAGCTTCCCTATCTTCTTCTGGTGCAGAAGAAAAAATAACACATGCATCCATGGTGGCATCTTCGAAACTCCAAGACCTAGACAGGCTGGCACAAACGAACAAACCGAACAAAAAGAAGAAAACAAACACCATAAGAACAAAGATGAACTAGGACAAGGCAAGGCCATGGAAGTGGTTGTTGCTAGAAGAGGATGAAACAATTACCTGGGAGATAGTGATAGAACAATAGTGCATGCAATTTGAGGAAGAGGGTTGTAAGAGAGGACACAAGAGGGAGAAACCCCCTCCCCCTGGAGCGTTCGATGAAATCCTTGATTTTTGAAATGCTTCACAATTGATTGCCACTTTCATCTCCAATCTCTCCTATAATCATTCACATAAAAGACACTAAACTCTATAGATACCAGTAACAATTTTCATCACAAAGAAAACTCTACATGATTAATTTCCAAGTCTTAGAATTTGTAACTTTGAGGTTTAAAGAATTATCTAAGGGAAAAATTACATCCCCACCCATGACGTTTGGCGAAATTACACATCCCACTTACGAGGTTTCAAAAATTACTTTGCCCCCATGTGGTTTCCTCTATTTTACATCTGACAACTTTTTAAATATTTGATCAACTTAAACGAGGCTTAAATGTTGTCCAAAATTGATAAAACTTTATATGGATGATGGTAAGGTGTTATTAGGGATGGCAATGGGTGACGGATACCCGTTTCACCTGACCACCCGACCCGCAAAAACGGGTGAAAACCCCGAAATAAACGGGTGAAAAAAAGGGGTGACGGGTGAAACGGGTGCGGGTGACGGGTCAGATGAAGATTTTTCACCCGGTCACCCGACCCGTTCACCCAATAAAAAATATATCTATCTGTACTTATATTAAATAAAAATATACTTATCTCATATTTGTTGAGATAATTTAGAATATTTTGGCTAATACTCTATGTTTTAATTATGTTATTGATATTAGATGATGTGGTACATATTATTGAACAGATATGAATGATTTTTTTTAAAAAATTAAGCTATATAAAGTGTTAAAAGTAAATAAAATTGCTAAAAAAATATATAAACGGGTGACGGGTGATGAAGTTGCGGGTGACGGGTCGGGTCGGGTGATACGGGTGAAAAACGGGTGACGGGTCGGGTGGAGCATCACCCGACCCGAACCCGACCCGTTGCCATCCCTTGGTGTTATATTTTTGTCCAATGCCAAGTCCAAAGTTTTTTAAGGTCGTATATGCCCGTGGGACCCAATGAAAACACGTTCACATGTCACATGTTTCATTGAGTCCCACAGATCACATATGAACTTAAAAAAGTTTGGATTTCACGCTAGAACAAAATATAACACCTTAGCATCGTCCATGTAAAGTTTCATCAATTTTGGACAACATTTAACCATCTTTTAAGTTGATCAAATATTAGAAAAGTTGCTGGATGTAAAATAGCGAAAACCACATGGGTGGGCAAAGTAATTTTTGAAACCTCATGGATGGGGATGTAATTTTCGCATTATTTAATGATAGGAAGTGAATTATTGAAAATCGTAATGGCATGTTATGAAATATCCCAATTTATATCCTAAATCTTAAATCTGAACCCCAAACCTATAATCTCCAGCTTCAAACCCTTAGGCCCCATTCACAAAGTAGATTATCTGGGTAGATTATTGAGATAAGTTGTCTTTAGAAGCTTTTCACTAAAAATATGTGAGAGCTTTTTAATAAATACAAACAACATAATCTACCTCTTTAAAAATAAACTCCCGGCCTTAAAGTAATAGCTAGAAAACTTGAAGAATCTTACTGATAACTTATTCAACACTATATGTGTTTATAGGTACATTTTAGTGACATACTTTAAAAATATCAAAACCGCAATTACATCTGAAATTTTCCCATAAAAAACTACTATGAAAGTCGAAGTTACACGACAAGAAAAAGTACATGTAACCTACTCAGCTGATGCTTCACTTTTTCCGGTCAGACACCTTTCTTGATGTACTACTCGTGATCTTTTTTTTTTTTTTTAAATTCTTTCGAAAAAATTAAAGCAAGAAGTGGCTAGCACCTGCTCTGTGTGGGTACATGTATTTGTGTGTAGACACATAATAACAGTATACTAGTCGTAGGTTTATTAAATTTGAGGATGGGACAGGCTCGAGCGCCTTCCACCGCTCTGTTTGTCATTGCTTTAGGTGTACATTCTGTGCCCGAAGTTGTTCTTCTTTGGAGAATATGGTCGCCCCCATATTACTCACTTCTGTAATATTATGCCGTTCGTTTGACACGAGTAGCATATTAATCTGTTTTTTAATGCAATAAATGTCATGTTTTAATTGAATCTAGTTATATTTATGTCTCATAAAAAAGTTTAGTATTTGTGCATGTCAAATCACTACTCTTAACTACACTCAATTTTAATAAAAAATCTTTTAGAATGTTCGGACTTGTGAAACTTTATCATAAATATTAGGAAAAATTCACGATATATCTCTATTTTCTTTCGTAATTCACAATATACCCCTGTTGGTTTTCATAATTCAACTTTAAACATGTTTAAATGTTGTCCAAAATTGATGAAACTTTACATTGACGATGCTAAAGTGTTATAAATTTGATGTTTTTTAAGCTCACATTTGACCTGCAGGACCAAATGAAAATTGTGACATGTTCATTGGGTCCCACATGTCACATATGAGCTTAAGAAACTTCAAATTTGATATTGGACCAAAATATAACACTTTAGCATCGTCCATGTAAAGTTTCATCAATTTTAGATAATATTTAAGCATATTTAAAATTGAATTATTGAAAATCAACAAGGGTATATTATGAATTACGAAAGAAAACATGGGTATATCGTGAATTTTCCCTAAATATTATTATGATTAACTATTAAGGAATTGTCGGTTTTACATTTATAGGACCTCTTAACATAAATACTCTAATAGAAAATCAACATTTGTAACATTAATCTACTCAAAAATAAATCATGATGAAATAACGCCCAATTATTTCAACCTTTATCATAAATCTCTCTCCCAACGAGGGCCGATATCCTACGTACTTATACAATACATCAACTATCCTCTGCGACCTAGACTTGGTTACGTCCAAGCTTTCTTACTTTTTGACATGCTTGTGTAAAATAAAGTAAACTTAATAGTTGGCCCTTAGGTACGACTTTGGAAGCAAAATTAAGGGACATTTGTTTGCGGGTAGTGAGGAAAGTAAATTAGAATGATGTTGTTTTCTTGATTTTGTTTCATCCCGTTTGTTTATCCAGTTTTTCTTATTTTGAGGAAAGATAATAAAATTACCTAAAAACCCTTTAAACTTGATTCCCACCCATACTAGGAAATAAGATTTTCTTTCCCCATTACATTTTGAACGGTGAAATATGACAATTAACTGATGACTAATGACCATTGACTAATAAATGTTGACCAACAATTGATGGTCATTGACAATTGATCAGCTGCTATTGACCGGTTATTCATTCCTTTTTCCTAACACAAACAAACAACAACAAAATCAATGAAAATTCTTTTTCATTCCCTTACTTGATTATGTTAGCCTCAAGACAAATGCCCCCGACACCCTTTTAATTTTTTTAAAATCTTGTAATATCAAAACAAATATAATATTACACCGATATATTTATTTTTTTAGTTCTAATCAAAATATAAATATAAGTACTACCTCCGTCCCGTCATAAGTGTCCTGTTTACTTTTTGACACGTTTTTCCACTTCAATATTAAACTATAAGGTAAAATAATTTTATAAAACTAAATTTTGTATTATATAGTTTATCATGTAAGGAATCATATGCAAAACTTAAATTTTCAAAATTAATTTATCTTATATGTTAAAAATTGAAGTCAAACGACATGTCCAAATAGTAAATAGGACAGTCAAGGTGGGACGGAGGGAGTATTATAATAAATCTAAAATGTTAATAGTGAAATATACATGTTATAAACAATTGGTAGCATTGAAACCAAAATGTTCGGCACCGACAAATTTCCTTGAGTGCTTGTGCCCCTCCTTTCCCTTAGAGGCCATGTCTACAATTCAGTCAAATGACAGTACTATAACTAGTGGCTAGCTGAAGAATTGGGTGTGTGATCAAGTAGTTATTAGAAAAGTTTTGACAAGAATGCTAATTATAGATAAGTTGCCTTTTATGTTTATTGAATATCAAGGATTTCAGGAATTGTGTATGGTTGCTTGCCCTCATTTTTTAATCCTTCAAGGTCCACTATCACTAGAGATTGCTTTGCTATTTTCATTGATGAAGGAAAGAAGTTGAAGGATTTTTTTGGTAAGCTGTCTTCTCAAGTGTGTCTAACAACTGATACTTGGACTTCACGTCAAAATCTATGTTATATGTGTTTGACTGCTCATTTTGTTGATGACAACTGGTAATTACAGAAGAGAATAATTAACTTTTGTTCCATAGCTGGTCATTCCGGTGAGTTCATCGAAAGGGCTATTTGTTAGAATAGAAATTGCTGACGTTTTTATTATTATGTTATCTCTATTAGTAAACTCTATTTATCTAGTCCATTAGGTGAGTAGGAAAAACTAAGGTTATAAGGTATGAGAGAATAGTAGAGTGTTTTCGTCTGGTTTTGTAAGCTAGGGTTGTCCCTTTTGTGTGTGTACTTGGACACAACACTCTTGAGCTCTTCTTCTTCCTATAATCTTGTCCTATGGAATGTGAATGATATTTGTGAAATCTTTCATGGTATCAGAGCAGGAGGTCACTGGACCTAGCTCGTAACCCTTTCTCCATCAGCGATTCGTGTTTTTCCTCCCAATTTTCGGTCTTTTTGTTTTCTTGACTTCGTGAGTCTTCGACCCACATTGCCGTCGTTATTCTCCTTATCCCCTTCTGGATTCCTTTCTTGATTCGCCTTCCTACCAAGATGAACCAAGACGTCAAAAAGGAGGATGTTCCCAATCCGGAAAACAAGAAGAAGGAAACCCTGGATATGGAGTCTGGCCACAGTGGAGGGGGAGCGATTGATGTCGGGGATCCGTTGTATCTGGCAAGTTCTGATAAACCTGGGTTTGCTCTCGCCACCAAGTTTGACGGAGGTCCGGGCTTCTCCCGATAGAAGCAACAGGTAGAGATAGCACTGTCCTCCAAGAACAAACTCGCCTTCGTACAAGGCACCATCGATAAACCAAATGACGGTGGAGTCCGAGACCAAGCGTGGAATTGTTGTGATAGTATGGTGCGGTCGTGGATCCTTATGAGTCCGGAGAAACGAGTAGCCCACACTATCCTCTTCTGGTCTTCGGCAGCCAAGATCTGGGAAAATCTGTGCACCCGGTACGATAAGGTGGATGCCACGAGAATGTTTGAATTGGAGAGGTGTCTCGTTGGAACCACTCAAGCCGACGAAATGATCGGGGACTACTTTGCAAGGTTAAGGGGAATTTGGGACAAAATTGATGCTACCACGTCCCTGCCCACCTGCGCCTGCGCCACCAACAAGAGCTTCAAAGAATATATCAAGACTCAACGTCTCATCAAATTTCTAATGGGTCTAAATGAAAAATATACGGGTGCGAGAGAGAACATTCTCATGATATCCCCACTTCCCTCAATGGAGCAAGTGTTTTCGATTCTGATCCAACAAGAGAGGCAAAAGTCGATGACTGCTAATCCAACTGTCGAGATCGAAGCTTCCGCAGCTTTTTCTGCAACCCAAGAAAGAAGAAATTACGGTCGTGGGCAGAGCGTAGGAGGAAGCCGTAGCTGGTTACAATGCACCCATTGTCACAAATTGGGTCACACGGAGGACAAGTGCTTCTAAAAGCACGGTTTCCCTGAGTTTTGGCAAGGACTAGAAGCACCAGGCGAATGGTGTTGGTGAGGGAAAGGAAGAACACTGCAAGGATCCTTTTGGAGGAGCTCTTACCACAGAACAAATTAATGTCCTGCTGAACTACATTAGTCGATCCCAGATCAAGAATAAGGACTCCTCCACCTCTGAATCCAATTGTGGATTCACAGGTACGCCTATCTTACAGCTCGATCTGACTAGTATTAACGATAGGAGATGTGATGAAACTAAAGAATCTCTCAAATTGACGTGTAGCAACTCTGATAATTTTAATTCTCTAAGTAGTAGCACCCATAAGGGATGTGGTAAGACTCATAGGCATGCATATTTAACTGAAAGTGCCAATATTAAGAAGGCTAGATGTGATTACATGCATTTTGATGATGCTGATAAATGTGTCCTTGACATTATTGATTGTCGTGATTATGATAATGTTGGTACCCCTAATCACCGTGAATGCCAGACTAGTGATAATTGTAGTTTGACTGGGAGTAGTTAGAAGCATTCAAATGAACCTAATGTATATGTTTCTGATTGCAATGATTGCCAATTTGTGAATACCACTGATGACGGCATATACTTGACTTGTGAAAACTACTGAATTTTTAATGTCTCTGATGGGGATAGATTTAGGGAAAAAGACTGGATCATAGACAGTGAGGATTCTGACCACATGTGTGGGGATTTAACCATGTTTGATGAGGTTGTTTTTTCTGAAAAATGATCACTGGGTGGGTATGTCGGATGGGCATCCACAACTAGTTAAGCTAATGGGGACTATTAGAATAAATAGCCTAATAATCCTTAGCAATGTCCTGTATGTTCTTGACTTTAAGTTTGGTCTAATATCCATTAGTAAGGTATGCAGTCAAATGAAGGGTAGTTTCTGTTTTGATTCAAATTGTTATATTTACCAAGCTTGTGATGATCAGGAGGGAGTGAAGATTGGTCATGCTCATAGGGGCCTTTATCTACTTGACAGATTGTGTGATCGAAGAAAGAATAGTTGCTTTAGCTTGACTTCCCATAGTGACCAAACTGTTGATACAATAGTGAGTGCAATAATCTTTTAGATTTGTGGCACCATAGGCTGGGCCACTTGCCTAATGACAAATTGTTGAGTTGGGGCCTAGTTAGAAAGAAACATTTAGAAAGTACTTTTGTTTGTGAACCATGTAATAGAGCAAAAAGTCATCGGATTACTTTCCCTTCAAGTTCAATAAAATCCAAGGATATCTTTGAAATGATACATATCGACCTATGGGGCCCATGCAAACTTGAAACTCATGATGGTTTCACTTTCTTTCTCACTATTGTCGATGACAAAAGCCGTGTCACCTAGACTCACTTGTGTAGATCCAAATTTGACTGTTTTCCTCTCATAATTAGTTTCATTTCCATGGTTGAGAGGCAGTTTAATAAGAGGGTAAAGTGCGTTAGAACCGACAATGCCCACAAACTTGGGAGTTCAAAGGCTGGGACTGAGTACTTTAAATTTAAAGGAATCAGGCACCAAAGTACCTGCCCATACACCCCCCAACAGAACGGTGTGGCCGAGCGAAAACATAGACATATTCCAGAGACTGCCCGGGCTATCAAGTTTCACTCCTCCTTGCCTGTAAATTTTGATGGGAAAGCATACTCACCGCGACATACTTAATTAACAGGATACCACTTGTAAGTGTAGAAAAAAAAATCCCCTTTTAGCTGATTTATGGTGAAAAACCATATTACTCTTTTTTAAAAGCATTTGGTTGTCTATTTTGCTAACAACAACAAGAACCTTCGTGATAATTTCCTATCCAGGTCAGTTAAATGTATCCTTATCGGTTATGGGCAAAACAAGAAAGGGTATAAACTATACGATCTAGACAATAATAAGGTTATATACAACCGAGACGTAGTATTCCATGTGGAAATTTACCCTTTTAGAGAGACAACAAACAAATCAATTACATATGTCCCTGCTGATACAGAAAGAAAGAATGGTCTGTTTGAGAAAGATTTCTTTACACTTACTGATACAAGTGCAAGTGAAACAAGATTGAGGCAGGATCATCAGGAAACATCCAATCAAAGACACCTCGGCAGTCATAAGGAAAGAACCTAGGATGAGGAACAAGATGAAGCAGAATCAAGGACATAACATTCCAGATTCTGGTGCAGAAACAACACAGCCTGACGCCAGAAGAAGAGAGCATAGGAATGAGAAGGTCAGAGAGAAGCAGGCACCTGCCCAAGTATCTTAGCGACTATGACCTTGGGTCATCAGTCACCAAGAACGATAAGTTCCTCTCTGACTCTTCTCTTGATTGTTTTTCCCAAATATTGAATGACAAAATTTCTTACCGTAACACCTTTAGCTCTTGTTTGGAAGATCCCGATTCTGATTCAGTCAAAGTAGATGATAGAGATAGCATTGTTGGAACTTACAATGTTCCCCACGGCCTAGGGGTCATTCAGGTTAGTGGAATTAATGATTATTGTCTGCATGCTGAAATGAACAGAGAGACTGAACCTAGTAATTTAGTGAAGTAGTGAAGGATGAGAGATGGAGAGAAGCCATGAATGAGGAATTCCTTGCCCTAGAGAGAAATAACACATGGGAACTAGTGGATCTTCCTGTAGGGATTAAACCGGTAAAATGTAACTGGGTATATAAAATCAAGTGTAAGGCGGATGGAAACATTGAGAGGTTTAAAGCCAGATTGGTTGCAAATGGCTATAAACAAAGGTATGGAATTGACTACTTGGAGACCTTTTCTCTAGTGGTCAAATTCACCACAATCAAGGCTTTGGTCATAATAGCAGCTAAATTAAAGAAGATGGTTAATTAGTCAACTAGACATTAACAATGCATTTTTACATAGGGACCTTGAAGAAAAATGTTTATATGGAAATTCCTGAGGGTTATGAGGTAGAAAAATTGGGAAAGGTGTGCAAGTTAAGAAAATCTCTTTATGGCCTAAAGCAGGCCTCTAGGCAATGACATCATAAACTTAGTATTTTCCTCAAGTCTTTTGGCTTTGTTCATTCACTAATGATTATTCCCTGTTTATAAAAGCAAGAGGTGACAAGATGTGTCATTTAGTTATATATGTAGATGATATTTTAATCACCGGAAATGATTTGCATTGATTGAAACTGTTAAAGACAAACTAAACAAGCAGTTTAAAATTAAGGACTTAGGAAGACTAAACTTCTTTTTAGGAATGCAGTTCCTGCACACTACTGATGGTAAATAAAGTATTGCCAAGATCTGTTGAAAGAGTTTACCATGTCCAGAAAGAAAGATGCGTGCAGTCCCCTCGACACCTCTATTAAACTTAGAAAAGGTGAAGGAAATCCCTTTGTTTACAGAAAACTTGTTGGAAAAATTAGCTATCTTTCTCACACAAGACCTGATCTCTACTTTACGATTCAGGTTTTGAGTCAACTTTTAAATGCCCTTACTGATGTCCACTATAATGCAGCTTTACATACACTGAGCTACATTAGGTATACCTTGAACTATAGAGTGTTATTTAACTCTAAGGATTTCTCACTAATTTCATTTTGTGACTCAGATTGGACAGAATGCGCGAATACAAGGAGATCGATCAGCGGTTTCTTCATCCAGCTTGGTGATAGTCCCCTCTCATGGAAATCGAAGAAGTAGACCAGTGTAGCCTTGTCCTTGGTTGAAGCTGAATATCGCGCCATGAGAAGCGTTACAGCAGAGCTCAGTTGGAACACCATAATTCTGCATGAACTAGGGGTGGAAGGTATATTGCCGGTTCCTGTAAAATCAGACAGTCAAGCGGCTATTTACATTACAAGGAATCCCGTGCTGCATGAGAGGACAAAGCACATCGAGCTTGACATCCATTTTGTTCGGCAAAAGTTGCAAGAAGGAATGATTGATGTAGAGTTTGTTGGTTCGAAGCAGCAAGTAGCAGATTTGTTGACAAAATCCTTGCATGGGAAAGCTTATCCACAGCAAGTCAGAAGGATGGGATTACTATTAAATGTATAGTGATGTTGTGCTTAGTTGATCAACAGTTTCTTTGACAGTAAACCTCTTAAGGTGTCACCTTGTGAGGTTTGAAGGGGGTGTTAGAATATAAACTGTTGACGTGTTTATTATTATGTTATCTCTGTTAATAAACTCTATTTATCTAGTCCGTTAGTTGAGTAGGAAAAACTGAGGTTATAAGGTGTGAGAGAACAGTAGAGTATTTTCGTCTAGTTTTTTAAGCTAGGGTTGTCCCTTTCACGTTTGTACTTGGACACAACTCTCTTGATCTATTCTTCTTCCTGTAATCTTATTCGATGGAATGTGAATGAGATTTGTGAAATCTTTCACTATTAAGGGATGTTTGGTTGAATGGGGATTGAAAAATATATTAACTATGATTGTGGATAACGCGAGTTCGAATGATGGGTTATTTGATATGTAGGAAGAAGGATAAATCATTAGGGTGGTGGTGTGATGGATATCAAATTTTCACATGAGATGTGCTGCTCATATCGTGAATTTGGTGGTAAAAGATAGGTTGAAAGAGTTGGATTCATCTATTGTTAAAGTGCGTAACTTTGTGAAGTTTGTAAGGTCTTCTTCTGCTCTGCTTAAATCATGTTGACAATGTGTAGATGATGAGCAAATACATAGCAAAGGTCTGGTTTGTTTAGATGTTGATACAAGATACAATAGAGAGCTTAGAAAGAGTGGTGGAGCTCCATTTGAATGGGAAAAAGCTAGTTCATTCTTACCCTTGTTGGAGATCTTGTATGAAGCCACTTCGAATTTATGTGGAAGTAATTACATAACTTGTAATTGTTATGTTGATATGATATTTGGAGTTGGAAATTGGATTTTTGAATATTGCCAAAGTGCAGACATAACTCTTAGAGACACGGTGATACAAATGAAGATGAAATATGAAAGATATTGAGGAAATGTGGACAATATGAATATGTTGTTGTTTATTGCTTTGGTTCTTATTCCTAGACACAAATTGGGCAGTGTTGAGAGGATGGTTGAAGATGCATATGAGGAATCAAATTCCAGTATGCTTATCGGCAAGATTAAAAATACTCTTGAGTGTTTTATTTGATTTCTATGCTTCACCGAAGCCTCAAGCAAGTTGTAAAAAGCTAGATATATCAGCTTCTTCGCAGTGCAAAGGTTGTACACCAGGTTCCCATAATGAGTTAAGTTTGACTGGGGAACCTCACTTTAATTTGAAGTATAGTAGGCAAAATAGCACGGTTGAAACAATTGAGATAGATCGGTACTTGGCTGAGGATTGTGAACTTTATGATGAGGATGATGGTGCTGATTATAAAGGGGAATTTCAAATTTTGGTATGGTGGGAATATAAAAAAAAGATTTCCTATTCTTGCTGCAATGGCCCATGATATACTCTTGCGATGGTTTCCTCTATTGCATATGAGTCAGCTTTTTATCATAGGGGGCCATGTTCTTGATTAATTCAGAACCGCTTTAACTCCAAGAATGGCTAAAGCTCTTGTATGTACACAAGATTTGTTACGTCCTACCACGTATCATATCATAATAGACGAAATAATTTTTGAATGAGAAGATATAGAAATGGAAGAAGGTCAGATTCAGTTTTCATGTACTTATCTTAGAGTTAAATATTTTGTATCGTTACTTCAATACTTTCTATCTTTCTTGTAGGAATGAAGGAGTTCACAACAGAACAACCTATAATATCAATTGATGAGTGTCTTGACTTTTCAAGGTGATTGGTGAAACTTAAAGGTTTGTTTGTATATATCTTCTTTTATGACTACTCGCAGCAAAAACTTTACTTGTAAACTGATACTACATACTATCTAAATTATCATTATGGTTTTGTTGCTACACTATCTGTATAGAAACAATTTTTAGTTTCTAATACCATGTGTAATGTAACTGATATATTTATTTTGGAGAACACCAAATCCATCCTTTTGGGAGCAAGGATTTTATTTGCATTTTGTTACTGATATCTTAATGTTTTTGTTTCACAATTATGGACGACAATGGAAAGAGAATAACATATCCATCATTTTGGTACTCCACTTATATTTCTTATGGATTTTAGAGCATCCACCCATTTTTGTTTATGTTTCTTCTATGTTGCTGTCAAGTTATTGTCCTGCAGTCAAGTTGCTATCCTCCTCATGTTATATGTTAGTTGTTGTGGCTGAAGGTTCTAAATGAACCTTTCTCGCAATACGGTAGTGGTGAGTTTTGAACCCAGGACCTTTGGTCAAGGATATCACTCCACTACCGATCAAGCCACGGGGGCTTTTTGTATAGTTGATATGACAATTGATGTATGTGACATACAGAGACAATAAACTAGCTGATCAAATAAACCCGGTGCAAAAGAATGGGGCATTTGTCTGTCTGAGTAGCTCACTCACTAGTCACTAGTGTGTTGACCCGGTAAGGAATGTCTAATGATCTACTATTTTGGGTAAGGAATTGTAATGTTAGTTGTTGGGGTTTCCGTTTGTTACCTTATTCTCCAACAATGCGGATTTTGATGGGTTAGTTACCCCTCCCAAGTACATCTTGTTGCAAGCCCTCCTGATCTGATCTGGGTGCACACATGTTCAGACACTCACTGAAGATATGTATAGAACGAATATATGGTGTATCTTTAGAACCTGAACTACTACTTGAGTTGAACATTAAATATCCAGATTATTAGTTTCATCAATGTTGTTTGTACGTAGTTCAGAATAGGTAGAAATGAATGGAGCCACCCCGGAACGTATCCACTTTCTGTAAGATGTTGTAACTTTGGAGTTTCATCAGCCGCATTAATCAGATATATGTGACGATAGCAATGAGATGTGGTGGAGCCAGGCCCAGGCGTCTGTACAATTCTGACCCATCCGTCCAGCCATGGCCATGGATTACCTCATCATACATAACATACAACGAGCGGACCAGGCATGGTCAGATGATCAGAGATGGATCGATGAACCCAACCGACTACACAACGCAATAAAGTAAAGACACATCTGGGGAACAGAGCAGAGCAGGAGGCTTACGCTCTAGGCGCAGTATTTACGTCTGCGCACGCATTTACACTACTGCTCTCTGCTCCGCTTTGCCCTGCCCTGCCCTGCCCTGTCAAACCAAACCCAACCTCTTCCTCCTTTTTACTTTCCCGAATCTGTAACATCAGGAAGCGTTGCGAGCAGAACTAAAAAGCGAGCCTGAAATTAAGAAACGACCGGTAGCCGCCTTCTATAACTGACATAATACCACCCACATTTAACTCATTGTCTGCTCATTGCCGGCTGAGCGAGTGTTACTCTCTGCAAATACTACTACTACTACTTATTTATGAGCTTACATCTCCTTTTTAGGGTTGCTATTACATCTCATAGTATATGACATAACCATCCACTTATTACAGACATTCTTCCTCTCCTTCCTTCTTCTCTCTACTGTGTATGTGTGCACGCGTTGAGACAGCTAACAGACAAACTCCTACATTACCCATCAATTTCCCCATCTCTTCCTCTCTATATATACAATCCCAACCTTTTTTCCATCCTGCATCACAACTCACCCAACCTTCATACAATTTACACTTACCATTTGCAATCCCATCTTCCTTCTATTAGCTTCTCTAACCACTCGTCTCTGTTCTCATATTACACTCACCAGTAATTCTTCACTGTTG